>VXAD01007021.1:148206-274847 GCA_013399195.1 Dicrurus megarhynchus
TTCCTTCCTTCCTTCCTTCCTTCCTTCCTTCCTCTCTTTCCTTCCTCTCTTTCCTTCCTTTCTATCTTTCCTTCCTTCCTCTCTTTCCTTCCTCTATTTCCTCTCTTTCCCTCTTTTTCTTTCTTTCCTGTTAGGGTAGCCAAGCATTGAAACAGGTTGCCTGAAGAGATTGCATTTTCCATCCTTGGAAATATTTAGAACTGAACTGGACAATATCCTAAGAAACCTGTTGTAGCTGACTCTACTGTGAGCAGGTGAGTGTTGAGGTTAAATTAGATAAACTCCAGAGGTCCCTTCAAATCTCAGTTATTCTGGGATTCTGTGATGCCCTGTAATTGTTAGGACAGAATTGCTTTTCAGACATTGTTTATAAAAACTCTTAGAATTCTATGCAAGTATCTAGTTAGTCACCAAGAGTGGGATTCATCTTACCTGTAGCTATCCATTAATTAATCTGTGTAAACTCTATCACTCTGTAGTAAATGAAGAAAAATGGCACCATCTGCTTTAGATGTCTATTCTGGGATAAGATGCAAACTTTTCTCCTTTCTTAACATATACTATTGTGTTTCTTTGTACTTTTGTTTTTGGCAGAGGAATTGAATATTTCTTTGACTTTTCTGTTTGTGTAATATATGTGGATCGTGGAGCTCACAAAGACATTTGAAAGGCAAAAGCCAGTAGAACCAGATATGAATGTTAACAACACATCTGCTACTACACAGCAGCTAACTGGGTTTACTTTTATTATTTATGGAGAAAAACATACATTAAAAAAATACTGAAGTGGATTTTCATCCCTCTATTAAGTCACCTACTTTCACTGCCTATCATGTGCTCAATATTTCATTATTTCCTTTAAGACTGCCTAACATAGGAAATATGTTCTGAAAATATTAATAATACTCAAATTGGTACATGACTACAAAACTCTTCATATTCAGTATATTTTTGTTTAAAATCTTGCTCTGCAAAATTTAAAATTTTGATTAAGTTATTGGTTAAACACTCCTAGCAGAAAGCAAAATTCAGGGTTTTGTTTTTTTACACATAGTTTTTCTTCATAATGTAATGTTTTTTCAGCTCTCTCCTTTATCAAGTTCTATTCAATTATAGCAAAAAGTGTACACCTGGTTTCTGAAAAATGTTGAAAGTACATGATGCCTTTGCTTCTAATCATGCTTTAGCATATTGAATTTTTTATGTTATATTCACTAGATTTGTCATCACTCTCATTATTCCATTATTCCTTATTGTCTTTTATCAGTGCTTCCAGCCATATTATTACTCATCCCATTTTAATTTCACTGTTCTCAATATCTGTAATCATATGCTGTTTTTAAACACATCTTATTATATCTGCTACATCAAGACAGGAATTATTTTTAACATAGTGAAGTTACTAGCTATGTAGGTTAGCATGGAATTTCATGCAAAGTGGGTGTTTTGAACACAGACCATTATTTGCACTAAATTTTTAACTGCAAGAAGCTTGAACTTGGTAACTTTCCAGACCTCTTTCACAAGCAGTCATTTTCCCTAGAGTTCTGGTAAAGAATATGTAGAAGTGTTAATGCAAGCTTGGCCTGCTTTTGGTTTTATTTAAGTGCAACCTGCAGCCCTGCAGGCAAAAGCATTTTGACAGTCTGTAACTTTTAAGTGTATTTTTTACTCTGATTGCTTTGTGCTCAGACTTCTGAGCAAGCCAGGTATATAGGAAAATCTGTGGGAATTCTATGTAAATGGCTGTCACAACAAGAAAAAAATCAAAAAGAAATTAAACCTTTAATTTTAAAACTATACACAATTTGATATTTTCTAGGTTTCTGTATCAAAATGAATTTAAATTCCCTTTTGAGCTGACAACAATCTTCTGCTTTCTAACCATCAAAAGTGTTCCAGTAGTATTTAACTGTCTTCTAGGCTTTGCATTGTCCATCTGCACAGAGGTTCATTTTTCTTGATATTCCCAGCTACTTTGAAGGAGAAAGAATCATGATATTGGGAATAAAACTCTTGGCATACCTGCCAATGATAGCAGACGTTGACTTTCAGGTATGATGTTGACTTTCAGGTATGAGAACAGTATCTATGCCAGTCAGTAGCTCCTGTCATTTAGAGTTTCAAAGCCAGTGAGATCTAAGAGCATCATCTATTCCTGGAACAGAGAAATCCTCAATAGCATCTTCTGTCTTTGAGAAATAGTACTCTCAGAAACTTCCTACAGGCATAGTTAACTTCCATATGATTGGAAAAAACAAACAAACAAAAACAAATACAAAACAACAACAAAAAAAAGGTATGTTGACCAGTACAAGTATTTCTGAGTTAGGGAAGTTATTATTTTTCCAGTAACTTAAAAGATTTTCCTTGCTTTTTTTTAATACTATAGCATTCTATGTTAAGATTGATTTAATTTGTAGATTTTTGAACCAACTGAACTACATAACATTTGGGCTAACATTCATCAGCATAACAAATGTACTGTTTTGAAAATCTTAAAATGTCATTTGTGGGTTCTGAGGAGCCTAAAACCATTAGTATTACTTTTCTTTGAAGAATAACAAATAAAATATATGAGGTGTTCCATGCAGCTCACATTTTCCCTTTACATTTTGGAGCAGTTAGTGCAATTACTGAATTAATTATGCTTTGTTCTTAAACCTTATTTTGAATATATTCAAAATAAATCATAATGATCAACTTCTGCAGTTTAAAATAACAAAGGATTTTAGAGTCATGAGAACCTCAGAGTGAGTCTTTCTCTTGTTATTTATTCGAAAAACCTATTATTTGGTATAATATGAAAAGCATCTGAAATGTTCCTCAAAGATACTGTTACATTCCCTGGAGTTAAGTTATCCTTAGGGATGATTTAGCAGCATCAGGAAGTGTAAACACTGCCAGTTCAGCTTTTCCTTCAGCTTAGTTAAGGAAGTAAAGGGGTTCATGTATGATTCCCTTGAGCAAGTAACTGCTCACCAGCAGCGGCAAGTTCTGATAGTATCTGGAATCTGAACCAGAGAGAGGAGTACAACAGGAGGCTTTCACTGTTGGATTCTAGTGCAAGGTCTCTAGTCCTGTAACTGAAAAACATTGTTCAAAGTCTTAGCAAACTTGACCTATACTGAAGTTTAAATAATGTGAATTCCTGCTAAGAAAAAAAAAATATTTAATGGAAAATAATTTTTTTTCCTTTGGTTGAGATCTCTGCTTATGTGGATGTTACAGTAAAATAGAGAAATTGTTGGCTAACCATTATCTTTAAGTCTTGGTTTTGTTCTCAGTCATATCTGTACAGATGTAAAGAGGCTAGTGTGCTTTGGAAAATAAAAGAAGGAAAAAAAATCTTCCAAAATGCTGTGATATGTGTTTGCAATGAAGGGAGCTGTAGGACTGGGGGGGGAGTGTTAAAAGGAAAAATCATATGACATAGATGAATGGGGAATATTGTAGGGTCAGGACAAGATAAAACAAATGTGTACACCATGAGGTAAGAGGGGATAGGATATTCAGGATGGCATGTTTAGGAACAAGACTTGAAATAGTACATGTTATTGGCCTGAAGAAAACTAAGGTACCTATACTTTTCCTGAGTACCCCTCAGCTTCTGACAATGTATCAATCTTAAAAATTTCCATATTTACCATGGTGGAAGTGAAAGGTAATACTGTCTCACGAGTAAAGCAGTAGCCCTACTACAGTGTGTCATGTTGCCTCACCCTTTTACCCTCTCGTTATGTCAAATTTTAACAGGCTTGTAGAGTTGTGAGCAACAGTGGGTTCTGCACCTCAGACCGTGACCAGAGGGTTTGTCTTATTTCAGGTAGCCAGTAAATCTTTATGTGCAGTAATGGAAAACATAAAATGACTTCATAAGCCAATCCTATTTTTCTTTTGATGTCACATGGGTCAATTTGTCATAAGGATTAAACTGATTACTCAATACTCTTGAGATAATTGTGCCTGATTAACAGTAAGCTGCCCTGTGACTTGGCTTGGCCTCCCAGCAATTTTTCATACATAGCTTTTCTTTTTTCTTCTCAAGAAGAAAAGCACAACACATTTTTCACCATTAGTAAGTACACAATGTGGAGCTGGAGCAATTTCTCTCAAGTCTTTGTTGAGCTCTGCTTCAGAAATTAGAGGTGCCTTAAATACCTTTAAGTTACTGTTTCTATCACTGTCTGTTTATGTATAACTAAACAGTTGCTAAGTGCCTGTTTGCAGAAGAAAAATGCTATGCCTATTCTCCATATCTAAATAGATCAAAAATATACCACAAGAAAAATGTTTTGTGGTTCTTATTGGCTGGAAAAGGCTGCTCCCATCTCAAGTTTTTAACTTACAGCTTTTCAGTCACTATTTTCTGTGTTGTGGGCTAAAAAAAAAGATTTAGCCTATCTTGGCATGATTTATTGTAAAAGTTCTTTATTTTCTTCCAGGCTGGGCAGGTGCAAGGCTGTTAATCCTTACTTACATCATGATTTGCATTGTAGCAAGCTGTCATATATTCAAATACCAAAGAAATGCTGCAGTTTAACACTAAATCATATGGCAGATCTGTCATTGTGTGTATCACAAACAGGTTTTACACTACTAACTCTAAAAAAATAATTTGAGAATGACCATTTAGAACTATTCACTCTTCAGAATTTATTTAGTATCACAATAATTAAGTCAGGAAAGTTTGGAGGGGATAAAATATACTGAAGATAGTCACTTTAGAAATATGAGTTCCTATCCAGTCTTTCACGATATAAGTAGGAATGAAAGAATCAGAATATTTTTCCTTACACCAAACAGCAATTCTGTTCCATTGTTGTGCTTCTATCGTGGGTAGCACTGTGTCTTTAAATCCTGGAGCCAGTTTCTGACCCATCACACAACACGATATTCCAGCTGAATGCCGGACATTTGGCCAAGAAGGATACCATGAGGGACAGTATGAAAAGCTTTGCTGAAGTCCAAAAAGATTATACCTACTGGCTTCCCTAGATAACTAGGTGAGTTATCCTGTCGTAGAAGGAAATTAAGTTTGGTAAGCGGAACTGCCCATTCATGAGGCTGTGCTGGCTGTGACTGATTACTGTGTTGTCCTCCAGGTGTTTTCCGATACTTCCTAGAATAGTATTTTCCATGATTTTAGTGGGCATTGAAGTGGGACTGTCAGGCCTGTATTTTCCAGGGTCCTCCTTCTTGAAAACCAGGACAACATTTGCCAGCTTCCAGTCAACAGGGACCTCTCTGGATTCCAAAGACCACTTGACAATCATCTATTTTAATGGATTATTTTGAATATATTTATCTTTGTAAATATTAGTAAAAATAATAGGGTTTTTATTGGTGAGAGGAATTTAATTGCTTTTATACTTTAACATAGAAGCACTCTGAGGGAAGTAGAATGTTAAACAAAAGACAGAAAGAATTATTAGTGGTATGGAAGGAAATATAGATCTTTTTATACACCTCAATATAAAAAATGAAATACCTTAAACACTCTTTTAAGCATTAACCTCAGGATGACTGTTTGTATCTGCATTCGATTTGAGGGGTAAGAACTATCCAGTAAACAATTTTTTTTCTCTCTTGAAGAGAGAAAAAATGTCTTTGATACTGGACAATCTGCTACACGTTTTTTATTCTGATGGGCATGTTTCAAACTTCATATTACATAATGCTCTAGTAGTTCCTCTGAAATTTAACCTTGGCACCAGGTGTTTTAGTTATTCTGGTGTTTGTGGCTTCTGCAAACCTTTTGCATACAAGTAGAGTATTTTTCAGACCTTTAGAAAGATCATGACTTCCAAATCTGAAAGACAGTCAGCCTCTGAAAATATAGGACTCTTCTATATGTTGGTCTTTCCAAAATGCATTGCATGTGATTAGCCCACCTATCTCTCCATGAGTCCTCATAGTATTTGGAAGAGGGAGAATCAGTTTAGACACTCAATCTGTTTAGACACTCAGCTGCAGCTTTTAGCTGTGGCTATATGACATCTGGTGTACAAGCTTCACATGCTGACTAGATTTATGTGAATGTGGTTACAACACAGGTTCTTTCAGGCCATAAAATATTTTTTTTAAATTAAATTTACTTTAGTATTTTTAACTTAAAAAATCTTGAATTTCAAAATTAAAGAATATAAATTAAGAATTTCATTATCAGGATTAGAAATGGACTTCATTTACTATACTTATTTTTTCATTGGTCTATATCAAAAAGCAGTAGGGGGAAAGAAGTGAAGGGATTTAATTTTTTTCCATATCATGCTTTGAAGCAGATAGATCTATTATTCTACTTATTTCTTAAATTAATTCTTCTATCTAAGATATGTTATTTTTTTCTTCTAGTAATCATTTGCCTTTTATATTCCACCTTTTTCCTTAACCTCAAATGTACAAAGGAAGTAGAGTATCTATCAGTGATGCTATCAGTGGTGCTAAGTTATAATCCTGACCACCTCTGAAATTGTGAACCATTAAATCTTACAGTTTTATTTACGACTACTGGACAGCCATCATGTTGAAAGATAGTTTCCTGTTCAAGATTGAAAAATAGAGCCAAGTTCTAGAATACTGACTCACCCAAAACTCCTTAGTTATGGGAGATTTTTTCACTGTAACCTCACTGGTTTTTTTTTCCACATTGAATAGACTGTCTCAAGATCAAGTAAAGAACTGTTAAACTCTGTTATTTATCTTCCATTCACTTAAAGATAGTAGCTTCAGGAATTGTATAAAATAGTATGTGATGACAAGGACTTGGCAAAATTTCAGAATTTACACTCCTATGTGGTCAATAGTCCAGGCAATGAACCTCAGTAGCTCACATAATTAAGAATGTAAGAATACCTGGTTAGAAATTCAGCCTTCAAACTTTTCTCTAAGATTTAGATTATTCATATTAACAGCATGCTATATGTATTAGAATTGCCAGCTCCTGGTTAAGGAATAAAACCACCTGAATCTATCAACCACAGTATGCAGTGAAAGTTGTACCTAAATTGAGTATGGAGCACTTCAGTATAAATTCATTATATTTTACTTGAGCTGCTTCTACAGGAAAAGTATATATTAGATAATCAGTTAGATAATTTGTTTCAGTTATTCTTTCATGAACTAGTATAGCTGATCAGGATTTGGTACTACTGGCGTAGAAACTGTGTGCACTGAATTTGGGTTTAGAATGAAAACACACTGTGTTTTATGTCTGCTTTGTCATCTTTGGGTTTATGTTTGTCTGCCTACTCCAACCTACATCCCCAAATCACAGGAGGGGTCTTTGAGATCATGGGAAAGAAATGGCTGTACACTCCCGTGTAGTTTAACATCATGCCCTTTCTGTTTCCTATTCTCTTCGAAAGCATACTAACATGCCTGACACAGCAGCACAGTGAAGCACTTGAACAAATAAATTGTTTGGACATCTTGGGACTCAGAAATTCCTGAGTTTTCATAAAATGAAATGCTGTTGCTTTCCATCTTTTGGATAGAATTTGTGCTTTGGGGCATCTTAACACACATACGAATTTTGAAGTCTTGGAAAATATTGCAAAGTTCAGCATCTCAACTTCTGAAAAGAGTTCTTTTTATCCTTTCAGTTTTTATAATTACAGTTACACTATATTCTATATTTCTTCTGGACTTTGGAGATCTTTCTTTTTTTGGTTCTTAAATCAGTGAGTGACTAATTAGTGCTACGTAACTGTGCAAAATGAATGTTGGAAACATACAGCAGATAAGTGTAGACAGGGCCATGCCTTTAATGCAGTAACAGTTCTTTCCCTTTGCATGTTTTCTTAAGATAGCTAGAACCTCCTTCCTTTATCATATTTTAAAATATTTTAGACACCTGAAAAATAATGATCATAATATACATTTCTAAACTTGTCTCAGTAATTGCTAGCTTGAACCTACTTCATCAGCACTGGTAGGAAAGTCAGTAAAGGCTCAGAAATGAGACAAAAATATGTACCTATAATTGTCTGCTCTTTCTTAACTGTACATAATGTTGTAGTTAAGTCTCTTACATTTTAGAATTATGTTTCCTTGTAACCAGTTGACTTCACTAAAATATTTACTTAGTCTTGAACATAAATGGTACAACTGTGTGTGTAAGTGAGACTTCCATTTAATAGATGAATAAAACACGTCTCAAAAGTACAAGTACAAAAATCAGTACTGATTTTAATTGTTCTGATTATTTACAATATACTTTTAAACTTGCCAGTTCCCATCTAGTAAATAAATAATATTCCCAGAGAGACTTTTCTTTCCTGGGAGTCTTTTTTATACAGTAAGCATAAAAAATTTTTTGGTGCATCCACCTAAGGCTGATGTTGCACTCATTAATTTGGGGTATTTTTAATTTTATATTTGTGTTTCTTGTTTTAGTTTTCTGTGCCTGCTTTGCTCCGGACCATATCCATAACACCAGATATAAGCAATGTTATGACATGAGCTCTAATGTTAACAGTAAGATACTACTTCAATGCCATTAGCAAAATCCTCAGCTGAAAGGCAGGGCATTTTTTTTACTCCTCAGGGTTATGATAAGACTACATAATAAGTATCTACAAATATTCATGTTTCTGTAGGCATACATTTCATAAGAAAGCAAGTTCTGTGTACAAGCATTTAGATGTAATGCTTCCTGTCATGAACTTGATTTTGCTGTATGCGAGTTGCAGAATCTAAACCTCAGCTAGCTGTATATGTTTTGTTACACCAATTTTAAAATCTTTGTAGGGTCTATGAGTTTTTCCTGTTAAAAATGTAGATAGTTTCTTTATGTATATTGTATATCAGTCTTATATACATTTTTTTCAAGGCCTTAGTGTGGTTAACTAAAAATTGCCTTTATCAAATGTAATTTTTTTTTAATTAGTAAAAACAGGAAAAAACAAAAGCAAATGAAGCTTCAGTGTATTATCATTAGATAAGGATATTTCAAGTGACGTTTACTGAAGCACCTTCTTTGCTACTTAAAAATCATTACTGTTATTGCTATAGCAATGGCTGAAAGTATCATGCCCCGTTTGCAGCATAAGCAAGTGTGGGTCATACAAATGATACAGATGTTCCCAGACTTAATTTGTAAAAGCTGTTTAAATAATCACTTCACTGAACTCCAGCGCTATAAACATTGTTCTGTATGTTCTAGAGCTATTAAAGCTTATTCCGCTACATTTTTAATGGATGGTTAATCATTGCTCTTTACTAATTTCAAATGAAAACATTTCAATACCAACATTTACTTCAGTAAAATAACTTCAGTTATACTAATAAAACATTACCTTGATGAGATTGCAAAGTATGCACCCATAATCAACAAGGTCATTATAAAAATTCTGAATACTTTTTTTCCAAGTCTTTGCTTTTAGATAATGCCCTGCTTGAAAAACTGCTTTGGTTTTGTAGTACTACAGGCAACTATTATATGCAGCTTTCACTTACTAATCAGTTAAAATGCCTTTATGAAGCACATGTGATACAAGTTTGATTAGGTTATTATTGGTAACTATTTCATTCAGATTTGTGTTAGGAAAAAACACAGTAAGAGTGGCAAGAAAAGCAATAGCAAATCCTCAAGTACTGAAGTGTTTGCCTAATGCATAGAATAATCCCTTGGAAGGTAATTTGCCGGGCATAATACAGCATTGGCCTATAAAAATGTGACTGCTTACACAGGTGCATTGCATCTGTGGAAATGAAGCAAATAAATGACTCATCCTTTGAAGCAGTGGGAGGTAGGGTCAGTGTGTTTTTGTTTCCCAGGAGATGACAGATGATGAGGTGAGATTTGATTTCATAATTGAAAGTCCCAGCAGGCTCAAAAGAAAAACAGCACAGTGTTTCAAGGGGAAAAATATTCTAATGTACCCTACTATTCATCAGTTCTTGATTCGTTTAAATTCAGATGCATAACTGTAAGGTTCAAAGTTAAAAATAGATAAATACTAACTAAGCTTTGAAATAGCATTTTCCATTTGGGAACAGGTGATAACTTTATAAATACCATCATTGTAATATGTGCATTTCATAAATGTTATTTTTAAGGTCAGATTTTGCATGAAATCATGCTTCTGCTCTGCCTGTAGAGGACATTGATTTCTGCTAGTGTAACAAACTGCATAGAGTACTACTCATCAACACAGAAAGTTGCTGTGTGGGTACAGCCATTCCCACTGCCTTAGTTTTGCAGTAGTGCCTTAAAGGGCTTGAAACTGGAAGATTCTTAAATGCTTCATCAGAACTCAACTTTTTTTTTTTTTCCTACCTTCAGATCCTAGTCAGAATTTCCTAGACTGTGAAATAAAACCTTTGAAATGAGATGGAGAAAACAAGGAGTTACATTGAGTGACTTTTCAGAATAAACTGCCTTTGAATATTGTGGGACTTCTGCTATTCCTTTTGCTTTTTTTGGTTTCTTGACATTTTACTTGAAATTAGATTACCAGGCTTTACTTAGGCAGATAACGCATGCTTCTAAATGCAAAATTAAAATCAAGCGAACAAAAACCCCCACATTGTAGTAATCAAATAGAGACTTTTCTGTCCTTTCTCAGAACAATGGTTACAATGGTATTTACATTAATTAATCGCATTGGCTTTTATTTTATTCATGGACAAAATTATTTTTTAAGTGGAAGCACCCTTGCAATTAAACTCCAAATATAAAACCTGAGTCTACAACTGAATAAAACATCTAATCTTACAGATCACTGCAATAAACCTGCATGTCACACCTACACATATGCTGAAATTGTGGTGTCTAATATGAGAGATAGGATTGATCAGTAATTACTTTTTTTGCATGTCGACATTTGGTCTCCTAATATTTCTATTATAAAAACAAAACAAAAAAAATTGTATAGGTGTAGGCCCATTAAGAAAATACTTATTAGAATCATAAAATCTGTTCTTTACTAGACATGACATTTCATATGTTACAATAGTTAAAAATGATATTGTAGTCCTGGGGAGGGAGTTGTTTGTGAAATTTGGATGAGATTTTAGCATTATTCTTTGAAAAAAATTTCTCTAGATTGTTATCAAACGTATACATCTCTTGCCTGGACGGTACAAGGGTTTTCTTTGCTTTTTGCTGAATAAGGATTTACCTGTCAGTTAGCAAAACCTATTGACAGTGTCCTTATGTCATGGTATCAAACTAGGAAGTTCTGCTTTTTCCACTTCAATCTACACAAGATAATTAAGCATATTGGTGATACTGTTTTCTTTAGGTCCTTAATTCTCATATTAGGATGGTCTAGTTCTTCTGTGGTTTGTTGGTTTCTTCACTTGGCCCTTTTGCCTTTCATGTCCCCAGCTTTATACCGACTCTCTGAGTACACTAACCACAATGCCAGAAAGCTACTCTTTCCTGACAATGTATGAAACAGAAGGAGAAGAGAAATTGCCCTTGAAAATGCAGTTGTAGGTTGTTTATGAAGCTGATTAAAAAAGGCTACATAACCAAACTATAATTCATTCTGAACTGTTTTCACTTTTGAATTTGTTTCAGAAAAGGAAGAATGTCCTGATGGGAAATGTTGAGGAATCCATTCAGTGCTAGTATCTCAGTGAGCAGCTACAGTGGGAGCCGCAGGTTGAGCTCTGGGCTGGGAAATTGCTGACCCTTTGCACAACAAAGGACCTGGGGACTTCTAGCCTGGCCAGGGGACTGGACACTCAGAGACACGGCAGGAGCCGAGGGTTCCAGACTCTCCTGTGCTTAGGCTGTGGGAGGATAAAAGCCCAGGGGGTCCTTTGGACTGTGCGGCAATAAAAGCCCAGGGTGTCCTTTGTTTGGGGTTCCTCCTTGGAAGCACCCGCTCAAGCTGGTTTTCTGTTACTTAGCTATTGCCCCGAGATCAGCTCATCTGAGACTCTGCTGTGGGAAACCTGGGGCTGAGCCAGCTCGGAAGCCTGGTGTGACTGTGTGAGTGTGGGGGTGTAGCTGTGAAGGGGCCTCGGTCCCAGCTCACATGTGGGAGTGCGACTGACAGAAGGGCTCCTGGAGGGACAGACAGTTTCCTTAACAAGAAGCATCAGTAATTTTTTTTTTGTAGGCAAGATACCAGCCCTCACTACTGAATGTATTTCTCATCCTTCATGCTTCAATGCTTAAATTTAACAGAAAAAAAAGAGCAAACAGTAGCAATGTATAGATTTTCTTAATTTCTGACAATGATCTAAGCACAAATACATAGTTTAAAAATACTGTCTCAGTATTTTATTAGAGAGTTCCAACTAACAAAAGCTCTTCCCTTTTTTTCCGGATTCTTACTGGGTCTGAAAATGTTCACAAAGAAGTGTGTACAATATCTGAGCTGAAAAGTGCAAACCTAGCCGGGGGTTCTGCGAGGGTGGTACCAATTCCTTGACAATCAAAGTTATCATCAGGATAGCTTTCTATTTTGCATACTTTCTGTTTTCTAATACAGAGAAAAAAAATATGGTTTAAGAAACAGGAAATGTAATATAAGGTATATTTATTGAATAATATGAGAAAGGCAGTTAACTATGAAATTAAAGAAAAATACACACATCTTTCAAGTATTTGCAAAGCAAGGGATTTAATGAGAGACTGTTTTTTGCTTCCAGGATCCATAATTTATTTGTCACATTCCTTATAACTTTCCTCTGCTTGATATGATCAAAACCCAGTCTCCAAATTAGCTGAAGTCAGCCTGATGTTTTATTGTTTATACAGCATACCAACTGTGATGCCTCGTGGTGTTGATTTAATCTCCTGTCACTTTATTTATCATATATCAAGTATCACAGACCGTGAAGATATAAATTTGCACCTAAAAAGAATACAAGCATTTAGGAACTCCTATGCAGTGCAACAGGCTGGAATATGCCAGGGAAGGAACGAGAATAGAACCTCATCAGTTAAGGCTTATCTGGCTGTGCTTTTTATCTCATTCACATTTGCATTTAAAATATGTTTATGATTTGTGGAAACAGCTCTGGAAGCAGGGATGGAATCCGGTAGTCTGTTCTGGCTGTTCTAATCACAGAACTAGAAAATTGGGTGCCCTCCTCTCTGAGTATTTAGTGCTGTTTTTTACAGATCTAAAGCAGCCATGATAGAGATTATCTGTCATTGTGGAGTACCTAGAAATGGACTAAAAAAAGTGCTAGAGGAAACTAGTATGGCTAAGTATTTTCTCAATGAAGACAATTAAAGATGATAAATTCTAAAACTGCCTGTCTAAATAAAAATATAAGGCAGATCAAATAGGCTTTGAAGAACAACTAGAACAATATGTCTTATCTATTAACACATTTTTCCTCTGTATTTCAAGAGCAGGATGTCAGCGAGCAAGGTTGATAAATAAAGATTTTTAAAAAAAGGAGAAGCCGGGGACATTACAGAAAAACTGAAATGAGTCTTTACATCTTTTTGTACTTTATTCTGTCTTCACTTACAAGAAACTGAGGAAACATTTAGGTTGATTCTTTCTTTGAATGTGAGTTTTCAAAAAATTCTTTTTGGAAAATAAACTACATGAGTGATAGCTGAATAAACAGAGAAAATGAGCATTAGAAATTTTTTATGTCTTCAGTGTCAAGTCAGTTTCAGGCAAGACATTGACTGTGATGACAGAAGAGGTTTTAGGACACCTCCAGGAAGCTACAAGCCATAAGACTGATGTCCTGCTGTATCAAGTAAAGTAATAGAAATACTATTTAAGAATAGAATTGATAAACACACGGCTAAATATTACCTAGTTAGGAACAAGCAACATGTCTGGTTTGGGGCATTTTTTTAAGAGAAATTCTACCCAAAGACTTCTTGGAAGATTTGGAAGAGTTAGCTGTTGTGTGAATGATGGATTGATGGAAGCTTTCTAAATTTCCAGAAGGCTGCCGTTGAGTTCCATAAAACAGATTTTTAAGGAAAGGGAACAACTAGAGGGTAGGAAAACGTAAAACAGTAAAAGTTTATTGCAGCTGAAGATCAGTAGTGAAACTCTACAAGCCAGTAAGTTCTTTAATGCCTTGAAAATGGAATAATCAGTGGAATGAAAAGCAGTTCACTGAGGAAATCAAGTTAATCGGTTGAAGAACTGTAGAAGAAAGAGTCTTAAGACACTGTGGGGTTGTACTATGAAATGGGGTAATGAAGTTGAACATATGTTTGAAATGGTGCACAGGCACAGAAGGAAGGTTAAAAGATCCTGACTCAGTTTGCAGTGACAGACTAAGGAGCAGTTTTTGGGGTTCTTGCCTGATATTTGTATAAAGTGTCAGCTCAGTATAGAGTAATCATGAAAAAATCCCAAATCAAGTGTTAGAAATTATTAAGAAAATAAATGGAATATTCTGTAGCATCAAAGACACAGTATAGATGTTTCTATCTTGAATGCTTGAAGTTTGTCTTCCCATCTCTGTTTAAAGAGATGTAATAGAATACTGACTGATCAGAGAAGATCAAAGTTATTAGTGTGAAAGCCATCAAAGCTATATCAGAGCTGGGGACTAGCAGAGAGATTCATACGTTTGATCTGTTCTCGCCTTTCTATAATCATTCATTTAAAGTACTTCCAGAGAATGAAAACTCCTGAAATCAAGCAATAAGGCAGTTGTCACGTTTCATGCGATAGAATTTGGAGTTTCATCCTCATTATGACAAAAGTCTTGGTTGGTTGTCATAAATCAGTGTTAAACAAAAAAATAAGAACAAACCATTTTGGGCTTATCCAAGTGCAATTCAGTAGTTGATTTATTTTACCTTGAAATGCCAACATAGTCTGGCTCTTTTACAGTAACATTCATTGTTTTATAGTTTTGCTTCTACTTTAAAGAAGACTTGTTTGAAAGTCTGTTACTCACTTCCTTTAAGGTCCTTACAACACTGCTGTGAACAATTGATTATATTATCCTCTCCCCTACCTTTATTTTTTTCCATGAGTAGTTCAAAGAAGCCATAAAATCAGTTGAAGTCTATTCCAAGAGTTAACTTCTGAAATGGGGATTTTCACATGGAAGGGCATATGCCCTTATTGTTTCACAAGTTGATTTCTTCTCTCTCACAGCCCCTGGAGTAGAAGTTTCCAGGCAAGAGGTATTTTTTGCAAGAACTTGGAACAAGTGTTCCAGAAGTCCTGCTCTTAACCAACACAGTGATTAAGAAACTGAAAAGTGATTCATGAAACCTGGGACTTATTTAAACTTCCTTTTCTAAAAATTTGATCTTGTTAGAGAAACAGAGCTTAAAATTTTGGCTTCCTTGTGACAGCAAGAGTGCAGTACTTGTCCCAAGTCTTGACAGCTGTTGAGATACTGTTAATGTCAAAAAAAGCTGATATTCTCTTTCCCTGCAGAAAATCCTACAGGTTTGTCTAATGGAAAAGGAATACAGAGAGTTAACTAAGGCAGGGCTAATGAAACAGTTGTACTACATAGAAGTTTTGAATATGTTTGGTCAGTTAAAGTCACAAATTTAATATGCCAATTAAGCTTTTTTTTTAAAAATAATCAGTGTCAGGTTTGAAAGTTACAGTAGCCATGCTGGTTTCATTATTTGTTCTGAAATTGTCCTTGACCGCTGAGGTGAGTAAATCTCAGTAAAGTAAAAGGCTGTATAAATCATTATGAGCATTTTGAACTCCCTCAGGGTGGTTACAGAACTGTAGATGAAAAGGGCTCATTCAGTCAGACACAAACCTGTTCTTCAAGGTTTGAGGATTTCTACCAAAATCACTTGGAAAATGAGAAGCAAATGTAGCTCTTAAAAACAAACAATAAAGTATCCACACCTAATAAAACAGACTCCAGTGTTCCCCCTCCTCAAGGATTTTTTTGTTCTATTTTGCGTTGGAAAAGTTACTAATTTCCAGTTTGTCTTTTATGATTATTTCATTATGTGTCTCTGCTTGTCACAGAATCACAGATTCACAGAATCATTAGGGTTGGAAGGGACCTCTGGAGATCATACAGTCCAATTCCCCTGCCAAGGTAGGGTCACCTGGAGCAGGTGACACAGGAACACATCCAGGTGGGTTTTGAATGTCTTCACAGAGGAAAATTCCATTACTTCACTGGGCAGCCTGTTCCAATGCTCTGCCACCCTCAGTGTAAAGAAGTTCTTACTCATGTTGGGGTAGAACTTCCTGTGTTTTAGTTTATGGCTGTTGCTCCTCACTCTGTCAGTGGGCACCACAAAGAGTCTGGCACCATCTTCTTGGCACCCGCCTTTGTGATATTTATATGCTTCAGTGAGGTCCTCTCTCAGTCTTCTCTTCTCTAGACTTAGTCACCAGACTGTAGTGCCAACTCTTTAATCTTTTTTTGTAAACTCTTAAAGAGCATTACGCTTTGAAATGTTTAGTGTTTTCTAACTTGACAAGGGAGTTCATTGTGTATTCTGTGTTACAACAGTTTCACATCTTTCATAGGACAGGTGGGAAGTATCCTTATAATCTAATCATCAACAGGCAGCAGAAATAGGTTTCGATACTTTGAGGATATAAGTGGGATAAAATTCAACTAATGGCTAATTAGCTGAATGCATGAGCGATTCACGCTGAGAAATCTGCAAAGTAATTACTCTGTTTCACCCCTTAAATAGGTGTGAATGTGAAAGTGCTCAGAATGTAAATAGTTCTAGGTCCACACAGTAGCAGAGAATGAGTATGAAATCTTTCATGGGGAGAAGATAGCAGTAGTTTGTGATATTGGGTTCGTGTATACTGGGGAAAAGTGTAGTGAACCCTAATCATCACTATGGTATATTTCTTGACATGCCATTAAAGTTTGTTGCCTATCAGAAAGGTAAAAAATAAACTGAATTTGTCTTAAATGTAATGTTACATTGAAATAATACTTCAAGTGAAATCACAGAAATGTAGAATCATTTTGTTTGTTGACCCTCTAAGATCATGGGTCATTTTGCTCAACATAGAAATATTGGTTTAGGCTTTGAAAATACAGCACCTTTATATGGCAGTGAATACCTGCAGTACAGACCTACATTTTAAGACAAAGTTTGTTTTTTGCTGGGAATTGTTGAAAGCTTCTTACTACGCCCTGTGTTGCTATGCAATACTGCTTTACTCTGTATTTGTCATATCTTTAATGTTACATGAATGCCCAAATTCTTAGTAATTTTTTTTTTCACAGGGTTGTCTTTTGTTTGTCTTTATTTGTGGAAAAAATATTTATGGGTAAACTAGAACCATGTGGGAAAGCTCACCGTGTCTTAGCATAAAACATGAAGGCTCCATAACCCCAGGAAAGCTTTCAGCAATAGCTCTAGTCTTCCTGGATCCAGAAAGTTTTGTTTGCTTGTTTGGGTTTTTGAATTATGAAACCGTACTTATGAACTTATGAAACCCTACTTCAGAGGAAACTATCTAAAACATAATGCAAAGGTTTGTGGTCTTCCTTGTGTCCATGCATCCTTTGCAGGCTTCAACAGGGAGGAGTAGAGGGAAGATGGAAAATGCAGAGAAGAAAATCAAGTTTACACAGGAATTTTGATGGAGAAGAGAATAAGAAAGCTAAATTTTGAAAGAAAGTGACAAAACAAAATCTGGCTTTTTAGTGGAAGAAAATGAAGGGGCTAAAAGACAGAGAAAAGTTGGATAAGGGTTGCAGTGGGACCAAGCAGGGGTTTGTAGTGGAGATCTGAGTGGGGAATACTCCTGAGTTGCAACAATCATGAAAAACGGGAGGAGAGCAAAGACTCATGTGAACAGGAAGCAGGAAAGACCAGGTAGGATATGCAAGCAGGACCTTTTTGGCAGCATATTATTCTTACTCTTATTATACATTTTGGCGCTATTTCTTTTTTCATATAACTGTCTGTTACGTTTTTCTTTTCTCTTTGATCAAGGGCAGAATCTTTTACTGAGCAGAATTAATAATAAAAGCAAGGCCTTTCATGGACTTGTAAATTTATGGAATAATAATATTTATGAGATCATACAAGATATTTTTAGCCCCTTCTAGTCCCTTTCTCTGAGTTTTCTTCAAAAATAAAGTCTACTGATAGCTTGGAACAATGAGTATAGTCTTCTCTGCAAATATAAGTAGAGCATTTATTCCATTACATATTTGGTATGGAGAATTTATTAACATGCCAGTTGTTTTGCCAGGAGTGAGAGCAAGTGCTGTTCTGCTGGTATAAAATAGAAAGTGAGCAAGAGGCTGAGGATAAGGAGAGAGTACCAGTGTAAGAGAGAAGGTGGACTGTGCTCTTTTTTTCTAGACTGGGGCAAAGAAACTTCTATATGTCATGAGGCAAAATCAAGATACCAGGAACCTAGAGGTGCTGTTGCTATTACACTGATGCAGGACTTTGTTATCTCTTTATATAAAGTAGTATTATGGCTGGAAAAATGATGGACATAAAGCATAGTTTTATAATGCTTGGATTTATAATATCAGAGTCTCTCTGCAAATAAGTTAATTATGTAAGGACAATGAATTTTCACATTCTCTAAGTTTTATTTATTTTAAAACTTAGAGGCTGGGTTTGACAACAAAAGTGTCTGTGTAGTCTGTACTGAGTCCCTTCAAAAAAAATGTTGCTATCAGTGCTGAAATACACTTTTGCTCCTGCTCCCTGCTCTTCCCAGATATTTGTCAATTCTTGTTGTTGTCACAAACACTTTCCTGGTAGTAAATCTTGCTATGTTTATCCCAATGGGGCAGGTTTTCTTTGAAGGAAGGACCATTCTCCTCCTTCCTTGCAGTGTTTCTGCTCACTAGTAGTGCAGTAGAAGAGAAAAAGCTAAAGGGTGTTTCCTCTTTGCTGCTGGGAATCATCCCTCTAAGGATAAACTATGAACAAAGAAGATAAAGCCTCTGTCACCACTAAGTTTGTCTCTTTGTGCTTAGCCTGTCTTTGAGCACAGTAAACTTTGGTTAAACTCTTTCGAAGGTGGAGAGGGAAGGGAGACAAAGTGAATGTCAGGGAAATAGGATAAATGTTCACTGACTTAAATGAAAAAATCTATTCATGTAAGCAATCACTGGGGAAAATACTCCTAAATACAGAAATTTAAGTACTCTTGGGATCTTGCAGAGTGAAAAGTATGAGAAATTAGATAGTGTTTTGACTTACAACAAGCTATGAGTTGAGCCAATATATTTTCTCAAGGATGTCTTCAGTGGTATTTCTGAAGTCAAGGAGAAATACTGAGTGTTTTATCAGCTCACAAACTTATTAAATAGATCGAATGAATGAGTGGGTTTTGGGGGCAGACACGGTGGAGATAAAGTGGCAGGGAAAGGAAAGGTAGTATGGGCTTTTTAGACCTCCCCCCTTCCTCACTTCTTTACTCAGTGTTTCTATCCCTTGTCTCTCTGTCTCTCCCTGAATTGCTTTGTCTTCTTCTACAACTGTCTGACCAAAAGTTAATCAATTTATTCACAGTGTAGTGTGTCTTAAGATCCTGTAATTTCTAATTCTGGTGAACTGATACCCCTGTTGCAAATAAACAAGTGGTCCTCCTTCAAGAGTCAGCTGAATTGGCTTTCATTTTGAAGTACATTTTAGCATCAGGATGTGAATGCCATTCTTTTCTTTGTGCAATAATTCTTCAAAGTGTAACTGTTTGTAAAGTGCCATACAAAATGAAGATTGGAATGTTATTGTCAACAACTTTAAAAAAAGTCAACAAAACCCAAAAAAACCCTACACAGTTAATTTCAGAGCTATGAAAGTTAGATGTGGTTCCAGGCAGGCAGAGGCCATAATGCTACATATTGCCCTGAATGTTTTGTAGCAATCAGCTGCCTTCTACTTCCTACAACAGAGAAGAACATTCCCACAGAAAGATGTGTCACAGTGATGCTGAACAATATCTGAGAAACCACAATTGCAGTAGCCCAATCAACAATTTTCTGGTTGCAAATATACACGGCAGAAACCCAACCAATGTACACGAATTGTTAAAATTTCTTATGTCCCTCTCCTGTGGCAGAGGAGACCATTATTCTGACTGCAAGGAGAACATATTTATTCAGGATTTAACTAGTCAGTTAAAGAGGTACCCTTCTCAGAGGATAAGCTGTCTAAGCATCTGTAGGATATTAAGCAGAAGCATAAGCTATATTAAAACAGGCTGCTAAGCTCTGCTGATTTTGTAAGTGAGGTGATAGTATTACATGTAATCAGAGTGAAAAACATGGTTTTGACACCTGTTGTTACAGCTTAAACGACAGAATAATTTTGTGTAGTAAATAGTGTGGTCAGTCTGCTTAATCTTTGAGTTCTGGGAGGTCTTCTATGTCCAGGAAGGTTTCAGAAGTGACAATTCCAGAAATCATAGAATCATAGAATATGCTGAGATGGAAGGGACCTATCAGGATCATCAAGTTCAGCTCCTGGCCCTGTGCAGGACACCCCAAGAGTCACACCATGTGCCTGAGAGCATTGTCCAAACACTTCTTGAACTCTGTCAGGCTGGTGCTGTGACCACTTCCCCGGGAAGCCTGTTCCAGTGCCCAACCACCCTCTGGGTGAAAAACCTTTTCCTGATATCCAACCTAAACCTCCCATTACTCAGCTCCATGCTGTTTCCTTGAGTCCTGTCACTGGTCAGGAGAGTGAAGAGACAGTAGCTGCCCCTCTGCTTCTGCTCATGAAGATATTGAAGAGCACAACGAGGTCTCCCCTCAGTCTCCTCTTCTCCAGGCCGAGCAAACCAAGTGACCTCCTTCTTTGAAAAAGGGATAAAATTGTGAGAATTCATAACCATACAAGTAATGCAAAATTAAGACTTAAACTTGAGGAGTTTTTGCCATAAACACTGAAATTACAGAGAAAGGCGCGGCTGTGTAAATTAAGATGTCTGCATGTCACAGAGAGGTAGCTAGATTAATCAGGAGGGAGTTAGAATACAAGAACTCAAAAGAAGCACAAACTTAGGAAGTAGTGATGCCAGTGGACTTAATGTGCTGGTGTATGTGAAGTAGAAATTGTGGAATTAAATTATTAGAGCCTGTAACAGGAAAGCAGACTGGCAGACTGGGCTGCAGCTCTGCTGAGAAGAACCTGGGTGCCTGCAAGCTGAGTGTGAACCAGCAGTGCGTACAGGTGTGGTGGTGGTGGTATGTTTCCGTTGTTCTTGTGCTGTCATTCTCATCTCCATCTTCCTGCAAATTCTGATGGTGTCATTATGGTGGGTTCTCTTGGGAAGAAAATTCCAATGGCATTCTTACCATTTCATTTCCCCCACCTTTTTCAACCTAGCAAGGGTATCTTTTGTTTTGCATTAGAGAACCAAATAAAATGCACATACACAGTTTAACCAGTTAGTGTGCAGCACCTGTCCAAGATCAGAGCATGTTCTAGTCAATGCTAACAGCACCATAAGCATAAACAACCTGTAAGAAGTGTGAGCAGTTCCTGATGAAACTGCATGGCTATTGTGGTAAAGCTTATGCACCAGAAAGGATGCCCAAGGAGTGCTGCTCATCTGAGCATGTGCTAAGTCTGCACACTTGGAGATAAAATTTTCTGATATGTACCTAATGGACTGGTCTTTGTCCATCCCTGTGCAGATTCCAAGTATTTCTTCAGTGTTTTTTTCCCCCCTCACCTTTTGGAATTGTGGCTTCTCAGTGCAGTGGAGGTTATATTACAGCGTTGCTTCACCTTAAAGAGTTCCCAGGTTCTATTTCAAGGAAATTACTAAAATAGAAGTGGAATATTGCTTTCAAAGAAAGACCAGTAACTGCAGCTTCTTAATTGCACATGTGAGAAAAACTGATTTATTTGTTAATTTTTTCTCTGTACTGCTTTTCAAGGCACTTCATAATCTTTAAATTTCAAGTGCATTTAAAAAAAAAAGAAAATGAGTATACTTCTTTATGGGCTCAGGGCAATAAATAAGCACTGCTCAATCACTTAGGTTCAACACTGAGCGTAAAGTTTCTCATCTTCCCAAAGACAGTTTTTAATATCTGCCATAACAAGTCCTACTCTAGGAGAATAGAACAGTACAGATTGATTGGAAAAATCTAAAAATGTGGAAATGAAAGTAAATTAGTGCATTTCCTGCTAGTTTGTCTTGATCATCAAATATAGACTTAAAATAATGCCCCTGCTTTTTCTGTTGGAAAATGGTGAATGCCTTGTTAACATTTCTCATGTGACCCGTAGCTTTCTGGACCTTTCTCCTACTATTCTTTCATTCTTCCTCCTCTATTTAGTAAGAAGGTGTTCATCCTTCTATGTTGTTTTCCAAGTTCTGCACTGCCAATCTATGACATGTTGGACCAGACTAGTGAGTATTCATAGTACTGGGACATCACCAGCACGTGAGCTTAATGAGACCTTTCTGCTTCCTTGTCTTGTTGTTCTGTAAGTCAATATTGCAAAAGCCTTCTGCATTATTTTTGGTTCACTTGATGTAATAAGCATCAGCTCAGAAACGTAAGCAATTGCTAAAACTGAAGGACTAAATGTATCTCTGTGGTTCAAGGGAGTTACTTTAGCTTTTACCAGGAAGGCTGAAGAGTCATTGTGGGCATCTGATCTTAAAAACAGAATAAAGTGGAAGAGCATGTTTATTTTTTGTCACTGTGACTTTGACTACACTGTATAAATTACAATTCACTGTAGGAATAAGTTTAGTAATTGTTTCATACCAGTATCTCACTGTTTATGATCAAATCTCTCCTTAACCATAGTTCCTATTATAAATCTAGGTAAACTGTATGTGGGCACATATGTAGACAAATTATTTTTTTGCTTGCCTCCAGAAGGATAGAATATAATTCACAAGGTAGGCTTTATGCAATTTATCAACCACTCTTTGTCAGTCTCAGGTTCTTCTCAGTCAAGACTCCTGATCCTTTACTCTCATGATCAGAACATTTTTTTCAGTCACTCTCTTCATCATTTCCAGGTCTTCATTAGAGGCAGAAGAGACATGAGATTCTTTATGTTGAGCAAAAAAATGTTCCAGGAAGAGTGGGATTTAAATTTAAGCTCTCAGAATATGAAGAAAGGCAGAGTCAGTATTGATGCAGGTATTTGCACATACAGTTGGAATTAAAAGCAGCCTTTAAATAGGAAGAGAAATTTCAATTAGGGCAACAGACTTCTTGGCCTGAAAAACAAAACTGGAGAGAATGTTTGTGCCTCCTTCCCCTCTTCCACATCCACACAAATGAAAGTTCCGAGAGAAAAGGTTCAAACCAGAACACAAGTGAAGCTGCGGAAGGCAATGGTAGCATTTCTAGCTTCTTTGAAAAAGAGAGAAATACAGCTAGTATTGAACAATGTCTAGCGACTGGAAGATAGGAACATACTAAATCACAGCCCTGTTGTATTTTATATAAGTATGTCCTCCAGTCATGGATCAGATGTCTGATCATCCCTAGAAGTGTTTCAATGTAGGCTTTTTTCAAAATAGTCCACTTTTCAGTACTGCTCTTTTTCAAATTGATAAAAAACTTATATTAGGTTTCCTTTTGTACCAGAGTTGGCACAGAGCACTTTTACAGTGTGTGGCTAGTCCTCATCACACTGCAGAAAAGTAATGATTCCAGCATTCCTCTTCATCTACTCTCTTGGGTACAGTCAGTTTTGTGTTCACAGCTTAGCACACATCACTAAGATTTGAGTCTTCACTAAAGTTGGCTACTGTCTTTCTAGTTCTGGGTGATAACTTCAAGCTTCTGAAGTTGTTCTCAGTTCACAAAGATTGAAATCTTCTTTCATAAACTCTGAGCAATATATGAAAAGTGGGTAGCAGCTACAGTACCTCTAGCACTGCAGTTCTTAGAAAGAACAAAATAACTACCAAGTACATTGAGGAAGACCTTGACCCCTTTCTTCAGGAAGGCATCTGACAGATAGAGTCGACCTTCAGCAGCAGTAAATCAAAAGTACCTGTACATTCTGGTTATCCTACCAATTACTGTACATCAATTTTCGGAATGTGTTTTGATGCCTGACCTCTCATTAGCTTTGTGGAATGAACTTCAGTGCAAACATAGACCTTGGTTCAAGGACTAGATCAGTAAAGCATTCAATACCAGTAAAACAGCACCATCACTGTATAAACATTTAGAATATCAATCTATTTAATATGCAAGAAGCACATGGGGAAAAATTTCATAAGTGTGATGAGGCAGGAGACAATGATGATCAGAGAGAAACTGAAAGAAAAGAACAAAAGTCTGACATTTCATTGGAAGAGGGAAAGGGAAGGCAAAATTTGATCAATAGAAGTGTTTTTAAAAGATATGTTGGTAAAAAAGGAGCAGTCAATCACAGTAAAAGGTAAAGATAGAGCTATAAGCAATGTACATAACTTACAGTTTTGGTGATGCGTGGCTTACAGACAGCTTTATACCCTCTTGTGACAATAAAATGTTTCCCTCTTTGTTTTAGGAGAGGAAAGCACTCTCAGAATGTGGCGGTTATTAATAAATGTGTTGGCCATTACTTTTTAGACTTCCTAATGCATGCTGTAGTTTTAAAAAAAGAACAAAACACATACACCATTCTTAAGCTGTCTATAATGGCTTCTGTTGGAAATTTTACCTACTGAAGGCTTTCTGTTCAAGTGATATGATCCCAGTGGCTGGTTACATGAGAAATGTCACCATGTTCACAATCTGTCATTGCTGGTTCCTGCAGTTTCCAGGTCTCTGAATGGCAGTAGCTTCTCCATTCTACCACAGCTGCGAAATCTTTCCAGGCAGCTGCAACCAGCAACCTAAGAGCTGTATCAGACTTTTCTTGAACAATTCCTGTTAAACTGTTTATCAGTCATATTCTTGGGATGGGGGATAGGTAATGGAACAAAATTGGATCTACACAAAAGACGTAAAGTTGACACAGAAACTGGTGTTTCCAATTTGAATTTGCAGGAAGGGCAAAGAAATCATGCTCCAATGTAGCATGAATAAAAAAGTTATAAATATAGTTTGGAACTAGAGAGCGCTCATTTTAAGGGAGATGGCTGGCAAACTGGGATTTCTTAAAATAAATATTCCTAGTAAAAGCCCCATCAGTACAGCCATATACAGCTAGGTGCTTCTGTGCTCTCACAGGGCCTTACACTTCTCTTGTGTTTAATTCTAAAATTTGAAAAAATATTAAGTAGGGAGTAGGTAAAAATAGTTCTTCAGTATCCGATCTCCGCAGGTTGTATTGAAGGGCTTTAAAACCAGAACCTTTTCTGTCAGTTACTGCAAATTCTATTTTGAATTTTTTTGCTAAGAACTACTTTTCTCTACAGATTAAAACAATTATATTTTAATCTTTTAGAAATACCTCAGTTAAGGTTAAAATGCTGAGTGCAAAAATGCATCAAAGTGATTTTCCAGTGTTCAATCTCGGGTCACTGCTTCATTATTTAGACAAAATGAGACAGGAGATGAATTTTGCACTGATCCTCCTCAGTGACAACTGTGATTCTTCTACTAATTGACTTGGGGCATTTGTAAAGTGTTTACCTGAAAAGAGAATTGGGGTTCTGTGCCAGGGACCAGAAAGGTAAACATTAAACAGTACCATGTCAAATGGTTAGCTGATTACACCTTTCTGTGAATCTGGTCCTTTGAAAGAACCCAGAAGATTAGTAAAAGGAATCTAAGCAACAAAATAGTGTCTAAGGAATGTTTCTGTACAGCTCTGAGAAGCTTGTCAGGCTATATGAAATGTGTATCTTGATACATAATAGAAACTAATCATAAACATAAAGTTTTAAATAGGATAGTGACTGTCACAGAATCTCCTTCAGTCATCAGCAGCTACCTGTGTTTGGAAAAGGACTGGAGAAAATCTTCTATAGACTAAAACTAAATGTATGAGCCCGCAGAAGTCTGTATCTATAGATACATGACAAGAATCTCCAGTGAAATCACTACAGTCTGATGAAACAGAAAATTGTTCTGGTTTGGATCCTTTTGTACTCTTCTGGCAAAAAGTACTCAATTCTCTGTAAAACAGAATGGCTTCCTCTGCCTCTTACTGAAGAATAAAATCCTGTCCTTATCAAAGTGACACCAAAATTTTGAGCATTTTAAGGTTTGATAATTCATTGTACTGAGGTTGTAATATCTTGTATCCTTTTCTCTTGCCCTTGCTTTAATGTTCTGTTACCTGAGTCACTCTGGAGAGATTTAATAGTCTACAGCTGTGGACATGGTACTACAATCTCTGTATGCTAATTTTAACATTTTTAACTTGTCTTTGAGTAATTTGAAGTTTCATTATAAGATACACCGAATCCAAGGCAGTGTCCCAAATCTGGCAGAATTGCTTAAAACTAAGCTTACGCAGAAATAGGTAGTTTTTTTCTTTCAGCCTAGGACACATTTCTGAATATTAAAATTTTCTGTTTCATGTGTTATCTTTCTGAGATTCATTCACACAGAGAGAAATTTACCAAATACACAGTGCGTTTTTAGAAGAGAGCAAACAGAGTGAATGAGCTGTACATTAAGTGTAACGACAAAATCCTACTCAAAACTTTCACAAAAAGAAAAGAGGAAAAGATATAATCTTATACTTTGCTGAAGTTCATAGTAATATTACTGCATAAATACCGAAGAAAAGAAGGCTTTCATGAACCAGAATAAATCAGACTGAAAGACTAGGCTGTCACAAAATGAAAGAAAACTCTTTGCATGTATTGGAAGCCTTTACATACCTCTTCTCACACCTTAAGCCTAAAAGAATTTCATCTCAACATATAGAAATATCCAAGGAATGCCTTCATACTTAATCTGGCTCATTTTTGAAAACTTCTATTCCATTTTCTCTGTAAGAAGTGTCTTTTGGCACTCCTTATCCACTTGTACCTTCGTCTTGCATGCAAGTTTACTTAACTGTGTGGAAATGCTTAAAAATAAGGTTTTGTCATTTCCTAGCAATTGTTCCACACCATCATGGTGTATATCTGCAGAGGCTGTGTTTTACTGGCTTGAGAGCTGTATGGGACGGGTCAATCTTCCAGTGACCAAAGGTAACCAACACAAAAGAACTGGCTGACATCAGGAAAGGTGAAGAGACAATGCCTCATCCCCAAAACTAGAAAACCACTATATGAAAAACAGTTTTGATTTTGCTATCTCTTGACAGTTTAGTGCTCATTGTAGGCCTTACTGGTGATATTGTCAGTGATATTCTGTATTGTCAAATATAGAGTAACAAAAATTTTAGTGACAAAATTAATTGAAAAAATACAATTTAATCTTACATATATTAGCCTTTCTATGGTCATGCTAGAGATCAAAATTCTGGTGGGTTTCAGTGCCACTCAGTGCTGCATGATCTGATTTGAGACTAAACAGATGCAAACTTCCAGCTGCATCTAGTTCTTGCCAGAAGAGGTTAGGCAGGCCTCACCACCAACCTGCAAAGGTAGTTAAGGCAGTTCAGAAGCCACACTGGCCCAAAAAAAAAGCAGCTCTGAGCTTGAGTTCAGGTCATGTGGCCTGCTCATGAAGTGCATATCCATCCTTCAGTCACAAAATTGACCTTTTTCTCTGCATATTTTTGCCATGCAATCTCAATTTCTGAATCTTCATCCAAGTGTTTTTTGTTAAAAGGTTTATGTGTGATAGAAAAGAATATTTTCCTAATAGGAGCAGAAATCCTTAATTATTTCATGGATTTTTATACAGTTATTTTACAATACGTCCACTATGGTGCATATTGTAGAAGTTATTCCACTTCAAAAGACAAAGTGGAAAACAAAATACTAAACTCTGTTTTTTTCAGAAAAGTTGAAAATTAAAAAGTACCAGAGCTCTCAAGATTAATGATCCTTTATGGCATTGCTCTGTAAGAAGGCATGAAATAATTACCAATGAAACCTAAGAATAAAGTAAATTTGGTGTAACAGAAATCAAGAAGATATAAAAATTATAACTTTGAAGTTCTTTAGTAATTTATTAAATAGCCATTTTGCAGCATGCTAATAGGTTTTCTATATTCTGAGTACATTTTTACTTCCTTTTGAAATCCTGCCTGTTGTTATTAAATCATTGCTGCTATTCAAACCTCTCCAGGATCTTGGTATTCTTAAAAGTTCTGCTAGTTTACTGATAGTATTATCTCCTTCAACTCTCCTTTTGGTTTGTTGAGGTTTGTTTTATTTTATTTTGTTTTGTTTTCTTGTTCAGTTGATTTGCTTGCAATAGTTTACTCTTTTCTGTTTTAAATTTGGAGAGATCAGTAAAGTCTATAGATATATTTATGCTCGAGGTCTGTCTTGGGGTTATTTTGTTCAACCTGGAAATTTAAATGTACCCATTAACTTTATATATGTACTAATACGATTTGAGAAAGACAGATAAATACATAGATATAGATATATAAATAGTTTCTTAGTTTGGACAGAATAAGCAAAGTTGTACTGAGAAACAGTGATTTCACTTGATTGTACAGTTTTACTTTTATAACCGAAACGACAAGTTAGTAAAATCATCAAAATAGTCTTTGGACTTAATATGGAATTTCTGAATTTTAGAATAGTACTGTCAATCAAGTCCCTAAAAACACCCATTGGTATATAAACATTGGAAAATATAATTCACAAGCTAACATTGATTAATCTTTTCCATTTTTTAAAATTTTCATTCTTGTTGAGAGTTCATGGAGAATGTCTTAACAGAAAACTGTCCCAAGACAGAGACAGCAAAACCAATATACTGATTGCTTTTTAAATGCTCCCAGAGACAGCAGAAAGATCTCTTAAAGGATGTATAGCAATTTCTGCCAAAGGATTCCAAGGTAGAGAACAAATGCTTCTGAATTACCACTTGCCCTAGAAAGTTTGTCTTTGACACTCTGCCATTGTGTTATTAATCTTTTCAACTGACTTCCTTCTTTTTCCAGACATACATTATTTTTCTTACTTGTTTTCTTATCTTCTTACTTTTTTTTTGCCTGTCACTGGTCTCATTTTCTTTTTATATTAATGGGGAGAAAGTTTATCTACAGTTCTTAGGCAGAAGTCTTTCATTTTTGCACACCTCATTCTTTTATCTTAATTAGCAGTGGTTTAGCTTTTTGGTTGTCTACCAAGTCTTCCTTCATGTTCATCTATATCTACAGGTACATGAAGTCATAAAATGGCATTAAGGATTCCCTGCTTTTGTTTGTTCAGTCTTCTTTTTCAAGACTAGGCTTATTCTGTTATCATTAAAACATGCTGATGATTAAAAAACCTCACCTATTGTAACCCCCTGTGTAAATACCTGTCTATACCTTACAGCTCTCATTTGGAAGACTGTCTGCCACAGATAAGTAACAATATTTTTGAGCAATCCTTGCCCAGTACTTGGGACAAAGGACAAACAAGAGAAAGAAAATACGAAGCCCTTCTTTTCTCTCAATATATAGTTCAGTCCTGAAATAACTATAATTAAAAAAAGTAGCTGAATTCGCTTTTATGTTTACTTGTTTAAATGCTCCCATGTACATTACTGGCACACTTTTAATGAATTGGTGTCTGATGTTTTATAATCAACACTATTTTGTATATAGTCATCAGAACTCCATTTTATTTGCAGGGTCCTTTATCAAACTGATTTCTCATCAAATTGCATCCTCAAATTCTACCATACAAAAGATAATAGAATTGTAAAGATGTAATTTAAAGTCTATTTTGGGAATAGTCAGCTTTCATAGAAGTTGCCCAAGGAAATGCTTGACCTGCAGAAACTTTATTACTAGTGATTTTGTTCTTTTTCTTGATTAGGTGTCAAGTTGACTTTCAGATCCTGACCTCTTTCCACCAAGGAAATAATTTTCTTACGAACTTTTGAACAGTCATGCACCACCAGGCACAGAATTTACAAGATAATTTAGCCATCTGTTTTTGAAGTATACCTACCCTGTCTCCTTTTTTTTTTCTTTTTTAATCAACCTTAATAAAATGGCAAGTACAACTTGTATGAGTCTTCAGGCAGGACTAGAATAATAATGTGCGCTATGAAATAAGAAAAACAAAACTAAGTGCAGCCAGTGTTTTTCACCATCCTGCAAAGCTTTTTTTCTTTTTGCTGGTAAAAACACTCAAAACTATGAAATGATGTAGATATGGGTGGATCTGGTGTGCTGCTTCACCATCACCTCATACTAGTATCTAGCAAGGATTCTTGCTCAACTCAACTTTTAAAGAGGCAATTTTGTAAATGCATAACAAAATGATACATTCTTCAAAATGGCAATGCTTTGAGCTAATGATTACTCTCAATAATAATAATGTGTTGCAGATTTTGTGAAAATCTTGAACTGACACTGTTCTGGTGTCTTTATTTCTTCTCATATTACATTTCAGTCCATCTATTATAATGGGTTAAGGTGATCTTTCAGCCAAATATTTAATGTAATGCCATAGTGCTCAAGTCCACTTACAGGTCTCAGATGACGACAAACTACTGCTGGACAACTTGAATATGTGGTATAAAATTTCCATGAAGTTCTAAATAGCTTTAAATATTTCATCTCTCCATTTTATGTACAGCTGACTGTGTTTTGAGGATGAGCACAGAACTGGGATAGAAGCAACCAACAACCCATTACTCCAGTCACTCCCCTCAGCGACTCAGGCCAGAGCTGTTTTGAGGGCCTGAAGTGCCTGCTGGGGTGACAGATATTGCAAAGCTCTTTTGAGTTTAATGTTCCCAATGGACTGAGAAAAGGGGAAGAAAGCCAAAGGAGACTTGGGTTTTCCCACTAACTGCTTCCTGGATCTGTACAATAACCCAAACCAAATTTCCATTTCATGATTCAGTGTTTTGGGGTTTTTTCCATAGAAGTAAAGCATGGTGAGTTTCTGGCGTGCAAGACTATAAACCATGTCTTGCAATTCCTGAGGTAGAGTTACTGGTCCCTGTTACATGGACTTCAGTCACTAGGTGCCCAGTGTCTACCTATGCAGGGAATTTCAGTTCGACCTTTGCAAGATAAGAAGCTACACAGTCTTTTTGTCCTGCTATTCAGTGTTTTAGGGAGGGTTTTTTATCTCTAAATGGTCTACTTATGTACACAGCCAGTAGACAAACATTTGAGTTTCAATATTCCTATGAAATGATCAAATAATGCTGTTAGCATTGAACAGATGTCAGTAAAAGGGTCTGTAAAGATCCCATCTAGACTCTGTGATCATCAGTGGAAAACACATGTTTTTAAATTCACACTTACAGAACGAGAGTCCCAAGTGCAAGTTTTCAATGACAATTTCAGATCTTAATTCTTTCTTACCCTGGAGAAAGAAGACAGGTAGTTCTGTTCCTCGCTAAAACAACTCCTAGTTTTTAATTGGAATTTATTGGTTTCTAAAGAATTTGCTGCAGTTTACTTCTAGTGTGACTTACACCTTTGTTTTATTTTCTTTCTGATAATTACTGAATGTGTTTTGTGTGTGCTGCTAACCTTGGTCTGTATATGCTTTTTCTGAATTGTCTCAACCCTGAAATATAGAAAAAACTAGAGAGAAAGTAGCAAGCTTATTTTTTTGCTTGGTATATTCACACAAAAACATTTTTGTTTTTGCATTTGAATAACAGACATATCTCAGTTCACTTTGCATTGTAATGGGGAACTTGAGACAAAAATGCAGGCTCTGATGAAGGAACACGTCGGGGTATACATGGGGGAAGGAACACGTCGGGGTATACATGGGGGAAAACCTTTGTCACTGTATGCCATGACCTGCAATATTTCTTGCTTCTAAGTGAATTAGAAATTCTGGGAATTTTTTTCATGCACAGTCTAGCAAAGAGTTCACTGAACTAAAAGTCAGGTACAGGACTTGGTTTCTCTGTAACCTTGGATAAGATATTTCTTTATCCTCTGTGGCCATGTGGCTTTAGGGGATTATCCCCTGAAAAGTGCTGCAGAGTCAAAACTGTTACTTTCTTTGTTTCACTACAGTCTTATAATGTGCCTTTAATGTAAGTACTTCAAATAACTGACTCTGAAATAAAGAAGAAATAAATTAAAATTACTTTGAAATAATTTTTTAATTTTAAAAAATTTTATTTATTTTAAATTGAAGGCATTTCTTGTACTAGACATTTCTTGTTAAATAGAGAATTCATAGATGTGCTTCATTGCCTATGCAATGGGAAATATAGTTTAAAGAAAATACTTGTCTGAAATTCCTTGATTTGAATTTATTTCTATCAGATATAAAATAATAGTAATAATAACAATAATAATCAGTAAAAACAGCCCCCAAACTAAAAAAAGGTCAGTAAATGGGCAGTGTCCATACTAGGATATGAAAATGGGGAAGGGCCTAGAGGGCAAGCCATATGAGGCAGGCACTAATATCTTCTCTCTGGGACCAGGAACCAAGGGAATGGCCTGAAGTTGTGTCAGGAGAGGTTTGGGTTGGATATTAAAAAAAGGTTCTACACCTACAGGGTGGTTGGGCACTGGAACAGGCTCCCCAGGGAAGTGGTCACACCACCAGCCTGAAGAAGTAAACCTGTTCAGAAAGACTGTTCAAGAAGTATTTGGACAACACAGTCTCATGGTGTGATTCTTGGAGCTGTCCTGTGCAGGGCCAGGAATTGGCCTTCATTTATCCTTGTGGGTTCCTTCCAATTCAGGATGGTCTGTGATTCTATGAATGATTTGATTTTGCTAGTTTGAATTTACCACTTGGCTACTTTGATTTTACTTAAAAAAAAAAAAGAAATCTTACATTTTTCAAATGATTTTACATGTTCCTATCAGCTGCTAGTATAGTTTTCTCATCTGTGTGGATATTATGAGTACTGTTAGATCATTTTGTGCACAGGTGTGTCCAGGCAGTTCAATAAAACCCTGCTGTGATGAAAAAAAGCATCAGCCTGTTTGGATTCCCAAAAGGAGGCTAAAGGATGGCAAGTGATTATGTTGTGTCAAGAAATGTTCAACCGAGATCAGGTACCGAGTTACGGTGCTGTAGCTCTCTGTGCTTGTGACACAGGCATCTGTCCTGTGACATCAATTCTAGACTGACTGCAATGCAACAACATCCTTCATTATGTTTCATCTAACGTAGCACAGTCCTAGCTTTAATATTCCTACCAGTGTAACGGCTGCACAGAGTTTAGTTCTTGATAGCTTTCCCTGAATGTGAACCAGAGACAAATGCCTGGTGAGTGGATGTATATCATTTAGTCATCTCCCTGCAGAAAACAGTCATTTGTGCTAGATTTAAAATTAGAGAAGTCACAGACTTGGGCACTTACAGAGTTTCCCCTTTACCCATAATGGAGAAGAATAATGAGTTTCAGTACAAATTGCAAAGGCTAAAAATACCGCTTTGTGCAATGAAAATTGTGTTGTTATATATCACCTCCCCCTTTCGCTGACACTTTCAATCAGCTTGTCAGCTTTCACTGGTAGATAATTTGATGAAAGCTTTACACTGAGTAAGGCTTTTTGCTCAATTGTATACAGCAAAAACACTGCTTGTGTCAGGACCAATTAATAACGCCGAGCATGCTTTCATACATGTGAAAAGTTACTACAAACCTTTCTTCCCTGAAACACCAGGATCCATGAGATTAATATTAGCAGTAGGGACTAATGGCATTCTTTGTGGCTGGTCTAAAGATGTTACAGTAGCCAGCTGACAAATTTGATGACAGATGACAAATTTCTGTTACATTATTAGGATGCCTGTGGAATCCTGGCAACCTATTTAAACCTTCATTTCTCATGCCTACTGTTAACCATCAGTAAAGGCTGCAAAGCTATATATAGGTATTCATCCACGCTAACGTTTCTCCCTCCTTCTCGTCTTCAAGAAAAAGGGAGCCTGGCAGTTAAGACATTTGATATTTAGAAGCTTTATCTATGTTCTCTTTTTTTATTTTATTTTTTTCTTCTTCTTGGGACTATAAATGGCTATGAATTTCATGACATTTACAATCCAAAGAACATATTATTAAAAGGTATGAGTAAAAATATCTGATAAGGAGAATATGAAATGCATAGGAATTTTTCCTTGTAATGACAGAATCTCAATTTCAAAATAGCTGTTTATGAGGCTGATATTGGACACCCACAAGATCTTCCTGTATTTTGTTTACTGCCGGCTGGGGAGTGCAAATACAGCTGTAGAGTCCACCTCAAGCACAGGATCCAAGCAGCTGAAATTTAAAGTAATTAAAAAATTAATGTGGCACACTTAAGTAATTTGAGAAAAGTGTTTGTTGTTTTAGCTGCTTCCATTCTCCCCAACCTTCTTTCATTTTAGATACTAATATTTGCTCATAAGTTTTAGAAAGCTCATTTGTTGCTGTGTTAAATAATTTGATATTATTAACCAACTTTTTTTTCCCTCAAAGATTTACAAATTTACCTTTACCCTACAAGAGTGCAAACTAGACATTGTATATGCTGGGGGGAAATCCTACTTGTGAACACATTTTCTTTATTTTTAATTTTGTGATATCTGTAGCACAGCAGACCTACCACTGGCATGATTAATTAGTTCTAGATTATTTTGTAGTTCAGTGCTATAACTTTCTCTTCAGCTGCAGTCTATATGGAGAACAAATTTAAAAGAGAGTAAATCTCATTTGATGGTCAATTCTGTTTTTTAGCTATTTAGTATAGGTACAAATTTTAAATTATTACTAATTCAGAAGATTTCTCATGATCCTGAACTGTAATCAACATATTCATTAATAAGACCTTGTATGATCCACTCAGTTCCTAATTCTTTTCACTAACTCCTGATTAATGTGGATTACTTTACTGCTAGGCTTGTCTTTAAGTACTGTTTATGGATTAGCTGCATATTTTTTGCATTAATTTAATTTTAGCCAGAAACCCCTTCCTACTGGCAAACATAAATAGTCCTACTTTTACTGATTTTTCATACATTTTCAATATCTAAATTGAGAAAATGACTCTCATGGTATTTTCTTTTTTTAAGTACATAATTTACAAAAAGCATAAAAGAAAAAAGTTTGGAGGTGTTTGTTTGTTTCTTTCTTATTAAAAATATAACTGCATGTTTCAACAATTGATAGCTTTTTTCCTAGACATTTTAACAACTCATGGAGAAATTAGATTTCCATAAGGATGTATTAAAAAAGAGAGTAAAACTATGCATTACAGTCCATTTCACAAGAATTGGGCAGGTAATAAGTATAAATTCATGGTGTCTAACAGTGCAGTCATTTTATTGTATTTGCTTCATTTAAAAAAATTCTGGTTTGTGTCTCATGGATTGTATTGGTGGCTGGGGTAGGGGCATGGTTGAATACACTCTTAGATGTGTCATGCTTTGTAGGGAAAAGAGGAGTGGATGAATGGATCCACATAGAAATTATGATATCTGAGGACTGTCAAGTGAAATCCTACAGTGTACAAGCCAATAATTCAGCTGCCTTACTAAGGTTCTTGGAAAAGACCATATCAATCATTTTTCAGTGAAAACATCAGTTTTTTTCCATCTTGCTTCTGTTTTCAGTCCCTGCTTCTGATGTGTTGACTTCATAAGAGTAATTTTAGCATGTGCCCATTTCTCTGTCTATAGAATGTGTGCCAGAAAGAGCTTTGAGATCTGGTAATAGAAACAGACAATACAATAACTTGTTCTTGTGTATCTCCTTATCAAAGGAAAGTGCTTGGAAGGAAAGCACTACCTATAAAAACCCTTTCTGATCTTTTTTCACTGCAGTTGATGAGTCTGTGACTATTTTTGTAACTACTGTTACAAAGGAGATACAGAGGTAATCAGTATTTCTTGTACGGATGGCTGTGATACATGATACCTGGTTCCATTATTGAAGTCACAGTGCTGGGTTGAGAACAGAATAGAGTCACAGAATCAGTAATAGTCTGGCTTGGAAGGAATCTTTAAAGGTCATCCAGTCCAACCTCCCTGCAATGAGCAGGGACATCTTCCACTAGATCAGGATGCTTAGAGCTCCATTCAACCTGATTTTGAATGTTTCCAGGGTTGGGGCATCTACCACTTCTCTGGGAAACATGTTACAGTGTTTCACCACTGTCATTGTAAAAAAAATTCCTTCCTTGTATCTAGTCTGAGTCTGTCCTCTTCTAGTTTAAAACCATTATCCCTTGTCCAATTGCTACAGGCCCTATTAAAAAGTTTGTCCCTATCTTTCTTAGAAGCCCCCTTTAAGAATTGAAAAGCCACAACAAAGTCTTCCCAGAGCTTTGTTTTCTCCAGGGAGAGAACAGACAAATTTTTCTGTCTCTAACTTTCAGGATGTCCAGACAACATCATATTCTTAATTATTCTTGCTTTGTGGGAGCTTATATGTGATACAGCACAAGAGGACTGAAGTAAACAAGTTCCTGTTCTTAATTCCTCCAGATTTTTTATATGTAAACAGTTATTTTCTCCCACCTTTGAAAAAAAAAATTACAAGACAGAAAACATGGAACCCCTTTGCCACAAGGAGAGAAGAAGAGAACACCACAGCATGCCACTTAGACATTGGATTTGTTAAGGGGACATAAAAAAGAAAATGTTGTGCACATTCACAGATACACTATTAACTGAGACCCATCTCTCCTGCTGTGATGAGCAGGCATTGTTGAGCTCAGGAGTCCACAGCTCTGGCCACTGTCAGCACTTGGCTCTAGCCAGCAGCTTGGCACAAACACAAAACTGTTGTGCCTCAGGTCCTCTGCATCCACGTAAAAATGTTTCTCTCTCATCTTTGTAATTTGTTTTAGCTCACCTCTCTAATCACTGGGATGTCAAGGGATGTATGTGGTGTTTTCATAGACAGGTTTTAGCACAGGCTGTCAATCAAAGCACTGTAGAAAACTGTCATGATGCATCTTTCCAGCAGTTTCTGCTACTGTTCTCCTGTCAGTTGTCCATGGCACATGCTGAGGCTCATTGTACTCGTGTCCTTTTCCTAGTGTTCTTTTGAACAGGGTTCCAAAATTTGACCTCTGTTCGCATTGTACTCCTGGTCAAGGCAAGGCTATGATACTGCTTTGTCACCTTCTATACATCTGTGAGGAGATGTCATGTAAGTATTTTATGAGTATATTTGAGACAAATTTGAAACAAAGTAATAAGCATTAAGAGGAGGAGAAATTAAGTTTTCTACGCACATAAGTACTAAATTGAGTAACACGTGCATTCCAGAGCTGATAAAGCTGCGCATAATATCATATCTTAAAAAACCCACGCCTTTTGCTTGGAAATATGGCTGAAACTGATATATCCACTTTTTAGTTATTATTTTCCAGATGACATATTAGTAACTATTCAGGGCATTTAATAAAATTCCACAATTAATGAAATTCATTTTAAATGAAATTATTCCTGGTCTATTATAAAATCATTAGAAGATTGTCAGGCTCCAAGAAAAATAAGGTATACTAGGGTGCTTTACATCATGATACTCCCAGCCTGGTGTTCTTTGGGAATAATATGTATTCTACATGTTAATCCCAAAACATTCAGAGCTGTACTGCTGTAAAGAGAGAATTAGTTATATATCCAATAGGTTTTGTAATAGCAAAATTTGAAATAATGTCTTTGTATCCAAAATGACCAATACAACATATTCCAAAATTCTGACTTTTTAGGCAAAATCAGCTTGTTGTTACACTAGAGGCACTTATGTGCATGTGTCAGGTCTGGATAAACCCTGTGATGTGATAAAGTGGATATATATGTGTTTATGTGTGTGTGTATATACACATACATTCTGTAGAAAGAATTCATATGGACAGAATTAGAAAACATGGCAGTGCTTCAAAGACACTTGCTTACAAATGACTGTAGAGTTAGTAAATCTGTTTTCAGAGTAGGGAAATTTAACATGTATGTTTCAGCAATCTGAAAGTACATGTGTAGCATGTATTTGCATATTTTGCATTCATGATTTTATTATTTTATTATTTTATTTTAGTCTAGATAAAATAGCATAGGTTTAAAGCTAAATTATATTAAATTCTTAAGCTTTTAGGTTAGACACTTAAAAATATATTAAAGAGTACACTTTTTTTACATGCAATTTACAAGTGCATTTACCTCCATGTCCACTTCAGGTGTCCTGTTAGTATCACAAAAATTGTGTTGCATTTTATTACCTGTTTTCTTCATCCTAAACCATTCATTACCCTTCACTCTTCACTCTTTTTATTTATGTCCATTTATTACATTTAATTGCATCAGTTCTCCTTCATAACCTAATTAATATATTAATTTTGAACCTTCATGCAAAGATTTGTTTCTCTGCTGATGTTTGTTTCATCTCCAGATTAAGTTAGCTGTTAAAAGCTCATTTTGCATTACAAAGGATTTGATCTTATTTATTTATTCACAGAATCTCAACCTTTTAAAATGTAAATAGATTTTAAATGTAAACAGGTTGTAAGATGCATTTGGCTATGTCTTATCTTGCCTAGAGAAAATTGTTTCCCATAAGATCTTCATTTTAAAACTAGAGAATAAAACCAAAAAGAAAATCCAGAACTTTTCCCAAGAACTCTTATAAACTATTTGTGTATTTGTCTGGACAAAAGCATCACCCATGGTGATTTGTTAAGTTTTCCCACCACACTTAAAAAGGAAATGGAGTCCTTATTGCAGATTTTTCATACCCTTAACGTAAGTCCTGTTCACATTTCTGTAATATACTCCTGATTTTTTGCAGTACTTTCTATAATCCATTAGTGCATTACAATGACTGGTCAGGCAGAATAGATTCTCCCAGCAGTCAGCCTTTGTCACCTTGCAAAAGCAAGGGAAGCAAGTGATCTGACCTTGTGCCATAAATAAAATGTAAAAAGTGGGATGCTGATGTTAACATCAGTTCAGTTCATCTTCCTTGTCAAAAATGGCCTGAGTTTTTCAAGGTGCAGGCATGCCTAACTCAGTGTGTGTGTGTAAAGGGATACACAGCTTTTGGGGATACACAGCTTTTTTACAGTGACTGTGGGGACTTCTGTAAGCATACAGCATTCCCTCTGAATGTCACGCTCCTCTTTTCAGAGTTATTTCAGTTGAAAGTTAGATCAAGAATGCTGAAACTACCTGTGTTTAACTCCTCCTCAGGGTTTGCTGAATTTAAGAAAGACGTAAAATGTAGTGCCTCTCATGTGATTGCTGCTATCATTTCTTCCATCAAGGATACAGTCGTGGGATTTATGAGTGTCTGTAATGTCTCCTGCCTCATTGTCTCCTGTAAATGTGATACAGCTACAGTCAAGCAAAAAATTCCTGAACCAGTCAGGCTTAGGAAAGAGGAAAAGCATTTAGTAGGGAAAAACAGGAATAGAAATTTCTGTGGGAAAATTTTGCACACTCAAACTTGGAAAAAGCAGTCATTTTGCAAGACTTACAGATGATGGGTAGATCTATAAGCTTGGTGGGATGTCCAGGGGCTGGATAAAAGAGGTGCTGTGGATTCTTAAGCAGATCTTTGGGATTTTTACAGTATGTTGTAATCATGACACAGTTGCAGAGGGTGGGGGGCTAGACTAGACAGAGCTGTGATTTGCAATTTTCTGTAAACAATGGAAAGATGGGGATGCAGTAATTCCATCATTTAGCTGAGGGAATGGATTTCTATGGGTTGAGATGTCGAATGTCTAAGTAGAAGACGAAAATTGCTAAGAGAAAAAAGTCAGACTAGAAGTAGAGATACCATAATGAAGTGTTTAATAAAAGATAAATTATAACCCTACTCTCTGTAGAAACTTGTTTTGTTGTTTGTTTAGATATTTGGAGTTTGTTTGATTGGTTATAGGGGTTTTTTTATAGAAAAAATGAAAACAAACCCAAAAACCTTTGAAACAGGATACACTGTAGTAGAGGGCACATTTTCTCCTCTTTCTAAATCCCTCTCCCATATATTTTGACTTCTTTAGCTGCTTGCTTTAGGTTCCAGCTTCAACTGTCTTACAGTGTGAAACTTTGAGAATACAACTCAATTAACTGACATGACACAGTGACTTTTTTTTCCTGTAACCTGTGCAGTTTCTTAAGTGAGATTGGCATTTTACAGACACGTGTAAACATGGTCTCTTTCCCCACAGAGCTGGCAGTAAATGTGTCAGCACATACAAGAGATCAGCAAACTTAGGACAGGAAAAGGAGAGAAAGATTTCCAAGCAGGATGGTGTTACAACCAGCCCCAGAAGGCGAGCATAACCCAGGCTGTTGTTAATAGATCCCTTGGGGTGGATTAGAGTGCAAGGACACTCAATGATTGGTGTTTGTAAATATATATATATGTAAGGTTTACTTTAGAAAAATTTAGTTGCAATGAAAAATGGGTATGTAACCATTTTGGTTATTACTATCTGTAGTAATATAGCAACATAAAAGCATAAAAATATCACTTAAGAAAATGTATGAGGGAAAAAAGAGAAAGAAAGGATAAGAGTAGAAAATACCGCCACCCATGGATCTGTGATAAGACTTGGTTGTTGAGAAGTGATGGTTGCAGTCTTGTTGATGTGAAGGTTGTGGTCTTGATCTGTGGAGGGTAGGGGAAGCCCATGAAATATAGAATTCAATGGGTTAATATACACTCAATCTCTGTGGGAACACCCATGTACCACTCTTGGGAGAAGGAGCTTTCAGTCCTCTGGTGGAAAGCTTCAGAAATGAGTCTGGGGGCACTTTGGGCATCTCTGATGGATTATGGCACCTTCTAAGACATGACAGCTGCCTCTCAGATCAGCTCAGGTGAGCCAGTTATGTCACATTAGAAGGGATGAACAACATCAGGCCTACATGTGAATGTGAATGTTCTGTGTGAATGTGACCTTCCCCAAGGAGGGGAATGGATTGTGAGGGAGTACAGTTGGCATGATAAAAAGCACTAACCCATCCACCTCACAGGACCTGCTGCTTATCTGCCTCAAAGCCCAGCTTGTAGCCTCTGGTGGTGGGTGTTCACCCCTCTGTCATATGTGGACCAGAGGCTTGCTGCTACACACCCAAAAACTCACCTCTTTCCCTTGTGGGGTGCAAACCTGGCCTCAGAAAAGCACCCTGCAGCCTCCACAAATGGTGTTTAGAGTCATTAAGCATCAACATTTCAGTCTCTCACAGAACAGTATGGTCTTTCAGTTCCTCACTCTGTATCCTGGTCATGAAAATAACCTGACATTTGGCAACATGATTTTAAAACATGCTGTTATCAAGAAAAAGGTACTACTCAGCTGGACAATCACACTAAAGTAAAATGGATTTTTTTTTCCCTGCTGTGGATGTGCACATCATTCTTCACAAAAATCCTTCAGGTTCAACAAAAAAAAGGATGTGCATATCAATGACAGAATTTGATTTCCTCCTCTTTCTTCACTGCAAAAACTATGCTTTTCCTCACAACCTATAATGATCATAATGACCATGTTCAAAGCATTATTTAATTTCCACATGAAAATCATCTTTGATAAAAATAAAGGTTGTGTACATGTGAGGATAATTTTGCAACACGTTCTTTTTTCAGGGCATTAAAATTGTGGAAGATAGTCCAGCTGATTTTTTATTCCTTTGCTCAACTGCAAAATTATGATTTATTTTTCTAGTTTTTCTGATACATGTAGATGAGTGACTATCAAAAGATTGGTATTCAACATGCAAACTGTGATGAATAAAGGAAAGCTGCTATTACAATTGTAAGCAACTCAGCCTGTTGCTTCTAAGTATTTCAATTTTCTGACTAATATGATTATTGAAACATCATGGTTTAAGCAATCAAGGAGAATTTAGATTTAGTTCTAACCCCAGCAGTAGGGCTTGGGTCGGGAAATATTACACTTTGCGACTATGAAACCTCTCCACCTACATGTTTCTTATGGCACCTGAGAGGTGTGTAAACAGTCTACTGGCAGCAGTGCTTTATTGTTGTTTTCAACACTGTATCCTGATGCACTTCTAAGAGCTTGCTGTTATACTCATTCAATCAACCTTCCAGTTCATCTCCTGAAGCAATATATTCTATAACACCGATATTAACTAGTTATATCAGGGGTCTTGTCACTGCTTGCTTTCTACAAACTCATTCAATGTAGTAAAGGACAATTTGCCTTGTAAAACAGAAAAAAAGGGGGGGCAGAAAACAGCGTTAGCAAAAATGAGAAGGAGAGTGCAAGCTTATGGAATGTGGATTGCATTTTAATTGTCAGTTGTGGGGTTTTTCCTGCCTTGCATTCTTTGAGCATCCCTTTTTACAGATGGACAAATAGTGGTTGTTGCAGTGAGCTATGGCCAGAGCCACGGTCAGCTGGACCAGGCAGATCAAAAGGTCCAGTGGTTTGATGCCTCCACAGCTCAAGGACTTGAAGGCACAGTAAGCACCCAGACAGCTGTGTGAAGCACGCTGACCATTGGCTGCTGCCTCCTCCCCATCCCTTATGGTTCATATTTGGTTATTCCTCTAGAAAGTTCTATGTTCCTCGGTTGGTAATTGGCTCATGTTGCTCCTCTACCCCCCACTTCTTCTCCCATTCTCCCTGGTCTCTTCTCCCCCCTTGTAAGACTCCCTAACTGGTATTTTATTGGTTACTGTGTGTTCCCCCTGCCTATTATGTAGGACTATAAAACCCTGCGCCCACCTAATTTTATGGGCTCTCCTCGTGGCTTTCCCCTGTGAACAAACCCTTTCCTGTCCCACGAGGAAGTCCCTCTGCTTCTTCCCTCCTCCTTGGCGCCCCTTGCCACCGGGAGGCGAGGCGACCCTGAGCTGGTGCTTTGCCTGCCCTCCAGCGCCGCGATCGGCTCCGTCCCCCTCACCTGGGGCAGGCAGAACATTGCCTGGGGCTGAGCTAGCCAGCACAGCACCGCAGCAAGTGGTGTCTGTCTCTGTAAGAGAGTCCTGCTTGAGCTTACTTAACGCTGAGAACAGAAAATTCCTCAACTAACGCCACCTTAATATGATTAATTTTTTTTCTGTGCCTACATTCATCTTGGGTTGTAGTTTCATCTCTCTGATGTTGTTTTGCACACAGTCTTCCATGAAGTTACATTTATTTACCCCTGAGTATTGATCACATATTTACTAAGGCTGACAGTTGTTCACTGAGACAGACCAAGTTTGTGCCATCAAATGAAACCGCTGATCCACATGACCCAGGCAGAAACTGAGACAGTTGACTGAATGTTAGTTCTGTATACAATTCCTGTCTAATTGTGAGTAGTTCAGATAGGTTCATGAAGCTTTTCTTTTGGCTGAAGAATTTCTTTTAGACAATGGGGCCTAGTTTTTTAGTTCTATATGTTTGATTTAGTTCTATATATTTATTCAAATAGTAGTCAACTATTACTTAACTACCATGGTAGTCTAACAACTAAAGTAGATTGATTGAACAGATTTATTCCTGAATGCTATCAGAGATCTAGTAAGACAAGATATTGAGCCAGAGATATCTTAGGACACTGCTGAGATTCTTCAATGTAAATGGAAAATTCTGAACACATTCTGGGTTAGCTTGTATGGACATATGATAGACCTGGCGTGGATGTGTTACTGAGAAAAACACTGGGGGGGAACATTGGTAGCCTCAGATGTCAGTTATTACAAATGCTGAATTTTAATAGTACATCATCACTGGGATGAGCTAAGTATAGAAATTAAACACTTCCAGGTAGAATTCAGCCTTTCTGTATTATGTGTCTATTTCAATAATATTTCTGATTAGAAAGGTTCAGAAATAGGGGGTTGGAAATGGAAACTGGAAACTTTTCTGCCATGAATACCAGGTTGGATTTAAATGTCTCAGAAATATCTTCTCTTTATTTTCTCTTACCCAGACCTGAGTGTTCTTACAAGACCCCTGCATGATTTGCAATTTTAGCTGAAAGTCATAAGCAGAGACAATGATTCAGTGCCCTGTGTAGCTCTAAAACCTCAGTGGCATTCTTGATACTATAGTCATGATGCACTGTGCAGAGCCAATCCATTTGCATGAGAGTTGTAGACCTCCTATATTGAGATTAAATCTGTTTTACATTTCAGTGTGAAAAGGTATTTTAACTCTGAGAATTACTAGAGAATGTCTAGGAAGGGTGACAGGTCTCAATTTCCATAGATATTTTTTCACTGAGATGCTTGTGGTTTTCATTTCTCTATTCTAAAAATTTGTTTATAGGGTAGCCTTGTGTATATCACAAGAGATCACATATTGCACCATCAGAAGTTAATCAAGACATTCCAAATAGAAAATAGGATTCTGCTTAAAGGATTTTCAGTTTTGTATTTAATTATACTTAAGGTCTAAACTAAGTGGCCTCTGCAATTTTTCTTATGACTTCTAGGAATAAAAGGAAAGAATTTGTAGACTGAGATTCATGGACTGAGATTCAGTTCAATTTTGAAAAGTAAAAGAGGGTGTTGCTAACAGTTTCAAGTGACTGAAATGTGTTTAGTACTGATTATAATAAGAATTTAGAATGTCTGTACTTTCATTTAGGAATTTTCATCTTGAACTGGATCCTATGCCCAATATAGTTCTTCTCTCTTGTGATAAAGCTCTCAGAGCTTGTGAAATCTCTGTCAACTGAGGTGACCTCAAGGCCCAGTGGACACTGCTGTTTTAAAGTGTTTTACCATACTCCCAACAAATGTAACAGCCAAAAGTGGAATCTCTACCAAGTGCAATGCCTTGAAAAACCATGCCAACTACAGGACAACTAACAGCTCTTTCAGAACTATGAATAGATATCTGATATTCTGATCTGTTAACTAAGAACTGTTAGTTCTAGGCTAGCTATGCATTTAAAAACTATGCAGGGAACTATCACTTTTTTAAAAACATGTTTGGTGTATTTTAGAGTAAATTTTGTAGGTAAGGGATAGAAATAAACTGACAGGTGTATTTCTAGTTACTGACATGCAATTTACATCTATAATTGTATTAGAGCTTGCTGTGGATCAATCTCATTTATTGCATGAAATAGAACTTGTACCCCTTAGACTACTGGCAGTGAGTAAAAAGGGGTCACGGCCTTGTAAGCCTTCCTTCTCCAGTTGATCTAGCAGATCCAGGCAATCTGTTCTTGCTGCTCTGGCCACGTGCAACCTCCATGAATCCAAAGGTAACCAGTGTCCTTTTTAACAGTTCCTTGCCTTTTTTGAGATGCACTGTAATGTTCTAATATGTCATTTAAGTGGGATGTTCTAAAATGACAGCATGTGGTAGCTCTTGTATAGTTGGTTTTGTTTTCTGCTAAGTCTTCCAATGCCATTTTCCTTAACACTTGGTACGACCTATGAAGTGACAGAATTATTAGCTAATGTTTGTCACCTTCTTAAGCTCAGGTATTATACTGGACTTAATACATGTATAAAAAGCTTCTGAATAGCGATTCACACCATTAAATGCCTCTCAAATTGCCATAAAAGGTTTGCCTGCTCATCTCAATTTGAAGCAGAAAGTGTTCACTGCTATAATAGATTTTCTGTGATCTACAATGACAGGTTTATAGGTGTTAAGCATCAAAAGGCTTTTTCTAGTTCTGCATTATAGGTATAATCACTTTAAGACCACTAAAACAGTTAAATTGCTGAACCTCTCATATGTGGAACAGTATTACAGCTCAGTGATATTATGTTAAATGAGGAAGCAAAAGTAGAGTGAACTCCAGGGAGATAATAAAAGATAAGTATATTATTTGGAATTAGTACATAGAAACTAATTCTGAACTTCCCTTTGCTGTCCCATCAATAGTTCTGTTCTTGTAAACAGCCATAAGGAATGTATCACAATCTGTATGTGCCCATTAATGGAAAACTCTTTTGCTATAAGAGTATTAAACAGAAAAGAAAGATCTGTGTTGAAGCATATCTACCAGAATCTTATTCATGCACTAATGAAATGTGGGGTATCTGGGTATGTGTCAGAATAACTAGAAAAGTTAGAACTTTTGCTTACCATTTTATGGCTTCCTTTAATTTCATACTATTCTCCACAGACGGTTAAATCATATGACATTACCTTAGATTTACTCATCCACTGTAGTCAGGTGGAGGATAATAAAATGCTCTCTTGCTTATTCTGCAGTGTATTACACTTTTGCATCTGGTTTTAATCCCTTTGAAGAATCTTTAGTCTTTTAAGTTACTGAGTTTTGCCTCAGTGCCTAAGAGAAAGAAGTGTGTTATGTAAACTCTTTATCATTATATTATCATAAACTCTTTATACTTTATCATTAGATAACCTGTCTACAGGATGAGAACATTAACTTCCTGAGGAAATTCTCTTAAAGAAAGTTATAGCTGTAGGTTTTCAATTAATTTTCTTCTTCTTCTGATTGTGGTACCATATTCTTATTCCTTTCCAAGGATCTTTCTTGAAAACACAGTAATCTGAACCTTAGACAGTAACTTAAAGGTGAAAATTGAAAGGGAGGTCTGTGAGAGAACAAATGCATTTATATAACCAACAGTCTTCTGTAAACAAAGGAAAAATTAAGTTAGGGTTTACCTATAGGTACCAGAGTACCATGGTAGGTTTATCATCCTTGCTGGCTCTGAATAATTAGCTCTTTTCAATGATAAAACAGAGGGAAGACTTTATGATAGACACTGGCTCTGAGTTGGCTACATTTGATTACAGAAATGAACTTCAAAAAAAAAAAAAAAAAAAAAAGAGTTAATTTTGTACTGTGATTGCTTTTTTTTAACCTTTATATGTTGAGCTTCCATTGCACTGGTGATGACATCTTGGTCCAGAGGGAGTTAAGTTTTTTTTTGAAGAAAATCCCTCCACATTTTCAGTGAAGTTTATACCTCTAGATGTAAGCACAATTGCATCACACCTGACAAAGCCAATAGCAGCTACAGGGTTATTCTGTCATGAAATTATCTACTGCTGCTTCAGGGAAGAGAATACTTTACCAGCACATTAACTGCATCATCTGGAACACAGGAGGCAGTGGAGCATCTTTGCAGTTATTCCAAGTGAAAAGTAGTTATTCCAAATGAATATATTGTATTTTCTGCTGAGAACAAGTTTCTTTTTCTTTTTTCCAAAACTCTGAAGTAGTTCACTTTACAGGAAAAGTTGTATCTATGCTAATGGTAGGGTGCTAGGTCAGAAAAAAGTTTCAGGTCACAGTCTTCTTGATTCAGCTCTTTAAGGCATGCTGCTGTTCTTGGGGAACAGCCACAGATATTGCCTAAGAAGCACTGTCTACCACTCCCATTAAATTTTGCAGCAAACAAGCTCAGGGCTCTTTCATACTAGGGAGATCAGAAGCTACAAATATATGTGCCACATAGACCGGGCACAAAGTACCCCAGCCCTTCATACTGAAGGTGAGTTCACATCTTGGTTTAAGCTTAATAATGATGCAGGTCTTCTTGTTTATAGTTCCCTTCAGATCTCTAAGTCTGGACCTTGCAATGGCCTTTGGTCCTCACAGTGCAGAAAACAGAAAGTTTTGAACTCGGGTATATTTTACACACCAATGTCTGAAATGTGCTGTAAAAGCAAACAGAAGCATTTACAGTCATTAAGAGACACCATTCTAAAAAAGTCTCCCCAGCAGCAGTGGCCAAAGTTAGTTACTTCTTGAATGAGCAAATGAAAGTGCTCCAATAAACATTCAAAGTCACATAGGAATCTGGTCAGAAGATCTGCTCAACAGATTCACCTGAAGTTTGCTTGTTTGCCAATACAGATTGAGGAGAAGAAATAAAGTGAATATAACACTATCAGTAATCTAAACAGATACATTCAAACTTTTCATCACTAAAAGACACACAGACGGAACTTGCGTAGTGCGTAAACAGACCTGTCAAAAAATATCAGCTACATCTTTGTGTTATAGGAAAATCTTTACAGATTGCTGTAGGTATTTATTGTTCTCCCATAAGTCTGATCCTGGTTGCTAAGCAACCACAGCAATTTCATTATATGTATTCAATATGAACTACTACTGCATTTTTATTTTCTGGTCTTAAAATTAATTGTGAGAACATTCATCAGCTTAAATGCGGTTCTTTATTATGGCTCTCCTCAGCATTACAGATTATCCATATTGAACAATCTGTGTGAAAAAAGTCCAAGGAGCAACAGAACATACAAATGAAAGGCTTCTGTGACAAAATTTCATGTTGCTAAAGTATTATATGTATGACATTTTTGAGACACTATCTTTCTGTCAGGAACTAAGCAATAGATGAGGATAGAGAAAAATTCTATAAATTTAGTTTGGTATGTATCCTTCCCCTTTACAGGATGTAAAATACTTAACACTAAACAATTATAGAAGGCTGCTTTTTTGACAGTAGAAAAGTAGATATGTTAACTTACACAAACTGATGAGACACCAGTTAATCAGACTGTGTTTTTACTTAGATTAGGTTTCTACTAGGAATCATATCTGAGATCAAAACTCAGCTAAAGTTTGGGACTATCATACTCAAACCTCTGAGCAGTTCTTGTGACAGATTTGACAAACCTGAAAGACAGATTTGAAAGACAGTTTGCAACACTAAACCCAGTGTAGTCAAAATATAAAATATGTGGTTTCTTGAGTTTTCTGCTAGCTTGGAATTAACTTTAAAATAGCCTTTTTTCCTTATTAATCTGCAGATGAAACTGAACATGTACTAAAATATCTTCCAGGACTGAAGTGACCTTTTCTGTTACCTTGGCATTACTAGCAATTTTAAAATGTGTGTATTTAATAGAGTGAAGTTTCTTGACACACTTTTAAATAAACAGCAAAGAATGGGGTGAGGGAATCAGTGATATAAAATCTGGAGGAATATATTGAATGAATATGTGAGACAAACTGAGTATTGCATTCTTTATTTCAGTGTCCAGAAAAGGAGTAGTACAACTTACTTCTTTATTTTATCTGGAAAACCGTAGTACTTAATTTCTTAAGTTCATTGCATTTGAGGTCATCTCACATTCCTTGAATTTGAAGCTTCCTTCTCTGAGATTAGGAGATTTGGAGGAACTGTGAGGGAAGATGACGGTCAAGATTTCATTCAGCTGAGCTTCTTTTGCTCTTTACATGAGTGAATAGATACTTCTCAGAACCTTACAGTTGTATGTTTTTTACCAGTTTTAGGGCTACCATTGCCCCAGGCAGCTCCTTTTCTTTCTCTCCCTGATTTTCAAGGACATTTAAGGTAACTAGTAATCAAATCAGAAAAGTCAGCTTTGCTGACTAAATTTGCAATAGATACTGTTCATCTTACACTCAATCATTAAGAGATCATTAAGAGTCCATAGTCCTTAGCAAGACTTTAGATGTCATCACGACTTACCTTGGAGATTGATGATGTCCATATGGGATCTAGGTAATCAGTGCAGCCCAGTAAATATGCTGTCTGGCTGACCTGGCAGTTTGGGGGCTTAGACTCGCTCTGGCCTGGTCAGGCTGTCACTGGTTTAACCCCCGTGCTGGGGCCAATGGCTGCTGCCTGCCCTGCTCCAGCATCAGCTCTGGAGTGGCCCCACTGGGGAAGGGGTGACACCCCCCTGCCTGTCACTGCCTGAAAATGCATAGCCCTTTGTGTGCGTGAGGCTGGTGTGGGGCTGGAGGCCACTGTCAGGCTGTAGCTGGCAGTCTGGGAGAAGGAAAAGGGCTGTCACAGGGAAACATTTAAAAAAACCCCAAAGCAGTGACCAAGCCTGAGGAGAAAGAAATGTGACACTTTTTCTGGTGAAGACCTGAGCAGGTTGACAGCTGACTGTGACCCCCTGCAACTTCTCACCCCCGTCACTCCTGAGGAAGGCTGAAGAGTCAGCCACAGGACCCAGCAGGACACAGGAAGGATGAGCATAACAGCTAAGGAAAGGGATAGGTAACATGAAAACTTTATTACATAACAATTTTAATGTTACTGCAGCATTTCCATATTTATTACATAGTATGTGCTATGAGACCTTTAAAACACTGATGTCTAGTCCCCAGGTAAATGCTGTTTTCTCCTTTGCCTATGGCAGAATCTGGAGTCTGACACTAGACTGTCTCTATGCAGAGAAATAGATGTTTTTAGGGTGTGATTCATCTCAAGAAATGCATCTAAAATTATTCAGGTAAATCATGTTAGGGAAGTTCCTCTCTCCCCATCCACCATGAAGCAAATCTGAGTCATCCCATGTCTCCCTTGTCTCAGATAAGTGCCCTCATCTAAGGCTACAAAATCTATACTTTCCTCCTCACTTACGTTTTTCATGAATTTTGCCACTCCGAGGGACAAAATGCCCTCTGGGTTAGGTTTCTATCTAGTAGCTGGGACATTTGCTAATACAGAGAAGATACAGATATTCAGTCCTAAACCTAGAAAAAGAATTAACCTGGGTCTCCTGCTGGCTGAACAGTATAATAATTGCTTTGTAGCATAAAAGATGAACAGTGCCACTACCATCACCTTTGTGGAACTGCTGTAAAAGAGAATAATGATCCCTGTTTAGTTCTTTGAAAGTGCAATTGTGCATGTCAACATACAGCATAAAATTCTGATCTTCAGCATCCAGGTGGCCAAATCTGCATGCAATCCTTAATCAGATACTTGGCAGCTAAGGAGGGCTTAGCATCCCAGCTACTGTCTTCCCTGGTTTCTATTATCTAGTGTTGGATAGGTTCCTGTTTCATTTTCAGATTTTGGTTTATTGCTTGAAAATGCTTAATTTCACATTACTGCATAGTTCTTGATCCCATTTTGAGGGGCAGAAAGACACAGTATAGAGATTTGGTCATGATCACTCTAGAGGAGATACTGTTTAATCAGTAATTCCCCAAATTATATAAGGAAACAAAAGGATATTCATTATTTAGTAACCTGAATTTTTAGATAGGTATTTTTGCAGTAGTTTTGATTATTTGAAGTATAGTATATCTGATTATACTTTTTTGTCAGACTAAGTAAGAGGTTTAAATCACTGAAGCTGTGCTATTTTTTTCTTTTGCTTTTCTAGGCATAATGCAACTAATATAAATGACCATTGCCTTTCACAGACTTCATTTGCAAATATATCTCCTCTTCTTGATTCTTACAAATGTTTTCTCAGCTCCCATAAAAGAATGATGCATTCTTTTTATAACATAGATTTTCTTAGTGTTAAAAGATGACCTAAATTCCATTCTTCTCTGTATAGGTGATACAGTCGTAGTCAAAATCCTCTTACAATACACAAGTCCTCTGAGGTTTCTAGCCAGGTGACAGCCTTATTCACTAGGCTACAGTGAGATGTCTTGCACGTCTCCCTCATTTTCTCTGTCCCATGGGATTTTGCATTCACCTCTGCAGAATGGCATTATTGAGACGTGTATATGATCCATGACATGCCTAAGGAAGGTGAGAGGTGCAGGTTAAACTTCTCCAGGCAGAGGGGTTTTGTAATATGTATGTCTCCACCTTGCTTGTAAATGTGTGTAAATTGTTGTCATGTATTCAATATGCCTGCTACATATAAGAGAAGAAAATGCTTTTAATTCCTTCAGAGGACTTAGCACTGTGCTCCTTATGGATGGAAAAGCCTGCTTTGTACTTTAAATAAGGGAGACAATTTTAAGTCCTGAGACAAAGCTCGATGTGCTGATTAAATTAGTGCTGTGTTAACACATTTCCTGTACAGTGGGAAGCTGATCTTCATTAGACCTTTACAACAATCAAGTTATAAACATCAGGCCATTTTTGGTTCTACCCTTAGAAAGTTGATAAGATTTGAAATTTTGCTGAAGGAAAAGTTTCATAATGAACCTCATGAAAACATAAGCCATGGAATTTTCTTCAGGAGAATGTCCATTTTAATACTAGCAATTGGTAATATTGGGATTTTACTTCCATGTAAAACCTTGAATTCGAACATTTGAAAGACATAAGATGAATTTTTAATGTTTTGGTTCACATAGCATCAAATAATTAAAAAGTATTAAATTGAAAAATAATAATTTAGGAGTGGGCTATAAAAGACCCAAGCTAGATGTTTAATTTCTTCTTTATAAATGTGGGAGAGTATTTCTGATTTTTTTCTGGATTTTTATTATTTCTCCAACATTTATTTATAAGATTAAAGAAATTCACTTCATAGTCATTATTAGCTAGCTTGAAATTTTAAGTTAACCAAATTGACTATAAATTTCCCATCCTATAAAGGGAAAGAAACAAAGGACCTTTATAAACCAATTAATGAAGACTCAGTGAGTGGCATCACCAGTTAGAAACAATATTTCTCTAATGTAATGACCATCCTAAGTACTACAAGCATTGTATACCACCATACAATAGATTCCACTCTTAATTTCTGTGTGCTGAGCCAATACCAATTTTCAGGACAAAGCTTTTGTATTCCAGGGTCATTCTGGTTTTTATTAATATCTGTTCCCCTCCAAGGTGTGCACAGCACATGCTCCTGTTGTTACAAAATATACTGCAACTATTTTGTTACTTTTGGCATATTAAAGATTGAAAACAATAAATCTTAAATACTACAGTGCTTCTCTTTAATCAAGCGATTTTCACATGAATATTTTTGGTGAAAATCATATCTATCATACAAATAGCTATAAGATGCATCTATTCTTAGTTTTTATATTTTCTGTGTCTGAAATTACTTGTTTCATTCATTTGCATTTAATGCACCTAACATGTCTAATTAATCAAACTAGGATTTGGAAGAGAATTTTAAACACAGTTGGGTGAATGAAATGTCATTATACCCAAAATTACAGTAAACATATTTCCCAAATTTTATTTGGTGTAAATTAGGGTTTTTCCTATCGTTATCGATATCTGCTGACAATTCCCATCTGTCAAAAGTGAATATAATGTACTCTAGCTCCCAAATAATGCATTTTTTCAGATTTGGTTTTTTGTCAAAACAGAATTCAGTGTTTGCCAAGAATTTCTCAGTGACTGTTGCTGTGTGGTATTTAAGCATCGGTCAGTATTTGTGGTTTGATGTTCCTGAGTAATCCTTATTTGGAGGCATTGGGAACAATATGTTTTTTCTTAAATTGTATTTTATATAGGCCATGTAAACCATGGGCTTACCAGAGGTGAATTTTAAATTTCTAAGAAAGTTAACAAATACATGTAGATGGAAGTACTTGGCATATTTCCAGATTATGCAGAAGACTAAGTAACAGAAAAGCAACAGCTAAGAATTCTGCTAAGGCTTGACTATGAAAGTAGACTATTTCCATCTCCTATACAAATTGTAATTTTGTACCTCGGTCCTTCCTCAAATATTTCTGTCTTGATTGTTTACATTTCATGGCTACTGGAGATGTCTAAAGCAAAATAGTTGGTGTTTTACGTTCACCTTGTTTACAAAGATTTTTATTTGTTAGAAGATAAATATACAGATTGGTTTTAGGGCTATGCATGAGATGTAAAAAATACACTGGATTTACTCCTATTTTATATAATTTCAACAATATAAACAGACATCATCAGAAAATCATATAAAAGTTATGAAAAATAAATTTTAAACAGCATTTTTTCTGTAACCAGTTTATTGTTATCTAATTTTTATCTTTAAAGGATGAAGGCATATTAGGAAATACATGACCTGAAATTATAGACATATGGTCCTTTTAAACTCACAAAAGTAAGAGGAACTTCCTAAAGCAGACCACAGTTTCAGTGGTGTTGCTGTTGCACGCACAGAGATTTATAAAACTAAAGAAAAAATCCTGCTCTCTGCTAGGGCAAGACACTTTCTATATGTGTCATTCCCCAACTGACCAAGATAAGATAGTGATCTGGAATCTTTTAGTAATGCAACTTTGCAGTTTTATTTCCGTTCTTTTGGAAAGTTTTCTTGGGTTTGAGTGAAATGAGAATTCCTCTCCATTGACGGAACAGGATGACAATGTGGTCTAGATCCACATACTAGAAGAGAGGAAGAGAATGGCTAGAGTGTTGGTATACCTCTGGCAAAAGTTGGGCCAAAATCTAAGCAGAGAAACAGGTACTTTTTCATATTTTAAATTAATTTGTGTTTTATAATGAAATATGTATGGGAAAACTTAGTGGAGAAGTTGAAGGTGCTTCCCCTGGGTAGAATATTCAGCAGAAATGTACATCACAACAGTAGCTATTGACTGTAGACTTCTAATATGTGAAGATAGACTGTTTACTTTATATAAAGAAGACACTTTGCTTATGGTAAGAGCTGAAATATGAAACAAAGCAGAGGCTATGAGCATGATTAAGGGGCTGGGGCGTGTCTCTTATGAGGAAATGCTGAGGAAGTTGGGCCTGTTCTCCCTCAAGAAGAGATGACTGAGAGTGGACCTCAGAAAAGTCTAAGAGAATCTGAAGGGAGGGTGTCAAGAGTATATTTCCAGGCTCTTCTCAGTGGTGCAAAGCAATAGAAGAGGCAATGGGCAGAAACTGAATGCACAGGAAATTCCACTTGAACACAAAGAATAACTTCTTTCCCCATCACTGGAGATATTCAAAAACAATCTGGTGCTATGTGCTTGAGAGAGGACATGGGACCAGATGACCCACTGTGGTCTCTTCCAACCAGATCCATCCTGTGATTCTGTGAAAGCCTTGGGTTTTTTTCTATTATGGACCTAAAAGTAATCATATCCTCTGCAAAATAGGAATTGAGGTTTCTTTTCATTTTTACCCTAGAGATAAACAGTACCAAGTGTAGATACTGTCTTCAATAATCATCTTAATTCCATCTTGATTCTAAGATGCAGCAGTTGCACTTAAAGTAAGTAATTCCAGACCAAGTGGAATTAACAATAAATTTTAGTATGGCAGTTTCTATTCTGGCTATTTCTTTATGACCTTTCTGAATTAAATCTGAATAAGATATCTGAATACATCCGTCTGAACAATAGTACTGGGCAGATTATTTGGAAAACTTAAGGACCCTTTGCAGACAAATATCCTTTTAAATACTAGGCCTTTCATTTATGTCTTAGAATTTCTAGAGATTACTTTGGTTTCGTCTTCATTGTGGAAGAGCCAACACCACACCATCAGTGCTGGAAGAGCTACTTCTGTTTTGTATGTGTGACATGAAATTTTAATCTGCCCCTACTTGCCTCATCTTACTTCGGTGCAAGCATAAGTGTAAAGCTGGCAAGGACTTCTGCATATTGAATTAATTCTTCTGTTGTTGCAGATAGTCAGATAGTGTAAACACTTTGAATGCGCTTCTGCCTGAGTTCTGATCACACACAATCCTGCCTTTTTTTTCTCACAATTTCAGAAATGCCATCCATGTTACTCTTTATTCTGAAGCTCTTAACACTTACATTCCACTCATCTTAGTGACTGATTCTGCTACTATTCATTCCTGATTTCTCCTCTCTGCTCTCTTTCACTTACTGTCTAGGATCCTTTGCTGTGTTTTCTTCATTGTTACTTGCTTATCTGAATTGCAGTATATTCCTAGTTTGTCAGCTAGTGTACACACGGGGGGAGGGGAGCCTGTTATCTTCTACCACCATTTTCATTGCTCCATATGTGTCTTTGAATGTATTCTAAATTTGAGCAGTGTTTCCAGCTTTTGATGTTGTCATCTTAATTTTTAAGCGCACAGGAAAACTTCATATATAGTATATGCCTTCTTAACATAGTTGAATATTATGTATTTTGCATGGCTTCTTCAGAAGCAAAAAGTCTTGTTCTTGCCACATTAATTGTCTGTGTCATCTTGATAACAGACATCTTTACTTATTTGGGTTTTTTTTCCATCACAGATAAAGGTGTATGGGTAACTTATTTGTTTTTCAGCCCTGATTGCTATCTAGGCAGCATTTTTAAGTCATTTGGCTTTCAGCCATGTCCCCTCAGTTAGGTTTGCAGTTACTTTTCTGTTTAACTTGATCTTAGAAACAAAAGTGGGGATCTTTCCATAAATTCTCATTTAGAAAGCCCCTATCTCAACCACAGTGTAGTTACTTCAGAGTCCAGTCTGCATTTAACTAAAGACACTAGTCAAGCACTATACAAACACATGTATTTGCTCTGAAGCAACAAGAAGTTACTCATTTTTCATTATCACCAACAAATTGCATACATGTAGTTATTTTGGAAGATGTCCTCTGTCTGCACACTTTAATTTTCTCTTCATGATTCATGAAGAACCTGTGCTATAGAAAATTTGTGTGACGGCCTGCTTTTGCACAGTAAGTTCTTCTACACAGGGGAAATGATTCCACAGTGCTTACATTAGGACTCCAAATGCAAAGTTGAATTTTTCAGCCTATAAATTACATCAAATGCGTATCTTGAAATAAATTACCTAAGGAGCACTGTCATTCTAAATCTTCCCCATCCTTTGAACTGTCAGTTCCCATATTAAAAGGATACCAAATAAGAATTTTGCATTTGTATGTTGCAAGAGACTGAATCACATTCAAAACAGGGGGGAAGGCAGCCAGTGTTATATATTATGTTATATCTATAATTTATGAACCATCTCTTTTAAAGTTTTGAGTTTAGGTTTTCTCTATGAGGTTATGTGTCATAAATGATATCTACTAAATTTTCTGATCCTGTTTTTAATCAAAGCTTTTTTGTGTGATCTTCAAAACATTCACTGATTTTTGTGTGTTGGAATGTTCTTTTGGTGTGTTATTAATGTTTCACTCCTTATTTGTATCCTTTAATATTCATGGCAATGTTTTTTTCCATAGTTCTCATACACATTAGCAGATCCTAGACCACTGGGATTCAGAAACTGAAATAGAAAGTGACATGTTGTATGCATCTATCTTTTGCCTTCTTTATTGGACATCATTGAAGAATTTAATACCATGAATGATCAGTGTTTTTAACATCCGCTGAGTAGTTTTTTGTTGATGCTTTGTGTGTGTGCAGGTCTTCATTAGAATAAGTTAAGTAAGAAAAAATTGCATTAGAATAAGAATGCATTAGAAAATGCAGAAGAAAAGTGCATTAGAAGCCTGCAGGCTTCTAATACATGATTTAAGATGAAGGAAGTAGAAATAATGCTCACCACACTCTTAACTGAGGCTTTAGTGTTTCTTTCATAAGACAGCTGCATATTTGCACTGTCTATTTGTGGGAAAGGAAAGCAGAAGGATACAGAAACCCAGTAGTACTGAACACAGTAGTATATGTAAGATATTAGTCGAAAGAGTTGCAACTTCACCAGAAGGAGCGAATGAAGTATGATTTCAGAGCACCATGGCTTTGCTGTCAGGGTCATTAGTGTCATCCCAATTTGCAAAAGACTGCTTCATACAGTACTACTGTGAATATTGTTCATGTCTGAAGGTACAATCTCAGTTGGGAATGCTTTCAGGCTTCATGTGTCCAAGACGAAGACAGATTCTGCAGCTGATATTAGCCTGCCCATTTGCCATCACCCTGAGAGATGTCGTACACAGCTGTGACCAAAACAATGTGTACTGAAGACAGAAACATGCACTTGACTGCTTTAACTGCAACTCACTGGGCAATTATGAGCTTATGCAAAGTCACAACTGTGGTAAATACAACATACTTACTTATAAATGCAGAACAGATAAAATTTAGCTGTCAATTTAGTGAGGCATGTGCACAATTAAGAGGTAAAAGTAATTAGCATAAATTATGAGGAACAAGCATAGCTAGTGCACAAGCCTTGCATTGCCATCTTGCTACAGTGTTTCGTCAGTGACTGACAGAGGTGGTTTTCATGATAACAATTACTTGAATCTAAGGCCTTCACAAGAATTTCTATAATAACCTTCAATAGGAAGAAGCACACTCCTGAAAATACTTGTCAGCAAGTCACCTGAATTTCACTTCTCCCATAGCTGCATAATCTTAAGCAAATTCAAGCTGAATTGCTAAAGCAAAATTTTGGATCTCTGCATATTTAGTTCTGGAACAAGAACAAATTATTCACAGAGAGTTCCATTGTACTCCGGCAGGATACCATGCATGCATCCTCAGCTAAATGCACAGAATAGACATTATTCTTACGTGTCACTTTAAAGTGTCAATTATTGTACGTGTCACTTTAAAGCAATACCCATGGTTGGATAGTCCATGCACCTTCCTAATGGTGATTTTTCGACTGCAATAGAAAAACAGAATACCATGAAACAAATTACAAAAAATCTACCAGTGGATTTGGCCAGATAGAAATATTGTGTTTTTATGGATTTCACAATGGGTTTTTTTGTTTGTTTTCCAGTCAGAAAATAATCTTGCTTATATTATTGACTTGGTATTGGGGGTAAAGGATGATTACTGACATAGTTTTTCTTGTATTTTAGGCTTAAAAAAATGCTTTAAGTGTGCAACTCTTGCAATACATTGCAAGATCGTGATTATCTTGCTATTCAAGTTTATATTTTTTATTCTGAATAATGAGAAGATAACTCCTTTTGGAATAGCCTGTAGTGCTATAAAGGATATTTTAAATTCATGTTATGAACACTTCTTGCTTTGACCATTGATACTGTTGTAATCTTTAAAATAGTTATTATATGCTAAAAATAGTTCAGTTCTGTTTGTTCAAAGTCTAGTTGTAGAAGACTGAAAAACAGCATGTTGGTTTATGAGTAAAGGGCAAAAAAATTGGTTTCTTTTGGCTAGAACTGCTTTTCTCCCAGTGGTGGCTCTAATGCTTTTTAACCATGGGGATTATCAACATACAGGCAGTGGCACTGGGCTTGGTGCTGCCTGTGTGCCAGGTGCCAGCACTTTGTAGAAAGGGCAGCAGGGGAGAAAGATTTTAGCAAAGCTTGTGAAGTTCTGCTGAGAGCAAGCCAAATTATCCCCAAGGTAAGAGCTGCTCCTTATTTCTGCTGTAATACTACTTGATCCTCTCTGTGTCTCTTATAGTACATTTAAAGAGGAAAAAACCACGGTCTTTAGCTGAAGCAGAACCACACACTGCTGATGTTTTTCCTGATATATGTATATATATATATATATATATATATACATGTTTTATGCCTTCAGTGAGAGAATCTCTTCTATTAACTTCTGACTGCCATGAACCTAACATCTCTTTCCATTATCTGTATGTTGATGAGCTAGCCCACATGGTGGAAAATCCCTTCTGGGACTGGCAGGCAGCAATCACACAAGTATCAGTTAATCTCACTAAGCTATTACTGCAATTAATAGACATAGGCAGTAGATTTGAATTTAAAATCTACACTTCAGCAGGAAACAGAATCCTGCTTTAGAAACTATTAATAGTTTTCTGTCCATAATAAAACAATTTTCTGCACTAATTGCATTCCAGGTGCCCCCTATAATTTAAATAGGTTATTGCTAGAAGACTCTGCCCTCCTTTTCCTTGAGTTCAAGGAGGGTATTTTCAGTTTTTTACAGTCAGCATTTTTATTTTTAAAAAATCTGAAAAATTCATTGTGTAAGAAAATACTATATGTATCGTTTTCTTGTTGTTTCCAACTGTAACTCTTGAACAGAATGGGGAAAACCAGAAAATTAATGGAAAATGCAGCCTCCTGTCCCCTTCATGGAGTGAGTTGGGAAGGCGAGTACAGACCTCACTACCACCAGCATTGCAGACTGGCTGTTGGACATGTAGGAGTTAGGAATCAAAACTTGGATCAACAGACACGACTGAAGTGTGTGTGAGGAAAGACATACAAGAATTTCAGGAAAATAGAAGGAGCTTCCTGAGATTTAGGGTCTGATGTTCCATACACCTTTAAGGCACCTGAATTCTATGTATGTGTTTGTGCATGTGTGTATGTGTATGTTTAGGCTAGAAGTGAAGATACTGTGAAATAATAGGAGCTCTAAAACAGTCATGTTTTCCTTTCAGAAGAATTTCACAGTCTACTCAAATCTGTGGCTCTGTGTAAGCATGAAAAAGTAACAGTAAAGAGCATTTATTCATAACTGTTGTTTTTCTTTGCTTGAAAGCTGCTTGTGGGCTGCACTGGCAACAGTTCTGGATGTTAAACACATTTTATTGTTGTCTAACACGCCACATTAGAGAACATTTCAACTTTGAGAGAAAAACATAACTATAATTCCCTGCTAGTCAAGCAGCACAGACTTCTGTGACAGCATAAAACATGGGTTCACTGTAACTGTGGGTTTGTTAGGTGGAACCAAAGGTGAAGCACATCACAGTGAAATAGCTTTGCAACTGTAAATAGAAATAATGGTTGGCGAACTTTGTTTTGCTCTGCCTTTAAGGTGTTTCAGCTGAAAAGACTAAGTGAAATGTATGGAATTAAATGGGACTCACTTGAAAATAAGTTAAAGCCTTTTAAATGGTGGTTACAAATATGAAGTGGATTATTGTGTTTAAGGGAGTAAAGAATAAAACTCATGGGTTATTTTGCTGTGGCTGTTCTTCAGGACTTGCTGGTAAGAGTGCAAAAGAGAGTGACTAACATGACTCATTAAATAAGAAAATTTAAAGAAATTAGATTTTTTGAGAGAAAACAAATGTAAGGAAATGAAAGCTGAGGTACTTTCAGCACATTGAGTGAAAAAAAGCAAACCCCAATCCTACCACCTGAAAAGTGGTAAATGAAAAAACATCATATGACTAATATTATCCATTAACCCTGCTTTTATATTCTGTGAAATTTCAGGAAAAAAAAAATAGGGAGATGAATTCTTTGTAGCTAGGACAGCAAGTATGTTTCTACTGTCATAAGAGACCTGTTTCAATTTAACAATATTTTCTCTTATCCCTCTGTTATTAATGTCTACAAAGAGCCTGACTGGAGGCTCAATAACTTTCTTATAAGACTTTCCCCCTTGATGGCACATCCGAGGGCCCCCCATGCCTTCCTCCCACACACTCTGCAGTCACTCTTAGTGCATTGGGCTAACCCTTGCAGTGTTGTTGGTGCCCACAGGGAAAAGTGACAGGGGTTAAACACCTGTGAGTTGGGCAAGCCTGATGGTCCCTGTGTAGAATCCCAGATCCTGACAGACAGCCAAGCTGACAGACAAGCCTCTGAGGACATCAGGTTGGATTGGTGTAAGGCCCCAGAGCTTGTTCAATGAGTCTCTTAAAAGGATTCAAGATGATTTTTTGCAACTTGAGTTAGGTCCAAGGGAGAAACACTGACAAAATATTCTCAAGAGGGCAAACAAAAACTTTGCAGGCAAACTTCAGAAAATCTGGGAACTTTGGCAAAAGTTTAGAGCAACATTAAATCAACATAAAGCATTTCACAATACATTATTTTAGCCAACTCTAAGCCCATTCCACTTAACAAACCAACCTATCTGACTTTAAGTTACTCAAACTTTGAGAAGAAGGTATTAGAAGAAAGACAGAAGAGATATAGAAAAGAACAAATATAGCTACCACTCCTGGTTCCACTTGTGTTCAGCTGAAAGAAATTCCAAGACGAGGTAGGATCAAGACCTGTATGTACCTCATGCTCTGCCTTATGTACCCATTAGCTTTCCTGGGCCCTTCCCTTAGGTGGGACTTCTGGTCATTTGGCCACTTAGGAGCTGGGTTAGAGGCTCCAGGGTCATAGTGTGCAGCATTGCCTCCCATATGTCAGGGTTTGGCCCCGCTGCGGGGCTGGGATCTGGGCCCCGGGGGTGTGGGGTGTGTGGAGCAGGGCATCGCCTCTACAGGGCAAGACTTGACTTGTTCCTTTCCCCCTACATGTGCCTGAAGAGTTTCAAGCCAACAATCTCCTCCAGTCTCCCACAACTAATGTATTGGTGCCTCCATACCTCGCAGAAGGGAGTCTTCAGTAATGGTGTCACTTCTCTTTGGCCCCTTCTGCAGATACCAGGTCTGGGCTGAGCTGGCTCTGAGGGTCTCCTGAAGAATCTTATTTGCCTTCTGAGATGTCCTGAGAAGCTGCATGTCTACTGGTCAATCACAGGTTTCCAGCCTCTCCTGTCTCAACAGCCCACCCTATCCCTACCTGTGGGGATGTGGACTCTGGCCATGCCTACTCCCTTTCTGTGTCTGGCTCAGCTTCTTCTCCACACATGTTTGTGCAAAATTTTCCATGATGGTGGCAGCTGCCTTGTCTGTCCCGACAACTTCCTCACCAGACAACACAGAGCTGCTGCCAGAGCACATAGAGACTCCTCACCACAAGCAGCAGCGACAGGGGGGAGGGAACCGTGGCGCGCCAGGCAACCGATAGCACAGCCATTGGTGTAGCCATTGGAGGGGGCAGGACACTGGGTCCTGCCAGCCAGGATCACAGCAGGTGGTAGCAGGGCTGGATGCCCAGTGTGGTGGGCCATGAGCTCACCTTGGCTGAGGAAGCCGTGGCAGTTTTTTGCCCGGAAGCTGACAGGCTGTCCCAGGAGAAGCACTGCTCCTTGCATGCTGTTTGTGTAAGCCTGTGCCATGGGCAGCCATTGGAAGTCAGCTGTTGGGCTCGAGGGGTCTGCAGACAGCCCTGTGAATAGTCCTTGCTCTGACTTTCTTGTTTTGCTCTTCCAATTTTTTTTTTTCTTTTGACATTATCCAGTTTTAAACAAACGTGTGTTCTTTATGACCACAGTCATACAGTTAAGAAATGTGTTTCTTCTTAATAAAAATAAATACAAATTTCAAATAGCAAATTAATTGTTCTGATTTTTCATGACAGGTCCTTTCCATAGGCAACAATGACTTCTGTTTGAATGTTGTAAGATAGTTCTAATTAAAAATATAACAAAAGATGTGAAATATATGTCCATGAAAAGGGGAAGACCAATAGCTTGAACTGGAGGAATTTGTTCCAAAGTGCAACATATCAAAAAAGAATAGTAGAAGAAAGGACAGCATTATTATAGTCCTCTTTGTGCCTGAGTCCATGCAAACTGCAGGGGGTGCATTAGACATAGAAATATATGGAGACAAAAGCTCAACCACCAGGAGCACATGCTCGTGAACATATTAAAAGTTTTTATTATCTCTCTACCTGCCTTTAAAAACCAAGACTTAAAATTGTGTAGCCCTGAAAAAAATTTCACACTCTCAGGCCTCCATTCTGAAGTTGATGCAGCTGATACCTGTTGGAATAGAGAAAATCAGTAAGGAGTGGCAAGAGTTAATGAAGCTTGCCTGTCAGCTGGGTTGCAGACCTGCCTTGTATCTGCTTACCATTCATTACAGCTGAATCTCAAACCTTTTAACATCCTGACATTAATATGAAGTCTAGTAAACACCAAAACATGGAGAGCTGTGTGCACACAGGGGAGCAAGCTAAAGCTGAGAGGATTTTATAGGCCAAAGGGCTTGCCCGTTTCTTAGGAAAGCAAGTGTTAGGCATTCTTAGGGAAAGATAAGATACAGTTTCAATTTTTCCTTTTTTTGTGTTCTAAAGGCTTGGATGATGAGTACTCTTCTTTAGGACAAAAAGCAATCTAGGAAGCCAACTCTAGAGGTCAAATGAAAAAACTGCGTCCAAGTGCAGTAGAAGGATTATAAGCAAAGCTTATGTTCTATAAAATGAGATTGTGTACTGTTACAAACAATGTGAGAATCTTAATAGGTAAAACCACACCAGTGGTTTGTGTTAATAGCTGCTGTGGGAAGGTAGATAGCCTATTTGTTATTCAAGTAGAATGTTTTTATGGGTTTTACAGAAACCTGGAGCCTGCTAGATATTCTTCAGTGCTTTCTCTTGTTAACTCTTTCCGTATTTGTGGACACAGTGCAATTGCAGCAATTTTACTGCAGATAATTTGTTTGAAAAGTTTTCTGTTTAGCAGCACAATTTTATTTCCCAGAAGAAGCCAAGCTGGCCTCAAATCCGTGGACTAGTGGAGTGTATTTTCTTGCAAGGCATCATCACTTGTCGCCATAGGAAGATAAAAAGAAATGGATGTCAGTCATAGTAAAGTAACAAGTTTTGTCTGCAGTGCTCTGTGTGCTTGCTACAATTACATACAGAAAGCTAAAAGTAGATGCCACTAGCTTGTGCTTGTTTGGTCTTCCTTCAATTTTTGTAGATAATTCAGTCTGGCCTCAGTTACCAGAGTTAAATTATAGTTTCAGGAATCATGTTCTTGCATGTACCTTTTATTTTCTCCTCATGATCACAGATTTTACTCTTCTGTGAGATCCAGAGTCTCAGATGCCTTCTGTTAGCAAAGCTCTTCAGAGCTGACATAGTTTTGACCTGTTTTCACATTTATTATATGCTTTATTATATGCTAAACAATATGGGAAAGGAAAACAACCCAACAATAAAAACAACCCACCTCCAAAATATTGGGAAGGTAGCAGAAGGATTTAGGACTGCAGGAAAGGGATGTTCTGTGCAGCTTTGCTGTCTTTTAGCCAAGCTGATCTCCTGAGTGGATCAAGAAAAAGAGATGGTTAGATATCAGTATTTCAGGAGTGTGGGGATAACTGCTTGGTTCCTTGGGATAAGCAAAACCTATTCAGGGCAATTCAGGGCAAACAGAATGAGAGAAAGATTTAGAGCTCAGTGACTAGCTCAGGAAGGAAAACAAACAAGGTTTAAGGATTGGCAATAGCTCTCTAAAGCCTTTTCTTAGAGAAATTGTCCTGTCTATAAATTAAATTTTCTGAAATTTACACCTACAGGCTTATAGTTCAAAACAGAACTTTTAATGATTAGATACATTTAAAATTGTTAAATCTCTTTTATTGCAGTACTGGTTATTGATTGGTATTGCTTGAAATTTTTGGTCTATTTTACTGCTTGTTGTATGTATGTGTATGTTGCTGATTCTTATATAGTACTGAGAATTTCTTAAGATATTTCTTTGAGATTTGACCACAGTGACTCTGAGTTTGTAAATAGGTTTATGCAAAGTCATGAAAGGATAAAATTCAGCATACACTTACACTGATGTACCAAAGTTCAACATCAGTAGTTTTTGTTTTATCCCAGTATCATTTTTAGTTCAGAATTTAAGCATATATAGTGAGGTGTTTGCTATTGGAGTTGTCGTCACAACAGATTAAAATTTTACATATTTTGTAAAATAAAAGAGATCTGTGACCTTCAGAGATACTCTAAACCCCTGTAGGGATGATTCAGTGAAATTTGATCAAAGTGAAGTGAAATAATTCACTTATGTGTTGTGTATTGTGTCCAGGTTCATATTGTTGCACCAACATTTTTCACAAGGGTGGGTGAATTGTTAATATTTCTTTACATTTTTATCAGTCTCATGAAGCTGATCAAACAAATAATTATATGCTGTGAGACAAAAGCAAATACCTGCTTCTACAAAAATCAAAATACTTAACTCCTCATGTTACATGTGTGGAAGAGGACCCACATTTTTTTATGAGCAGATAAATGTAGCGCTCTCAGTTTAAATAGTGGCAAGTAAAAAAACCAAAGTGCAAGAGTGCAGTTGTCTATGAATAGGTACCCATGTGCATGTTGAATACTCTTCCCTTGTATAAACACGATAAGCAAAAGAGAAAGAAAAGGATGGGAAGGGAAAGAAAAAGAAGGAAAAAAAAATAAAAGGAAGGAAAGGGACCAAAAAATGGAGAGGAGAGAAAAGAGAGGAAACAAGAAACAAAGTAAAAGAAGGGAAGAAAATAGAAAGAAAATAGGAAAAAAAGAAAAGGAGAAANGGGACAGGGAGAAATAAAAAATACAAGAAAGCCCCTTTTAAGTGTAGTCATATGTCATCTGATAGGCTTGAAGCCATGTAGTCACATACCTTTTCTATTTAAATAAGAGCTGCATCTGCCCTTGCCAGGTATTGCACAGGGTGCTGAATGTTAAGAGGTTTCCAGATAAATCAGACAAATTAGTTGTAGTCACAAGGGAAATTTTCAGCTTTCGCCCTAGCACCACAAAATATTTGACATATTTATTAGGATGCCAATTTCATAATTAGGTTGTAGAATGTCTTCCTTCCTTTCCATAATGTGTGGTTTCTGTAAAGACTTCAAACCCATTCATTCTTGCATCTAGGTTTGATTAAAACACCTAACTTTGAAAAAAATGTTGAGCCAGAGCTGGTATATATGTACCAAGTGCTCTCATCTTTGTAGCCTAGTCTTTCAGGCATTGATCTATGTGCCTGCTTAATATAATTTGACCAAAACTTTTGTGTCTAGTTTTACAAACTCAGTGTTGACCTTTGACAGAAGAAAACATCAGTTTTCAGATTCATATCTGAATCCCTGATGGAGTAAAAAAATATCCTGTATCTTTGCTACCCCTACCAGAATAAGAAAGCAGTGTGTGAAGAAGAAAAATGTGCTTATATCCTTACATGTCTCAAAATTCTATTCACAGATTTTAGTTATGCTCGCTACTATGGTGATTCTTACCTGGAATTTCAAGGCTTACATTTGAACATGCAAAACTTCATCCATCTGGAATTTAGGACCTATAATCCTCATGGACTTCTCCTAAATATTGAACAGAGCCTAGAAACGATACGACATTTTTTAATTCGGCTTGTCATCAGTAATGGTACTATGCAGGTAAGGCATCAAAATCTCCCACTGAAGGAGAAGTAAATAAAAGTTAGAATCTGTAAAAATTTTAGTATTTTTTCCTTTTCTTACTGTACGATATAGTAAATAAAGCTACAGAGATTATTCATATCTTCATTATTTTAAGGAAAATAGTTGTCAAACTTGCTATCTGTTATGTCCAATTCTTGGTTAGTATGATCAATATGACTCACAAGAGTACACATTAAAAACACACAAATAAAGAATTTAGGTTTTGTCTTTTCATATGGTACAAATTAAGTTACTGCTTTTTATACCTAAACTAACTGAACTTCCTCACGTGGAACTTCATTAAAATTGTCATAAGGAAGGCTGTGGAATTCAGTGAATTGTCATAGGAAAATTTACCCGGTTAGGGAACAGAGGGTATCTTTGTTACCATGTATCTCTGAGTAGAAACCTTTTACTTCATCTATTATTTAAATCACAGTTCCATAGGATAAGAGAAAAAAAAAAAAAAAAGCATTTATTTGGCTTTTTGGACAGACTAACTAGGAATATATTTGTTTACAGACTTTGAGGAGTAAAGTGTGTGTCATGGTATGTCTTTACCTTTCACAAATTATTCCATCTTTTCTGAGGAAGAGATAATGAGCTCTATGAAGAGATAGGCAGACACTAAAGAGGCTGTAAAAAGATATTAAAAGAAAAGTTAGTTTTCTCGTAACGGATCTCCCACTTTCCTGCTAAAAATTTCACAAAGTACCTGTAATTATATTCTTCTGTAAGAACTGTGAAATGTCTGTTAGAAACAGCATATTTGTATTATATTTGCTATTATGTTTAAAGACCATGACCATACTAAACAGATACCTAAACTGAAGATAAACAGAAAAATATGAAAATTACCTTTTACTTTATTTTGTTATATCGTGATTTTTTGTCTTTTTTTATATTGTGACTATCTTTGTCCAGAAAAAATGAGATTAGTCACAGGCAGGAAGTTATCCAGGATTTAGAAAATACTGATGGCTTTAAGTTCATTTTACTTGTATTCATGGTAAAGTAATGGTGCAGAAAAATATTTTTCTAACATATCATAAGCACCATAAAATATGAAAGTACTTTAATTGACACAAATCTATTCATAGATCCCAGTGTGCCATGTTAAAACTAATTGAATTCACTTAATCATTCACAAAGCTGGTCAATTAAACGTAGATTTAAAGCCCAATGAACAAATGGTTCTAAGCTCACAATCAAGCTACAATTACAAGGAGACAAACCATGAAATCAAGTGCTTGTTCACATTAGTATAGGAAATTAAATGGTACTCCAAAATGCTCAAGCCTGCACACTACATTATGTGTTTGTAAGTGTAAGGAAACCATAAAATGGTAAGTGAAATTCACCCGTGGCCAGTGTTAATTTCAGATGGGTTGCAGATGGTCAACTTCTTTGCAAATCAGACCCATAATATCTGATTATACAACACACAAAGATTAAAGCATTTTCCTGCAGGCTAGGAAGCGTATATGTGTACTTGTATATTTTTGGTACAGTAGGCTTCCTTATCCAGAACTTTTAATGAAACATTAATTTTTCTTGATACACATGACATCCTTTAGGTTTTTATTAAATAATTTATAATTTTAAAATTCAAGTTTCTAAGGCTGCAACTGTTTAATTATTAGAAATAATGAAATTAAAACCTTTTCCCACTCCATAGTACCACTATTTATGTGATGAAGCAACAGAAGTCAAAAACATCACTACCACTGCTAGAGTGGACGATGGACACTGGTATAACGTGCAAATTAGGTAAGTTTACTGTTGACTGTGTTTATAATTGTTTCAAAGACCATATAGGTTGGACAGTTAGTAAATTCCACAGATATTATATCTCATTAACTATGAATGATACCTGAACATGTACGGTAAAATCATGTTATGGCAGTCTGGACCACAACCATCCTTGGAAACAATGTTTATAACTACAGTTGGACAGTGCTCATCATATCCCTGATGTGCTTAGTGGAAGTAAATTTATTCACATTGAAATAATTTACTGTAGCAAACATAAACATTCAGTCAGGGAAGATGCTGTGCAGTAGGTCCAAGCTACTCAGTCCAGGAAATAGCTGAATTTCCAACAATGAGAGTGTGACTAATAGAAAAATCTTTGAAAATAAATAGATAGGCAGAAGCAGCACCATGGGTTTCATTGGTGTCACTGACTTGCAACTCATAGTAGGATATATAATTCTTCTAGAAGTAACAATACTTGCAATTGAAGGAGAATAAAATGAAAAGAAAATGAGGTATGTGATAGGCTTCCCATGGTTTTTTTACATAGACGTATCTAATGACCAAATGTCCGTGCTCATAGAATCCACAGCCTTGAAAATGAAAGTTTCGGGTTCACTTTATAGGAAAGTTAGGCACCTAGTGAGCTCTCTGGGTGCCTAGTTCCTGTTAGGCAGCTTAAAATAGGTCCAGTCGTCTTGTCCAGCAAGAAGAAATCAAGCTAGCTGTCTGCTTGTCTCTCAGGAATAAGTTAGTCCTTAAAAAGTTTGTGGAGGAATGCGGAAGGAACAAAAACCTTTTATTGAAATAGTATTTGTATAACTATATCTGTCCAAATATTGTTAAATGAAGAACTTTTGCAGGGCAACACTGTGTGCCTTTCCTTCCACGGGAAATGTAGTGGAGTGTGTATCCATTATACTGTACTTTGCTCCCTCAGATGTGGCAGTGAGTACTCAGTGAGAAGAACCACAATTTGTTACTGCCTTTCAGCTACCATCGCTATCATAATATTTTCCGGCAAGTTAAACCACACTCAAGGTCCAGACTACTCAGTAGCATATACAAATTAATGCGAGGAGCAAAAGCCAGTAATCCACTGTGGTTGTGCTTATCACCCAGAAAGGAACACCATAAACCAAACCATGCTAATGGAAGCTAAAAGCAAGTGTAAGCTCCTCTGTAACCAGGAAGAAATAGAACACAGTCTCTGTGACACTGATAAAAGTGAGATTCTCTGAAATCTAATAACATATGAAGTTCTGTTTATTTCCTGGTTATGACTCCCTCTCAATATCAAAATAGAGAAAGTAAATTGGAAAATAGTTTTTAGAGAAGAGATATAAAGATGACGAAATCATTAAGCAGCTTCTCTATGAATAGAGACTAAATATTCAAGTACTCTGTGAGTCCATTAAAGACAAGTAAGAGAGGATGCCAAAGAAGACAAATCTCAAGTGACACAGAGAAAGAGGATAAGGAGTGGAGACATAAAATATCTAGTCACTAAGGTAGTTTAAATCCATTGGAATTCAATTGTTCTTCCTTTTTTGTTCATTTTGAGAAAGATATAAGATCCTCAAGATAACAAAGATACGAGTATCAGAACCCTCAGTAGTGTGGAAGTCTTTACAAAAAACAGCCTTTCCCTGGCACTGAAGCACTCAAACTGCCATATCATTTTCATCCCTCAGAGATCCACTAATTACCGTGATACAAATACACTTACTCTATGCATTTTCCCCCTACTCCATCAAGCAGAAAATAACTTGAGTCTGTAAATCAGCCCATGACAATAGCCCCTGACAAAAGAAAACCAACCTAATCTCTATATTTTGCTTTTGCTTTTGACCCTAAAAAGAAAGGAAGAAAGAGTTACCTTCTTTGATTTGCAGGAAATTATTTCAGGACAGCTCAGGAAGTGGGCCACACTTATTTTTGCTGCTGAAAAAGATGTATACTGTTTATGGGATTCAGGCTAGTTACTGAACAATTAATAATTAATCATTCTACTCACTTTAGAAGACTGGAAGTAGTTCTGGACATTGTTTTAAGATGACATTCTGCAGATGACACCAAGTCATGTGGGAGTGTTGATTCCCTGGAGGGTAGGAAGGCTCTGCAGAGGGATCTCGGCAGACTGAATCGATGGGTCAAGGCCAGTTGGGTGAGGCTTATGAGAAGTGGCTCAGGGAGCTGGGGCTATTTAGCTGGGAGGAAAAAATGCTGAAGGGCTTATAGCTCCCTACATCTCTCTGAAAGGAGGCAATAGCAAGGTGAGGGTCAGACTGTTCCCCCAACTAATAAGAAATCAGACAAGAGGAAATGGCCTCAAGTTGCACCAGGAGAGGTTTAGGTTGGACATTTGGAAGAAATATCTTCATAGAAAGGGTTATAAAACACTGAAAGAGGCTGCACAGGGAAGAGGCTGAGTCACCATCGCTGGAGGTATTTAAAAGTCATGTAGATACAGCAGTTAGGGGCATAGTTTAGTGTTGGACTTGGCAGTGCTGGTTTAACAGTTGATCTTGATGGCCTTAAAGATCTAAACAATTCTGTGATTCTACTATTCTAAGATTTGAAACCTTAGTGATGTGGATGTCAGAAAGATTTGGAGTTGCTTCTCACTGTCATCTCATGCATTTTCACATGTGCTTGAGATAATTAAAAAGTCTGTATCATATATATATATGCTTTACATGTTTTTTTCTTTATTGAAAATTAAATATATATTGTAGACAGTTAAGTTTGATAGAGTCAGTCTTGAAATATGTGTTAATTGTTTTATAAAGTTACCATTTCATTTAATCAACTGCAGTGTAATACAACATAATAAAACTTAAAATACCTTTGGTGAAAAATTGCTGTAACTTATTCAGCAACTTTCTAGAGGCTTGCAAACATTTAATCTTCTCAGAACTGATTTTCAGGGAGATAAGTAAGTTAAGTTTTGAACAATGGTATCTGGGAAATTGGCGAAGTTAAATGGGAATGTACGTGGGAGATACTGCATATTGTAACACAGTGAATATGCACACAGGATTTTCTTTGTAGTGCGTATGTTAAGTATTATGAACAGACAATGTGGATACTAACAATTTTTTTTGTTTGTTTGTTTGGTAAAGGAAATGCTGATTCTTATTATTTAGTGTAATCCTGATTGTTTGGAGCTGTTTTGATGTAGTCCTGTGATGGAAAGGGTTTTGTCTTTTCAATTCAGGAAAAGCAATGCATTTCAGCTACTGAAGATAAGCCGTCTTCAAAGAGTATACTGCCTCTATGATATCATATTAAATTAAAGAAGTAGACTAAGAAGTAGTGAGTATTGTTTAATACAAGTTTAAGTACAGTGAAAATTAGTGATAGTATCTTCCTTTTCTGCTTTCAGGAGAACATTTTACTTCTTCCTTTATCCCACAGAAATAATTTATCATGTGAATAAAAGAAATGTCGCAGTGTCCAGTGTTTGCAAATAACCGTGCATATTACTGTCAGACAATGTCCTTTATCCAGTTCTCACAGTTCACCACGCTATTCATGCTGAAAGTAAAATAGCAGCATTGGTGAAGTACATTTTTCATGATGATGAAATATTGTGACTACAAAAATTGTAATAATTTAATAAATTTACATACAATATAAGGACTGTATTTGCATCAAAATATGGGATAACTTGGATAATTTGGGTTAGGACATAACTTTTTTGCATCAGATTAGTCTAATTTATGGCATTGGCTGCTAAAACCAGCACATAGCCAAGGTTTGCCTCAGAGCAGTGCCTGAGAGTTCCATTTTACATGTAAACTACTGTAGTTGTGTACTAAGTCTGTTAATGAAAGTTCATTGCAGATGTTTCACTCACATTTCTGACTATTGTTTTGATTTTGTTAAGAATGTTACCAGGGAAGTGAAAGCGCTACAGTGAAAAATGGGTATAAGCAATATCCCACAGGGATTAGATTACTGCAGGATATTATGAAGGGAAGGAAATGTTAGACTCAAGCACTGGAAGGTTTACATGTTTGGTTTTATAGTGAAGATAGAGTTTTCTCACTGGCAATGCAGGGGATGTTCAACCAGAATCTTCTCATTCCAGCCTTTATAAAACTGTCTCCATTAACTGTTTTAAGATGTTTCTTCTTCCATCTTTGTCATCAAAACAAGTTGATAAAATAACGTGTATTGCAGAAACAAACCAAACTGCAGCAGCGATATTAGAAATTTGCCTTTTCTTGGTCCACTATTCTCCATTTCAGTACTGATAAATATAGTTTCCTCAATTACATGAAAAGTATTTTTACTTTCATTTTAGCCTCAGATCAGAATTGTCAATTGCTTTCGCAAATCTGTCGACTTATAAATTGATTATGCAGTAGATGTCATGAATACAACTTCTTTAATATGAGTCTATCCACTTTGAAAATTTTTAACTGTCCGAGATCATTAGGATTAGAAATCTGGTGTGGGTGCTCCATCAGTTTAGAAACTAACTGCAAAATCTGGCAGTTGCTTTTCAGAGTGTCTTATTCCTCTCCTTTAACTCCTATTGTTTGTAATTTGAGCTATACACTACTTACCTATAGGACTTTTGATGACGGATTGTCCTACTTTTGAGATGTAAAAGTTTTCTGATTCCTCTAGTCAGAAAAAGATCTTTCTAATCATGCCATAATGCAACATATGCTCACTCAGGAGCTTGTATATTGCTTGGTTTTGACAGCTTTTTATGGGGGTCTGAAATAATCCATATGGTGCAAAGTATGCTGTATTTATTATCCTTCACAACATGCTACAAACCTCATATTTTCCCGAGGGCTTTCAGACAGGTAAGATAAGCAGATGATAGATAAAGTGGTTAGCAAATCCTGCAGATGCTTCTCTGTTTTGTTTGTCTTTTGTTCTTTTTATTTCACTTTTATTGTAAATTCCTATTTTTATTTTATCACAAAGGTGCAGAAATCTGACCTTCATTTTTAGCATACAGCATATGGGTGAAGAAGTCATTCATCTCTTATTTCATGTACCATGTAAATGTCATATACTCTACTTAATGAAAACATGCTTAATGGGCCATTTCCTCAAAAACCAACGTGAGTCAAAAGATATTATTAGCAATTGCTGCTGCTTAATTAGAGAAGTGTATTCAAAGTGTATTATAAAATGCAGTAGGAAATATATTCTTGGTATAAAATAGCTTCCGGGTCTTTTCATTTTCTTGGCCTCTCCCAAGAAATCTGTCAATGGACTTGCATTAGCTTCAAGTTAAGGTACTTGGACACAGTAGGGTTAAATCTGTTTTATATTTGTTACCAATAGAAAAGGTTTAGGAAGTTGCTGGACCTCTAAACTGGCCATTGGCAGGGTTCTCACAAACATACTTTCTTAGCTACAGTTGTGTTGGTCTTTTTTTCAGTCCCTCCTAAAGTGCCTAGTGTAAAACTAGGGGTGAATGAAATACAAGTGCTGACTTACCTAATAATTTCTAATTTTTATATGGTCTGAAACTTTTCCAGATCAATGGAGCTTACTTGGAAAAAGTACAGGTTGTTATACTTTGTCCAATTTATTTATGATGTATTAGCAATGGTAATAAAATGACATTTCTATTTTCTAAATTTCATTGTATCTTAAGTCCAGGTTATGTCTGCTACTTAATGTCCAATATACATTGCAGAGATGCTAAGTCAATGAAAACAAACTGGTTTGGGAATATAGTTTAGAAATAGAGGCATTTTCATTTAATATGGAATGAAAATAATTAAAACATTGGAAATATCAATACTGATGTCAAGACCTGGAATTATAAAGTGGTAAATAGGAATGAGTTGGTCATGAAGCATGAAGAAAATTGGAAGGATTCTTTTTTCATTTTGGTTTGGGGATTTTGGACAAAGATAAAGAAATTTAACGTAAAATATGTATGGTAACTATCACTCAGATGAGCAGGAAAAATGAACAATGTCCCCAAAAAGGGTATTATGAAATACTTGTGGAAAGAAAAAGATACTGACTTTGTAACCGCATAGCTTGACTATTGGCACAAGTAGCTCAAAAAGTGTACAACTAATTTCTAGGGGCTGAAGCTTTCTGTTACATGGTGACACTATTACTGCCCACCAGCAGAGCATGACATTACCACGGAAATGGTAATGCTGGATTGAAGCAACTGAATCAAAGGAGATTCTGATTTATGAACTGTGAAACTGAAGCCAAATAAGAATCAAAAAACACTAAATAAAGGAAAAGTTTTGAAATCATGCTAGTCAGAATAAATGTTTTCTGCAGTTCATTCTGCAAACATGCACAGTACATTTAGAGAAAGTTAATTTGATTTTAATCCTTTCACAGATAAGTAGAGAGGGAACCAAGCCAATAATATTCCCTCCTGTGACTAATTTTATTTTTTACTTTATCTCATAAATACTTTATAATTTAAAAGTATTTTTCTATTTGGTGGTCAAGTGTTTAAAAATAAATTATGTTGCTTCTTAAGAATAAATGTTCAATCAATAATGGTTTTCAGCTTATATTATACTTTTGTCCAAGAACCTAATGAGCCCGGGCAGGAACTGGTCACAGCAACCCCAGGCCTTACTACAGGCTTGTGGTGACTGGAAAGCCTTCCAGAGGAAAAGGACCTGGGGGTGCTGCCTGAACATGAGCCAGTGTGTCCAGGTGGCCAAGAAGGCCATTGGCATCCTGGCTTGTGTCAGCAATAGTGTGGCCAGCAGGACCAGGGCAGGGATTGTCCCTCTGTACTTGGCACTAGTAAGGCCACACTTCGAGTGCTGTGTCCAGTTCTGGGCCCCTCACCACATGAAGGACATTGAGGGGCTGGAGGGTGTCCAGAGAAGGGCAGTGGAGCTGGGGAAGGGTCTGGTGTTGTTTAGCTGGAAGAAAAGGAGGTTCAGGGGAGACATGTTGCTCTCTATAATTGCCTGAAAGAAGGTTGTAGCCAGGTGGGGGTCAGTCTCTTCTTCCAAGTAACAAGACAAGAGGAAAGGACCTCAAGTTACACCAGGGGAAGTTTAGTTTGGATATTAGGAAAAATTCCTTCGCAGGATTGGTTGTTAAGCATTGGAAAAGGCTGCCCAAAGAAGTGGTTGAGTCACCATCAATGGAGGTATTTGAAAAATTTAGAGGTGACACCTAGGAACATGATTTAATGATGAACTTTGCAATATTAGGTTAATGGTTTGACTTGGTAATCTTAGTGGTTTTTTCCAGCCTTAATTATTTTATTATTCCATTATAATTCTCCCATTTTAATGGCTTACAGCACTGTGGCTCTGCCTTTTCCTGGTCTTAAAATCAAGAGTCGAACACAGTTAGAAGGGAAAAAGGGATTTTACCTTTGTATTTATTTTAAGGATCCTTAGGTGCACTACGTCCAGGTCAAATGCACCTCAATGCACACCACAATGCTCTCCCCCCAAAAGATCGGATATATCATTATAGGTTTTACTAATTAGCATATCTATCATAAATTCCCCAATGAGAGGCTCGAATGAGCCCCCCTCCCCAAGGAACCTTCCCCTGGATGGTTCTATCTTAGTTTACAAAATGCGTTCTGGAGAGGACCTTGGGGGTCTGGGGCATATTGATCCCTAACTACGAAACCTCTAAAATGTTCAGTCTCCCAGCTTAACAAACAAGTCCAAGAATGTAGGCTAAAAAACCACTAAGAATACTGAAGTTGTAAAAAGGTATAAAAGGGGTATAAAAGAAAAGGGAAACAATCATCATGGCATCAGTGGAAATAATGACTTTGTAGATGCTAGAGAGGATTAACAGCATCTCACTAAAAAACACAGATAAGAAAACTGATCCATACATAGATTGAATACTGAGAATTCATTCATTATATGTGCTGCTGAAGAATTATTAAGGAAAGAGATAGACCATCTGTGAATTTAGACGTACCCAGTTTTCTTTGTGAATAAGCATAGATTTCTGTAGCTGAAGATCATTTTTGTGCACAAACACCAGAAATAAGTTTCAAGTACAGTGTATCACTGCAGTCGTCTTCTATTAATCTTAGATATTTTTAAAATACCAGTTAGTATGAATATTTTTAAGAGAACATCTTAAACTTCAATAGTAGAACTACTGTACCACAACTAATGATTCTACTGTTCTTTGAAGTATGTATATTGTGAAAAACAAAAGTATATTTTAATTCTAGATTCAGAAACTATTTTTCCTTACTAGAAATTGCCTTTCTTTGTCTGTCTTCATTAGAAAAAGCAAAGAAACAACATGCCTGTCTTACTGACTGCTGCATATCACTAATCTGTTAGAGATATTGTATCAACAATTTATATATTTGCTGGAGGCTTTTTCTCACGACATTCTCTGTTTAAGAGTAAATCCTGTTCTATCCCATGTGATCTATACAATAGTTCTTAACTCTCTTGTTCACATTATTAATTTCACAGAACATTCAAAATTTTCTTACCAAAATAACTCAAATTGCTATTTTTTAAAGTAAAGTAGTAACATTATCAACTGACTTTTTAAACACATTTTAAATATTTTTTCCTTATAAAAAGTAATAGAATGTAACAGTATCCTATTTCTGAATGGATTTTGGTTTTAGGAAGGCAGAGCTAACATATAGAATACACACAATCCAGTATTTCCTTTTATACACTTAAATGTACTGAGCTCTTTGTTTTCATAATCAAAGTGATTTTGAGAATGCTGGTTTTCACATGCGATATATTTTATACAATATATGCATGTTAATAAGGAGTAAACATACTAGTAATCACAAAGGAAGCTTAGTGAAAAACAAACAGTGTAGGTTTTAAAAATTTTACAGAACTTCTTTTCATCTCTATGGATGAATCTATGACATGATTTGAACACAGCAGCATAAGGTAACATAAGCTACCATTTTAATCTAAGCTAAAATTCCTAAAATTTATTGGGTTTAGATTTTCAAGCCAGAAGAGAACACTTATTTGACCACAAAGGGACCACTAGTTTGACCTCTTCTATGTCTTAAATGATCAATATTTTGTTTGAAGTCTATGAAAAACATAGATTTCAGTTAAATCAAGCCCTTCTATTTCTTAAATATTTTCCTAAGATACGTTTTACTCTAGTCACCTCTTCCTAAACCCACAGCATTGGTGAGTAGTTTATATATACAGTTCATTCTTCCTGGAAAACCTCAGCCAGTACTTCAGTAAAAAGCTGAAAATAAAAGATGGGTAAAGATTCACTTCTGACCCTGCTAGCCTTATGTCGCAGGTATTGAGATAATGCCCAGGACTGAGCAAGCAGCACAAGAGGTGTAATTCACTCTCACCTCAAAGATCTTTTTATCTGCTAGATACCTTTTCACCACTCTGTTACTTGAGACGTGTCCCAGAAAATAGAGAATTGAAAATAATTAACCAGTTCTGTAGTGGGAGAAAAATGCTGTTAGGCACTCTGCATTGCATCCAGAAACCTGAAGAAATAAATTTTTATTAAAGTCGTCGTACTGCAGCAGATATGAGGCAGCATGAGTATTTGAAAGATGATGCAAGCAATCTTTTTCTCTACTGAATAAAGGAGGATATGCAAAAAAACAGGACAAGCAGTATAGCAGTCTTGTTTACTCAGTGCTGTGCGAATTCTGTACACTCTAACTCCACTTAGCAAGAAGGAAACTGTCTTTCTACTTTATCCCACATGAATCCCTTTCAGTCAGAGTTATCTGGAGGCAGGGAGATGCACTTCTTCTGAAAGCAAATAAGCTTTTTCTCCCTGAAGGCCAGGATGGAGTTTGCAGAGAGTCTGCAGCAACAGCGCAGCCTGAGAAAACCCTGAAAATAAAAGGGCAGAGTCTGCCTGCTATAGGTGGTAAGCACTAAGGTGAGCCTTGTAAGGCCATGGAAGGAAGGAGATTTTGTTTAGGACCAACTGTATCTGGTAGAAAATGTATTCAAGTTAGAGATTAAATTTGTCTTCAAGGCTTTTATTTAATCACACTTATTGCTGTATTTTCATTATTAAAAAAAGTAACCTTTTAAGAATCTAGTTATCTTGTGTGCTAAATAAAGTCTTTCCTTAAAGAAGGGGGTCATGTCTGTTTTCATAAGTCACTCTAACAAAAGGGAGACAATTCAGAATGCCTTCAAAGGGACACTTTTGGCTCAAAAGGCTTGGTTGTTTTTTCCACGTTTAAACCACTTTATTCTTCTTCTTTCTTTTTTTGGCTACTCACTAATGTTTCCAGAGCTCATATAGAGTCTTTTGCCTAAGCTGCCAGTCAAACCACACCTATAACTATATAAGAAGTGCCAGTGAGATTATCCAGGCTCCACGATATCTACTGTACATATTCACAGCCCTCCACTAACTTCAGAATTTCTTTAAAACACTAGGTTGAAGCTTGTCTTCTTAAAATGATCAATTTAATTTTCTTTCCAAAACAGGATTTCTGTCAGTGAACAATAATGGGGTTATACTGCTGATACTACCTCATGATACACCTTCTGAACTGTGTGGGAAAGATCTCAGTCCTGCATTGCCAAACATGGCAGAGCGGCTTTTGCCATTCTGAAGTCACTACAGCAATTACTTTCTTCATTCAGCAAGAACTAAGATTTCAAGGAGAAAGGAATCATGGAAATGGACAAAACCTAGAAGTTATATGAGAAAAACTTGACATTAATATTTTCATATCTTGCACTTAGTTTTCAGAAATTGACAGTAGTGAAAATAGACCTTCTGCTTACATAGCTGTCTGAGTACAGGAGAAAAACCTTAACCTGCACTGATCAAGCCTTCTAAAAAACCAAAAGTTTAAAACTTCATGCACTTTTTTGCAGCTAAATAATGTTATTTTATTTTGCATCAATTCAATGTTAAAAAAAAAAACCTTAATTGAAATCAAAACCCATTATGAAATCTAAGCTTAAGATGTTGCACATATTTTTTAATTTTCCAGATGAGCTATCTTTCACAAACTTCTTATGAATCAACAGAGAATAAGCAACTGCCTTTTCCTGGCAATGTCATTGAACGCAATGGATTTAATTATACTAAATTGGTCATAACAACAGCTAGTAGTGATTTGAGACTACCAATTAGTTTGATACAAACTGTTGTTTTCCAGCCTCTTTAAGATAAAAGCTTACTTAGTCATGCCACATCTTGGGTGCAAATCACATTCTACATATTCTCAGAACTCTACCATCAAAGCAGACACTCAGACATTAAAATTTAGAATCATGCAAGTGACAAGCCTGTGTTGTATAGTGATGTTTTCTTGCTCAGATTGTTTAACTTAAAAAAATGGTAAAAATGTTTCTGTCATAGCTACTTTATTTTGCTTTGGATCTCAAAAGAGATCATTAGTGTCAATTATAAGAGTGAAAATTTTCTACTTTATCTTCTGAAACAACTTATTGCAAGGACAGAAACATAAAAACAGTAAAATAGGGCTCTAATAACAGGCCAAAACCAACACATCAGACTTTGTTCTGTATTACTTTCTGTGGAATATCAAAGGGTACTTATGGATACTAAAAGTGGCTTCAGTATTCTGTGTCTGCTTTGGTCACATGTCATAAGCATAGAACTTACATTAAGGAGAACATAGATAGGGTATAAAGACTCTGACCTGCAGAGTCAATGTAAATATGAATTCCCATAGCATAACTATCTTCTTATTAAAAACAGTCTTTAAGTTTCACTTAAGATTACAGTGTTGCGAGTCTAGATCCAACTCTAAACTTTCTACTCTCTGAATACTTGAGTACAGTACTCTCATCTGAGCTTTTCACTGTGACACTTTACTTACATCTACGTCAAGTTTAAATAAGTGAATATAGTTTTCTATGTTAATTTCCATAAGTAGTCTCTATGGTTCCTATGATGTGAGCATCAAGAAACTAGAAGCAAGAAACTGCAAAGACAGAAAGGACCAGAGGAATGGATAATTGTTTTTTCTTTAGCTATACCTACCATAGTAAATTAAACTAAATTTTTGAGGGCTAGTGGACTGAGGCCCACTGGCAGGTCTCAGTTCATGTCTATAAAAACACTTATGGTAAAATAGTTTGGTAACGTGAGTTTGAAATGATTCCTGAATTGCACTAACCAGTGAACTTTATGAGTTTCAGAATTGGAGCTAATACCTAACTTCCTTGGTAACTGAAACAGAAACAGTGATGACTTTGTAAAAATATGGATGATTCCATGCCAGGATTTGAACTCAAGTTGTGGACCTGTTTAGTGTAGTAGTGTAAGCATAACTTCTGTGAAAAGAAAAGGAGGTGCTGTATTTATTCATTTATTTCTTAAAATATGAAACAAAGTTTATTTCTTCCCCTCCTTGTATTATAAATTTATATTAGCTTCATTGTTCTTATTTGTTTAGTTAAATTATAGTTAAATCTAGGACCAGACCAAGAAATCAGCTTCAGGCCCAGGAAATATGAGTCTGCTGTCAGAGGGAAGGAGAAAAAATATGTTGTTGACTAATTAGTTCATCTGCAACATGAAAGTGTGTGTTACCTGGTGTCTCAGTAGGGCAAAATCAGCACCAACAGATGAGGACAGTCTACAATTATCCGTCTTACTGCAGAGTGAAAATGTAACGACTGTGAGTGAACTGGTATACGTTCTATCTAAATAAATCTACTGCAGGTAATAAAGAGATTCTGCCCTATTCTGTAAATGTTACTAATATGAGGTTGCAAGGGTTTTCTTTGCTGAAGGAAGGTGTCTCAGGATTGTAGAATTGTAGGGTTATTCAGGCCAGAAGGGACTTCAGGAGGTCTTTAGCCCAACCTGCTGCTCAAAGCAGGGCCAGACAAGGTCAGAACAGGTTGCTCAGGATGTTATTCAGTCAGATTTTGAAAAGCTCTAATGCTGACACCTGCAAAACTCTCTGAGTAGAGAGGTCCAGATGTTCCATTCCTAAGTTTGTCTCAAACACCCTTGAAAAGCCTTAAAGATTTCAAGACAAGTGTTAAAAACTTGTCTTGAAACTGATCCCACCCTTTAAATGTGCATTAAGAAAAAGTATCTCCTGATTGTAGTGACAATAGGTTTATTGTTTTGTCACAGTTTTAAAAAAATGGACATTGTACTGCAAGGAGCAATTTGAGTATGAAACCAGAAAATGTAAACCTCCAGATACTGAGTGAAAAACAAGTTGTATTTTTTTAAGCTAAGAAATCTACAAATAATAATTAAGCATAATTAAAGTGAAATATGTTGTCAGCTTTAATTAAACAATTGTCTCCAATAAAATTGGGGAAATTAGGAAATTTTTTATAATATATGATAATAAAACTTCTTTACTTCTGGTGGTTCACAACTCATGTTTAGTATAAATGTTTCAAATATCTTGTTGCTTTTGTTTAATAGACTGAATGCTAATATTACAATCTAAACAGTTCAATGGTATCAGTGAGTTATTGATTGTTGTTTAGCATGGTCGCATTCAAGTGAAACTTCTAGACAGATGAAAGTTTCAGTCTTGTTTCTAGAACAAAATATTTCCCTTTTCTATCAAAAAAACCAGGTTAAAGAATTTTTATTCCCCACAAGGCTGCACAGTATGACTGACACAATACTTTTTCTGAACATCCCCCTTTCCCTCCTCCTCTTCTGCCATTTGTTTTGTTACCATTTTGCCATTTTATGATAATCCTAAAAATGTCATTTAATCATCACTGAAAAATGTCAGAAAGTGAACACATTATGTAAAGGGACTTGGATTTCATACAGACATTGCCATGTTTAGGGACTATTATATCAACAGTTATCAAATTATTGGCTGACCTTTCCATCCTTCTAACCCACGAGGCTTTGAGCAATGGATTTAGTAGTGTTTAGACAGAATTCATCTTCAGGTTATAATTAATAGGCCAGTATTTAATCACTACGTTTCTGTGATTACAAATGAGGAAACTGTGAACTATTACTGCTGGCTTGGACTGAGGCACAATTACTGGTAGCTTACCCAGCAAAAGTGCTTGAGAGTTGCTCTATACATTTCCACATTTATAATTATGCAAAAAGCCCTGCCGTCTTACTTGACCTTTAAAGCACCCGATGTGCTGATTGTAGAAAAAGTATTTTAAAAGCCTGATGGAAATTTCATAGAGTGCATATATGACCCAGTGATTGTATCATCAGCAAACGCTAAACAAAAATGGTTTAAATTATTATTCTAATTTGGCCAGACCCTGCTAAATTCAATCAAACACAATCAGAGGTGCATGGCTGACATTCTAACAAGCTTAGGTCAAAGACAGCTCATACTTGGAATTGTATTAACTTGTTTTCTGACACCAAATACTGGGAATTAATTTCAAAATATTTTTTTAATGTATGCACACAAAAATAATTTTACATATCAATCATATAAGCTATTAAGGACAAGCTAAAAAAGTATGTCTAAAGCTAATGTGTAAAGAACTACATCAATATGGTGTTTGTGTGATAGAATTACATACATGGTAATGTAACTACTTACAGCATTAACATCTCAAAACCTGTAGAAGAAATAGTAATAAAGAGAAAAACAGAAGAGAAGTTGTTTGAGCAACTGTACTTCACTTAGTACGTCTGTCAAATAGTTAAAAAGAAAAGCCTGTCCCTCTCTCCCTGACCCTCTTCCATTCCATCTTAAGAATTATGCTTCATTAAAACAAGTCTGTTTTAACATATTTCTGAAATATTGTTATCTTATTATTATGTTTTTATTTATAATTACAGTATCATTTTATCAGGAAAAGAAGGAATTTTAGATATTTACAAAATCATATTTTTTTTCCTTTGAGTCTCACTGCCACTCTTTTCTGTAGAATGATATATTCAAGATGTCACACTGAGCTCAAGCACTAGTAAAAATTCTTGACCATTGCAAATAGAGCTACAGAGAATGATTGTGCCAGTTACACACATTATCAGCAAACTTACTTGGTAAGCCATTAATGAAAAAGGCATGCTGCAGAACCTTCTGTGTGTGCTTAGACATACAGCCATTGTATAATATCCAAAAAACATGGTAGGAAAAACATTTCTTTCCTTGATTCTAGATACATTTAGCTCCTTTTTTGCATTCATGTTAGCTATTAATTATCAAGTTCAAAAAAAATTGAGGGGAGAACAAAATAAATCCCCTGAATCAATCCATTAAGATGCTAGTTTTCAGTCCACAGAATCAAAATTTATCTTCTTCATTCTTGATTTTAGCCACAAACCAAAATTTTTTATTCTTCATCTGAAGTTATGTGCTATAGGATGGACAGGGCACTTTGCATACACAAATATTTATAGGCCTTTCTTTAAATACATATCACTACGTTTACATATTGTTCTGAAAAACAGAATTACATGGAAAACATAGAGAACTGTTTGCAAATGTTACTAATGTTAACTGTCCATTCTCTCAGTTAAAAACACATGGAGGACTTTATGAACTAATATGTGAGAATCCATATATTACTATTTGACAAAAAATAGTTAAGAAAACTTTTTATGCTCTTTTTTGTAAGAATTTTCAGAAGGTAATTTTGCATTGTCAGAGATAAACTGAATTCATACTTCACCTACTGCATCCTACCCAAATTGCTTTTACAGAGCTGTGGGTTGTTGGTTTGTGGTTTGGGTTTTTTTTTTTTTTTCGTTTGTTTTGGGTTTTTGGATTTTTTTATATGTACTATTTTCACATAGATTTTTTGTGACACCCATATTACAAAGGCACTTGAATATCTTTAAATGTAGAGCTGATTGAGCTCTCATTTGTTTCATGTACAGAGAGAAGGATAGGCTGGAAGAAATTCCTCCATGAGAGACTGGTTTAGTTCTGATATTTCTTTACTGTCCTTTCTTACATGAAGATAAAGTGATTGCTGCCAGTTGGTTATTGGAATGCAAATGACCTTTACATCATTAAAAAAAAAATTGAAAGAAACCAAATTGTTTGCCTAGTATCTTCTGTTTGTTGCTGAGAATTTATGCATGTTGTTAACAGCAACACTTTTAGGAGGGTATGTGAGTGCGGGAGGGAAATGGGAATGTATATTTTAATTTCAGGGCCTAATGTTACCAACTTCAGCTTTAGGAATGATGCTTTTGAAGATAAGTATTACAGATTGTTATAGTACCTCTGCACTTTCTAAAATGCAGCTTGTTTTAAATTGCTTTTGTGGTTTGTATTTTGTGTGTATGATGAGAAAGAAGGATATTTAGAATATTTCAGTTCAATAGATGTATTTTCTTCAAATTACAAAGTCTTCTTGCTATTGGTAAAAATTTTCTAACTCTTTTTATTCAGTCATTTATGTGCTTTGGCTTTTTTTAGCAATTACACTGCCCAGATTTACAATATGGCTTAATTTTAATGGAATTTCAAACCCCAAAGACATGTCAAATAGCTTGTTAAATAGCTTCTTTTATATTTATAGTTCTATAATATAAAACAGCTATTTACTTTATTTTCTTTCCTTGTTGGTTTACTAACAACCTAATTAATTTGTCAGATAGACAGTAATGTAAACAATATATGGTGGTTAAATGTACCTATTTCTGAATTTGTGCAGGCAGAGCATGGTACCATGTGAAGCAGAAATGTCAGTCCTGAAAGTATCTTCAAATACAAGTATAACTAGAAATTTCTGGTCCAGTTCTTATTGGCTTGAAACAGGATCCATATTTGTTGGTGGTTTGCCTCATCCTTATGCAGCAAAACAGGTATTTTTTATTATTATTCTTTATTTTTATTTAAATTTGTAATATTTTTAGGAGTGGCATGTTGAGTATTATATAACTGAAGAGATTTAAACCATGCAAAAAATAAAAATTACTCATGGCTTTTTAAGAGTTGCATCTAAGGGATGAGTATGGTCCCTTGCAGTATATTTCTCATGTGTTGGACTATGGTAAGTGAACAAAAAGAGCATTATGGTCTCAAATCATTATCTGAAATCCTGTTTCTCTTGATTAGTCAGAGTAAAGGAGCAAATATGATCAAATTTAGAGAAGGTACCTGTTACCTCAGGTGCTAGTTCTATGAAGATGTGAGAAGTATAACTGCAATCTGTTCCAAAACGAAGGAGGCTCTGTTTGCATCCTGTGCTGGCATACACAGGTATGTGTAAAAATAGATCAGGCAAGAGAAAGCTTACCTGTGAGAGTGCATTAATGAATGAGAGATAGCACAGGAGCTTGAATTTGTGGGGATCTGTATGTAGCTCGGGTAACCACGGTATGCAGAGATGAGAAGTAATATGCAGTGGGACTTGTAGCTAGGGAAGAGGAATACCCACAGGGTCATGCGGAGAGCTGGAGACACGGATTTTGGGGTAGAGTAGTCACAATAACAAATACACATCACTTAAGTGATTTCCAGTATTTTTTTTCCAGAGCAGGATGAGTATAGTTAGCAACTTCTATTCCAGTTTATGACACTCAAACTCTTCATGCTTACACAGATCAAAGACCCAGGCCCTGTAATTCATTTGAGACTGGCGCCATACACCCTGGGCACACTCAGTCCAGCTCCCAGCAGCATGGCCCCTGTGCAACGCAGCTCCCAATGCAGCTGGCTCAGCCTTCTACATCTTGTCAGGTGTCTGAGTATGGAGTGCACCTCTGCATCTAAGGGGCTATTGTCATAGCTATGCATGAATTTTTTTAATTAAATTGTTGACGTAAGGTGCCGGTGGCCTCGCTAGTCATAAAGCTCCAAGTCAGTCTCTGACTTTCACTTATCTAAAGCCAACCTGTGTTGCTACCTGGACTATTTAACTCTCTTGTCTCATTCCCAAATGTGTTTCCAGAATGTAAAACTATTCACCATTACATAACAATGACTATCTGTGCGTGTTTGTATGTGTTCCACATGTAGTGAAATAAATAAATTAATGAAACTGTTAGCGCTGAGTTGCTGTAGTGCAGATCTCATTTATCTGAACAGGGATCTCTGGATTGGTGTCACCACACCACTGTAGCAAAGTTAGGGTGCAGGGGTTTTGTTTCCCCAGTGCACTGTAAAAACTGGACATATATAGTCCAGTTTTCATTTTTTAAGCCATACTTTCAGGTAGGCTTCACCCTGTGCAATTGATTTAACCTTTTTATTTCTGTTCCATTCTTCAGTAAGTGAAGGTCATCTTATCATGAGGCAAATAGAGTGATTTCAAGCACTGGTGTGTTTTTGATGCTGCTACTGTAATGCAGCATTTCTAGATTGTTTTCACCTTACAATAAATTGCACAGTAATCAATGATGTAACAAGACTGTTGAAATTCACCTTAAAAGTTCTTCTGAGTAGGTGCTTTTTAAGTTGTAAAATATTCAGCAAAAAATATACTTCTAAGTAGCTCATACTGACATTAAAAGAACACATCAAGCAATATTCATAGTTATACAACTTTTCCCTTAATTCAAATTTTCATACACAAACTATACCTTCATCTGGAATATTTTATCCTGAGTTGTATATAGAATTTTATTTACTACAGAAATGTATCTTCAAGAAAGGTTCTATACTAATGAGATATATGAAAATTATATTTTCAATATTTAAATATTGAATTCTATCTTCTAGAAGTGAAGAGAAATTTTTGGGGGATACCCCAAAGAATTTATATTAAAGTCTTAGAGGAGTTCAATTCATGTAGTGTATTTTGGAGCAGGTAAAGAAGCAATTTGTTTGAGGGATATAGTAATAATGTGTATATGAGAATGAATTTTGAGATGATAAATAGCTCTTTACTAGCTGAAGGCCAAATAAAATCCAGAAAAATAAATTTACCTTAGGGAAGTTCAAATAGCTATGAAACACAATTGTTTAAAGGTAATTTACTGCTAAAAAATTTGCCTCCATGTGTTGGATTGTCATATCAACATGGGCTTTCTTTCTTTGAGAATGTTGTAGTTCAATTCTATTCTTAATGTAGGATTAATAGGTGAGATTTTGTGGTTCATGCTTGTTATCTAAATTAGGTAATAGATGTGGGACATGTACAAGTGCTCAAGCTGGTGATACTTAACCTCTATTAGTACTTGGAAAGCATATGTTCCTATAACTTCCACAAAAAGGCAAAAATATATCCTCTACTGTCAGTTGCCTCTCTAGTTTTCCATTGAGCTTTCTTGCAGCTTTCTTTCTGTTTGAGATGACATCAGCCTTTTATTTCACTTAATTTTCTTTACTTATTTGTGATTTTTGTGTTCATTTTGATCTTTGTATCTCATTTTGCTTAATTTTTATATTTTTGTGGCATTAGAGAAGTTCAATTTTCCTTGGCTTCCATGTCAAAGTCTGTAGGCTACAAGACAAATATAGTCTTTAAAGGCTGGGTTTTTTCCTTTTTGTCAGGGAATGGAGAACTGCCTGTCCAAGTACTCTTTATGTGGGCTTTTCAATCCCAGCAGTAGGAAACCACTCCAGAAAGTTTCTTTCCCATCAGTTTAGACCCAGGCAGTCAGTCTTCTATTGTAAAACCTTCATCATCCCTGAAAGAGAACAGGTCTGTTTCTGACCTTCGTCCTGCAGTTTGCTTCAAGGGAGATTTCTGCTCCAGCTGAGACTCAGCTTTTTCTGACAAGTGCTCTGATCACTCTTGGAGTCAAGTTGGATAATGACCCTTGTGATATCCACAGTATCCACCTAATAATACACTGTCTTGTTTTAGCTCCTTCTCTCAAAGGAGTAGTTCACTTTGCTGTTGGCTCTCCTACCTTCCCATACCATGGAAGTTGCAGAGAACAGTGACTTCAGACCCCAGACTCCTTCAGTTTCTGACTAACAGGAACTTCTAGCCGTCGGTACCAGAAACTGTTGACATGGGAGTCCCATATTACTGGAATTGGCTCATGTTAAATGATTCATTTCTATGCTAGATTCCTCTTTCTTTCATTTTGATTGAAGTTTGAGATGATCTATGAAGCCCTCAGGGTAAAATATCGTCTCCTCTGATGATTTCTTATACATTTTCCTAATCAGGTCTCAAATGTCCGTGCATTTTTTCCACATATTTCCTTTTTTTCTGTGATGTTATTATTTGGTATTCCTTAGAGTCAGAGTGCCCTCAACATGTAAGGCAAGGTGCAACAATTCTACTGATTTCCCTAGTTTCTGCCACAGCTCTCTTCAGGAGATCAGAGCCTTACCCTCAAGCAGTGAAGTATTTAAAAGAATATCTGTAACATCTGGGGAAGCAATGCCATAATACCAAATAGATTTCTTCACTATGCAGAAGATATCAGACCTCCCAGATCACAGTCCTAGTGTCTGTGGTTGGTGGCAAGAAACACTAGAGCAAGATAAAGTAAACCAGACCTATAAAGTACCATGGATCGTGAAGGATGCTTGCAAGCATGCACCCCTGGCTGATGTTACCACAAGGCCACTCTCCATTACCTCTGAAACCCAGAGCTGATGACAGGGAAAAAGACAAATGTGAGGGCATGTTCATCTTCAAAAAGCCAAGGAGGAAGATGGGTAAGCATGAGCTGATCAGGTCAGTGTCACAACTATGTTCCTGAGACAAATATAGAAAAAAAAAGAAGGAAAAGGAGGTCCTTGGGAACAACCAGCATGGATTTACCAAAGGGAAACTCTGCCTGACCCATATGTTTACATTCCATGTTGAGATGACTGGCTCTGTGGGCAAGGGGAGGGCAGTGGATAATCCTTACTTTGTGTCCCAGACAGCTTCACTCCCAACTCCTCTATCTCCTCTCTCTGAGTGGCGCAGGAGGATGGGAAATGGGGGTTGTAATCAGATCATAACCGTTTGTCTCTGCCACTTCTTCCTCTTATGCATCTACAGTCCTCTTAGCTATCCACAGGCCAAAGATGGGAAAAGTATTTGACTTTGTATGAATTCTGAACGATCTGAAGGTGTGGGTAGAAAACAAGGTCACCTTGAATGAAATTCAGCACCTTGAATGAATTCTTCCAAGTTCAAGCCCTGCAATCGGTGTCATGTACAGCAAGAAATGGTTTCTATGACTGTAAACTGTTTTTGCAAGGTTTAGTGGATTCATCTGACAGTGTAGGAAGGCATTGCTGAACAGTCAGAATGAAAGCTAAACTATAAATAGCTAGCTGGCAGACATCTTGTCCTGCTGTCTCTACACAGTGAAAAAAATCCCCTTCAGTTCTGAGCCAGCTTTGTTTATTACTTATTTTTATATTCTATCCTATTTCTTTGATAAAGAATATGATGGGAATACTTCAGACTTGCCACCGGTAAATGGCAAAATCAGTGAAACAGTTAAACATCATCATCTTTTTAAAACATTGGGGTTTTAAAGCTGTTTATGATCACTGTTTTTTAAGACATAAAAATCAACAACAAAGGAAGAGAAACCATATTACACACAGAAAAAAAACCTTTTTGTTCAGAAGTTGAAAAAAGGTATTTTTGAAATCTCAAGATATGTTTCAGAATAATTAATTTCATGCTAGCTTTAGTATTGTTAATTGTTTACAATAGCTTTTTCTCTGCAGAGAAGATTGGTACACTCAAAGGGAAATTAAAGATTGTTTTCAAATACCTACAGCAGCAGTTGATTGCAGTAATACTGTTATTTCTGCTGCTATAATTGCTCCAGTAATTTATATTTCTAGACTTAATAGTATTTTAGTATTGAGAATGTGAAATGTCATTATATCTTCATATTCCTTTTCAACTGAAGCAGTTCTCTATAATTAAACTTTACAAATATTAAAACAGGAAAGTTTCAGAAGGAAAGGAAGCTTCTGTACCAGGAGAGCAATCTTCTAAATAAAGGTAAAAGATCAGGTGGAATGTGTGCAAATATATACATGGGCATCAATATGTTACCAGTGAGGAAATGGCAACAGACAATTGAGTGATATGCTCAGGATCATAGTGTGTTAATGTTGTAACTAAGGTGAGATGGAAATCATTATACATCTAAAGACTCAGACTAGGAGACCACAGCAGTCTAGTGGGCTTGTACTTTAAATACAACTGTGTAAAATACACTGTGCATATGTAAGAACACACATAGTTTTACTACGAAAAAGAGATAATGTGATGTCACGGCCATATGTACCACTCAGTTTTAAGATATTCTCAGGTATGTACATATGTAGATAAAAATGTTTTAAACATTTTAATAACCAGCTGCTAAAACATACAGAATTACATTCTTTCTCTTTTAATAACTCATCCACAATTCCGTGGCATTGAGTGAAGAAATGGACAGTGTGAAACAGGTGTTACAAAACACAGAATCAGACCCTTAATTTGGAATGATCCAAAAGCAATTTGCTCTATGTTACAGCTGCTGTGCTTCCATAGACTAACACAACAGTAACCCCTCTGTAACTGTCTAGTTAGAAACAGTTTATGATCCATTTCCCTTGCCAGAGCATTGCAAAGCAGTGGGAGAATTTAGTACAATCTGTGCACAGTGTTTTAGATTTGATTATCTGGAATTCACCTTATCTGATAAATCTTGTGCTCTGACAGCAGCTTTCACATTATAATTTATAATAGTGTAATATGTACATGATTCTTTAACATCCTGCTCCAGTAAGCATTGGATATGAGCAAATTACAGTTGTCCTGACCTAGTTAATACTCCCTGGGCTGCAGTGTTCAGCCTGAGAAGATTCCTGGGGAAGCCAACAAAGGAAAGAACATCCAATCTGTCACAGGATTGCAAGGCATAATAGGCTGTTACATGGCTGCAACTGTTTGCTATAGTGGTATAACCAAGAATGGGTAGTTTGAAACCTTAGCGGGACCAGTTCTTGAATGTCCACACATTTCCTGTTCCGCAACATATATGAAATTTTCACATTTAACTGTTAAAAATCATATGTTCTCTAAAATAATTTTTAATGCAGACTGGTTATAGGGTTTTTTTTTTTTCTTCATTAGATCATAAATCTGCCTAGGAATTGTCCAAAGGATATTTCATATTTGATATAATTAAAAAAATTATCTGATCCATCAGTTTAACCTCTAGCTCACAATAGACTAAGTGTAAGCCAGTTACCAAGCATTAGTCTTCCCTCTAGGTATAGTGAAATATAGGTGTTTAGCTTGTAGTAGCTATGCAGTGGAGTTTAAGGTTCTGCTGTGGTACAGAAAATGAAAATGAACAGTGTTGACTCCTTTATCCAGATTCTCATCATGGTTTTAGTGCTACATTGCTGAAACTGTGAGTTGTTCCTGTTTGTATCAATTCCAGTATCTGTATTTTTCAAAAAATGGGATGAAATTGTTTGTCTTTATGTCACTCCCTTTTAATTTGACTTTTCCTACACACATTGTACATCTTCTAAGTCCGCACTGTTGTCAGGTTTGTGATTTACAATATTCAGAAAGGGTCTCTCAGAGTGTTTGTTGATTTGAAATGAATTTTGGATCCTGAAGAGCACCTGACTTCTTTTTGAATCTTGACATGACCGTCTTAGATCCTGACAAGTATTTACTTTCTGCTGTCCTACTTAGAATATGCTTTGACTCTGTCTTTGCATCACCTGAATGATTATCTTAATTAGGAGCACTACTTACTGTTACTCAAGTTATATTTATGCACTTTTATGCACTACATAAATATTTGACACATCACCAAATATACTTCTACATGTCAACATTTCATTGGCTACTGTCCCGTATTCTGGTACTTGTTCTTCTTTAGATTGATAGGTCATGGTGTACAGGCTCTGTTCTTAAATAATTAATTATTACCCTGAAATCAGGGGTCCTGTCTCTTGAGTGGAGAGATGTTTTGCCTGTTCTGAATAGTTTGTTTTGATCAGCAAACTTTTTAGCATCAGTACTTACATTGTCAGATAATTTGTGAATGTGTTTAACAGCATAAGACTCAGTGGGCAGTATTTGTTGCATCTAACCAGCATGAAAACTCACCTAGTATTGGCAATTTTTGTCTTTTCTTTTATCCAGTTTGTTCACCACCCACCCAAAAAGACCCCTTCCTGTATTTCCCACAATTACTAATTTTCTTTAAGAACCTTTGCTTGGGAACAATGTCAATATATTTTTGGAAATTAGCTTGGCTCAGGTTTTGGGTGGCCCTCCTATACAGGACCATTAATGTGTTCAAGGGATACTAATGATTGGGGAAGCATAACTTCCTTAAACAAAATTTTAGATTCTTTATGTCATATTGTCCCATGTTTTTGCTACTTACATTCTTTATTACAACATTCAGGAATTTTCTTCTGAATATAAATTTCCTGGGCTTTAGTTTGCCTCAATCATTTCGGCCTTTCATTGTCCCTTTTGAAATGCCAGTATTGTATTTGCCACTTTCCTCTATATTGTTACAACATGATTTAATTAAAAATTTATCTAACATTTTTGCACAATTACAGGCTTCCTAGTTTTCATATATTAGAAAATTTTGAGGAGCATAGAACAACCTCCCCAGGGACATGGTAGAGTCCCTGCCACTGGAGTTTCTCGATATGTGATTGGACACGGTGCTAGATAATCTCATCTAAACTCCCTTTTACATGAAAGGTTGGACCAGATGATCTTGTGAGATTCCTTCCAACCTGGGATGTTCTATGAGTTTCTGGCTTAAGTACTATTTTCAGCCTAAAATAAAATATATCCCAGAACCTTTTAAAATATGCATAATAGTAGATTTAATTCACCAGATATTACTTTTAAACCTTCACCCGCATTTTGGCCTGAAAAATGTTGACTAATCATCTTCTTTATTCTGCTGCTTTGACAGTCAAGTTCTCTTTTTTTCTTAGTTCTTTTTTTTTTTAAAGTTATGCGTGGTTTTTTCCTATTTGATCATATGCAGTTACAGAACTCTGTGGAAGTGTTCTTCTATAACATGCAAGCACTTTTCCCGTTGAGCTTTCCATTTGTTTTTATCCTTACTAACCTTGTCCTCATGCAGTTAAACATTCTGGAGGATTTTTAAGTGTGATTTGCGCCCAGGAGAACACTGAATTTGAGTATGTTTTAGTCCGTGTTTTAATGTTTTGAGGTTTTTTTTAATAATTATATATTGCAATATTGAAACATATTCTTTACCTAGCTTAATATAAAACCAAGAGTTATATCTCTTGTAGTTTCTCTAATGGTTCCAAGAAACCATTATTTACAGCATCTAAAAATGTAGTTCCTTCAGCACATTTTGTCATGATTTCTTATCAGACTGCTTGGGAGTAATTAAACTTTGTTATTACCATCTTTTCTGCCTTACCCCTTCTAACCTGCTTTAGGATTTAACAAATGCTATCATTGGTGATATATAATATAGCTTGAATATAATATTTTTCTTTCTGCATGAAATTTTAGTGCAAAAACATTTGTGCCAGTTTGTATATATTTATTTGACTACTTTTGTTATATTGCCTTTTTCTGGTGCAGTCTATGCCTTACGTGATTTTTGCTCTTGCATCATAGTATCCTAGTGTTTATATTTCTACCATGAAGATGCTTATCATATTCTTACTGTTTTACTGCTTTCTTTCCTTTTTAAAATTCAGGCGTTTTTCCATAGACAGTTACTCTTCTATTGAAAATAAATAATGGTTTAGTGGTTCAGCAGAAAGAGAGTTGTGTTTACACAAATGTTCCTATTACAGTTTTTGTAACCTATTTAGTTCTGTCATATATATTTTGAATGCGAATTTTTGATTTTTTTTAAAAAGGTTTTTCCAGGTAAAGAGAAAAATGTAATGGAATTACATTGGTAAACCAGTCTTAATCTAATTTCAATATACTGTAATCATGTCTTTCTATTATAATAGACAGTCTTGCCTAATCCATTGATTGAAAAAGAAATACATATGAGACTTCACATATTTTGCTGAAAGTATCCAGTGTTGCCCTGTAGGATTCTTCGTTACTAGTGTGTCAGTAGCCCTTACCATCTAAGAATGTGTTCTTGTTAGGTCTTCAAGGCTAAACAATACAGAGAAGTGATACCATCAAGGAAAAGCTAAAACATTCCTGTAATAGTGTATTGCTGGCTTGTGTTGTTCTTTTTAAGTCAATCTGTGTTGGAAAGGCTGCAGATTATTATCTTGGACACCGCAGCATTTGAGATATTAACTTAGAGGAAAGAGGTATGCACAAGGAACATTATAGTGAAGAGTGACAGATGTTGTTTCTTTTTTTCTGATTAGATTAATCAGTATGCTTCTAGTCACATTATTGATTTGTTAAGTCTTTTTCTTATATCTGAGTGTGTTCATCTTGAATTTTGGTAGTTATAGTAAATTCTAAACCTAGACTATTAATCAAAATGTACAATAAATGTTTTTAGTATGTCTAATAAATTCCAAATTTATAATATTAAAAATGTAGAATGGGAGACATAAAATAAGTATAAAGATTTTCAATACTATTTCCTGAATGCTTCTTGATAAGTCTATATTGAAAAGTTATGTTAATTTGGGTGATTTTGTTAGTTACAAGTTGCATCTCATATTTTATTAGGAAGATATTAAGAGAAGTATTTTTGAAGTTTATAATTTCAGAATTATTGATTGCGAAAATGTGTATTTCTCCAACAGTATTCTGTGATATTTTTACTGCTTCTATTGCAAATTTCACTAGAGTTGGTTTAGAGAAGTTATAATTTCACAAATGCATGTATGTACATATGCATGTATTTAATATTATAAAAATAGTAATCTTAGTAATGCAAATACTGACATTATATTAACAGAGTGTCTATTAAACTTTTCAATAAAGTCTCCTAACACCATAAAAAAATAACTTCAAATGAGAAAGCAAGAAATATCTTCACTGTGTTAAGTACACAGACTAGAAAGTGTTGCTGGTGAGAAATCAAGGTTTTTTCTCATTGATTATCTTCTGCATCAAATTAAAGGGGACACTTAAGATTATATAAATTGAATCATTTTGTCAAGGCTGTGCTTCACAGAAGTGCAAAAACCTTATTAATATCAACATCTCTACATTAAAAAATAAGCATTTCCATTCCACATATGTATCAACAGTCCACAATATAAACTGATTACTACGAACAAGATTAAAAATGCAATTCACTCTCATTAGATAATGCTAAAATACCAAGATCATTATCCTTATTACAGAGCTACAGATCACCTGAACTAGTGATAATTTAGCTACACTGAATTCTTGCAGAGAAGAAGCCAGTGAACTTTAAGAAGTTCATGGCCCGGGGCCATCTGTGCAACAGGCCTCGGCTAAGAGCAGCCACACTGAATCAGAACATTAAAAGCAATGAGTTTGCACTCCAAAACTCTCAGCAGAATCAGGATGCTGAGCCAAATAGATTATTCCTGTGTCTTGTTTACATTAAATTCTTGATATGCATGACTTTAACTGTGTTCTCTAGAAGCTCTTTTATGCAGCTAAAAATAACCAGAGCTCTGTGTGCATGGGGAAATCAAACTCCTGAAGATTCTGAGTCTGAAAGAAAGGAAAAAATCAAAGTCTTTTGCTGATCTTAAATGTTGATGGTTGTGCCACTTTCTCACTGAATCCCCTCAGAATTTGGCTCTATGGAAGTATTTTTCTCAAAAGCATTTTAATTATTTCATAATTTCAGTGGTGAACTCAGACTTGTGTGTGCTAAATGCTTGAAGCTAACCAGATAGCATCCTCAACAAATTAAAACACTAATACTGAGGCATCACTGAAAATTTCTCTGTCTTGTTCTTTTAAGATCATTTCTAAAAAAATGTATGGGGTAGAGGGATGTAAGAAAACTCTGAATTTGGAGAATTTAATAAGAGATTTGAATCCAGATTTCTGTTTAATATGGAAGAAATATTTCCTTTTCTTTTTGACTAATATTTCCTATAGAGGGAAATAAGGCTTTGGGAAACAAAAGATAAATTGAAAGGAAAATAATTTGATATAATTCAATTTTTGAAGGCAATTGGTGGGCATGCTCAGATGAATAGGTATACTGTAAAAAAATCTGTTTGATAAAAAGTGCAAATCATGTATTCCTGTGTAATACCAGAAGTTTTTTCTATTCCAGTACCTCTAGGGAGTTTGTTCAAGCTCTTTCTCTCCTCTTAGTCAACATGTAAAACACAAGAATGTCTGCTACCATTTCACACTGTGCTGAGCTGAAATGCTCAACAATAAACAAATGCTGGACCACTGCGCCCCACGAGCTTTTTCGACTGGAAGGAACACTCATCTCCTGGGAAATGAGAGACAGTCCCTTTCCCTCTCCCTTGGCAATGATGTGAGTTGGTATGGAATAACATTAGGGTCCTGGCCCTGTCCCCTCCCAGCTATTGCAAAAATCCACCCTGTCCTGGCCAAAACCAGGACACCCTAAGACCAGCCTTCAGGAATTCCAGGTCCCTAAGACCAGAGGAAAACTCTGGAGCAAGGAATACTTAACCACTGGTGGAGTCACCATCCCTGGGGTGTTTAAAAAAAGACTGGATGTGGCACTTAATGCCATGATTTAGTTGATAAGGTGGTGTTAGGTCATAGGTTGGATTTGATGATCTCAAAAGTCTTTTCCAACCTAGTTAATGCTGTGATTCTGTGAGAAGGACTAGGCTAGGGATCCCTTAAACACACCGGTCATATGTAAGTCTCTGGGATTTAATGGGTTGCAGCCGGGAGTGCTGAGAAAACTATCTGATGCCATTGTTAATTATCTTGGAATGGTCATGGCAATTAGGAGAGGTTCCTGAAGACTGGAAGAGAACAAATATCACCATCTTTGAGAAGGGCAAGAAGGAAGATCTGTGCAACTATAGGCCTCACCTCAGTCACTGGGAATGTGATGCAAAAAAGCCTCCTGGAAACGATTTCCAAACACATGGAGGCCAAGAAAGTAACTGGAAGTCATCAACAGGGATTTAAAAGAGGAAATCATACTCGACCAGCCTCCCAGCCTCTGCAATTAGGTGTCCAGCTTGGTGGACAAGGGAGAGCAGTAGATGCTGTTTACCATGACTTCAGTAAGTTTTTGACACTGTCACCTATGACATCATCATAGAAAAACTGACAAAGTACAGGTGTATATAGAAGTTCACAGTGAGGTGGATTAAAAAAAGTCTGAATGACCAGGCTGGAAGTGTTATGATCAGTGATACAAAGTCAGGTTGGAGGCCAGTAAATAGTGAGGTGCCCCAGAATTTACTAGTGGGTCCAATACTGTTCAACTTCTTCAATAGTGACCTGGGTGAATGCACCCTCAGCAAGTTCTTAGATTGATTCAAAACTGGAAAGTGGCTAATTCTCCGCAGTGTTTTGCTGCCATCCAGAGGGACCTCAACAGACTGGAGAAATGAGCTGACAGAAATCTCATGAAGTTCAAAAAGGGGTATTGCAAAGTCCTGCAAATGAGGAATAATAATCCCACGTGCAAGTACATTGTGGTGTCAGCTGACTGGAGTACAGCTTGGCAAAGGAGAACCTTGGATTTCTGGTGGGAAGCAAGCTGTCTATAAGCCAGTTATGCACTCTCACGGTGCATGGGTGGGGATTCATCCTCTCTATTCAATACTGGTGAGATTGTTAGTGTGACCAGTTCTGTACCTGTCCAGTACAAGAAACATCTGGACTTACTCTAGCATCTCCAGTAGAAGGCCACAAAGATTATCAAGATTATCTTTTCTCATATGAGAAAAGACTGAAAGAACTACAACAGTTCTTTTAGTTCTTTGATGCCTTCCTGTCATATCACTCCAGGCCTTTTCCTCATCAACCCTCATAATTACCCTACAGAAAAGTACCCTAATTTTACCAGAAACAAGATGCTGTTTTGGTGATATACAAGGTATGATTTGATGATATGCAAAGATATGGTTCTGTTTCTGTGGAGATTATTTCCTTGTTTTGAAGAGCATTTTAAAAAGGGATAGCATTGTTTTGAACTTCCATGCAAGTTGCTTTTATGAATTTGCAAGTTCAACTCCAGGTGATCATTTGCCTTTGAACAATATTGGCAGGCCTGCAAGATCAGATTTTGTCTTTCATCTGTGAGTATTTTTGTTTTCCCATAGCTGCCAGATGGACAAGATGTTAAGAACTGCAGTTTGTGGTTGATATCGACACTTAATTAGTCCACAGTTCCTGCATGTTACCACAGGATCCTGGCAACAGCTACAGCCCATTTTTATTGGAAAGACATCTCCTTGATATCTTATCTTGATGTGTGCGCTGCTATGGGAGTTGTCCTGGGATAAAATTTCCAGTGTCTTTGTGATGCTTTCACTCTGTGACAACTGTGATTCTCTTAGTTGCATTAACCAAGTGTTTCTTCTTCATATTCAGTGTGCAAAATCCAGGACAGTTATAGACATTTGGGATGATTCCTTCTTCTGATCATGTTCGGTCCTTTCATCCAATCATTTCTCATGTTCCCAAATTTCCTGATTTACCTGAAAATGTGGTAATCACCTTCTCAGGTAGCTTGTCAGGTACTTCACCTTATCTTGCCTGTTATTCATGGTCCAGTCTGGAGGCTCTTTTGATAAAGTGATTGTTACCTTGAAATTGGCAGCAGGCAGCGTTATGGGATGGACAGCACATTGAAGCAGCCTGCTACACAGGATCTGTGGTGTTTGATGGAGCTATGCCTTCACATTGATATCTTAAATGTTGATGCAATTTAAAACATATATACCTTTGAGAGTTGCAGCTATGGGTTTATGACTTCATGTTGTACAAATGACAAAAAGAAATAATTACTGTTTTTCTAGAAGAAACGGATCTCAACAGATGTCATCATCTGTGAAGATGGCATTTCATTAATTTCTCTGTGTGGCTCTTTGAGATCCTATTTTGAAATTTTCAACAGGTCTGGTTGATGATAAGTGAGAAGTAAGGCTTGAGCAGTTAGCAGACAACTTACGTGAGCCCTTAGAGGATGTGTTTGGTATCAGTCCATTCCAGCAAATCTTAAAGCTTAAACTACGGTGAAGTGACTTAATGCAGCAATGCTCTTCAATGCTTGTATCCCAGACATCTGTCATGTAAACACTTTGAGCTCCTTCCAGACACTGACTTGAACATTGTACTGTTTCCAAGCAGAGTCCCAAAGCTTGGGAGGAAAAGCTTGGGAGGATTCATCCATTGAATATGTGTACTCTGGGATCTTCTGTAACAAGCTTGATGGCAGACTATCTGCTTGGACTGAAAATGTATACAGGCACATTTTCTTCCTCAAAAAAAGGTTTCACACATAAAATTTGTACGGCTTATTGGTCTGGTTTACCCCTTTCTTTCACTCTCTTTTTCAAGGTAGAATTATATTTAAGTCATGAATAGTGGCCACTTCACTCCCTATAGGCAATGAACAAGAACAAAGAAGAGCTAGTGTTTACCCCTTGGAAAAGGTAATGTGCTGACCTTGTACCAGCAGATACCAGGTCATGGCCTTTAATCTTCCTTTGTAGTTCTTGAGCTGATACAACCTGATGGTGTAAACCAAAAGGGGGATTGTGCAAGAGCAATTACTTCCATACAGTTTAGGCAGGACCCTTTCCACTTCAGGAGAAACCAGATATTTGACAAGGCAGAGATATATTTGACAGCATGGATGTACTAGTCGAGCAATTCATGCAATGATTACCCAAATGACCCTTTCAACCAGAAGTTCTCTAGATTTGTCTCCCACTCTTTCCTTCTGTATTTGGTAACTGTAGATTCATCTCTTGCAGACTGATTCTTTATGCAATTGATGTGACTGCACAAATATTGCCTTGAGTTTCTTTATGCATTCCCCTCAGCCCACAGCTAAAATCAAGAGCTGATCTCCTTTAACTATCAATTTACTCATCTCTTAACTTTTTTTTTTTTGATAAAGGTAAATTTTGAGCCATCAACTGTAGCAATCAAACCACAAAACTCATGAAAAACATGAGAAAAAGGCATGTTATGCAAAATTCTTATCACGTTTTAATAGATAAAAGTGATCTGAATATTCATCTGTTCCTATTTTATGTATGTGTGATTTTTCTCAAAGTTTTTTCAGAAGCAGAGAGGTTTATGCCACAAACATGAAGTTTTGGGTGTATAACTTCATCCTATTAAAATGCAAATCCATGAGTTTCTCTTCAGAAAAAAAGAAGACAATTTGCTGCTAAATCCCACTGAAAATTACTTTCACCGATTAAACTTCTGTGCTTTGGATGGCAAGTGGTGCAAATTGTTGCCATTTCTGATAAATACAAACACAGTAACCAAAAACATCCATGTTGCTGTGAGGTACACTAAGGCAGTTTATTTAATTTTCCATAACCATGTAGAGCCTCCTGAATTGCTGACAATAAAAGAAATCTTTGCTCTCACAGCTGTGTTTTTACAATATTCTGGTACAGTAATTTTTCTGTTTTATTTCTTACCTCTGTCACCATTTTCACTGGTGTTTGTATGACTTCACATATCTCAACAACATCTTTAGTGGCAATTGTGTTTCCACTCACTGACTTGCAGTAAGCATTGCATCAACTGCTGTTATAATGTATCTGAGAAATTTTGTATGATAAATGCAAGGTGTCAATATGTATTGATTCTCCCTACTGGGTCTGGCTGGGATGCAGCTAATTTTCCTCACAGCAGCTTGTATGATGCTGTGTTTTAGACTGGTGACCCAAGCAGTGTTGCTAATATAGAGATGATTTGGCTGTTGCTGAACATTGTTTACACAGCATCAATTCCTTCTCTGTTTCTTGCTCTTACCCCTCAGTGAGTAGACTGGGTGTGGTCACGCTGAGACAGCTGAGACAGCTGATCCTGGGTGACCAAAAGGATATCCCATACCACATAACATCATGCTCAACAATAAAATGGGAAGCAGTTTTTCCTAAGTAGCTGTTGCTCAGGGACCGGCTGGGCACCTGCCTGCTGGTGGTGATGCTTTTGCATGACTTTTTTTTCTTCACTTTACTGTCTTAATGTCAACCCACGAGTTTGCTCATGTATTCCCTTCTTCTCTCTGCCATCCTGATGAGGGTATGGTAGCAAGAGAGTGGAGGGATCTTATCTACCAGCTGGGCTCCACCCACTACATTCCCTCAACTGCACGGTCACCTCAGAGGGACCTCTGCGGCTAATTTGTGTCATGTGCTCACAACGAATCACACACAGTATTTTCTCTTATACTTCTGTTAGGTGTCACTGATAATTTGTAGACCTGCAGTAGACTTTTCAGTGTGCTGAAGGTATTTCCAGAAATGAGAGCCCTGCTTGACTAGCTGGTAAGAACCAATCTCTTTATAAAGAAATACTAGGACAGCTAGCAGAAAGTTCCCTTTATGTATTTTATATGAAAATAGTCATATGAGGTTATATACCTTTCCTGATCTTTGAGTGAAATGAATGTTGAAACCTGGGTTTTCTCATGGAGCCTTAACACAAGGATGCATAAATACCCTCACAGTTGGTATCTGACCTAGATTGCAGGAAATTATCTGGGCATGATATTCTGCATGGTTTTCCTTAACCAGAGAAGACCAAAAGTCTTCAAAATAAGTAACATCCCAGGTTTTGGTAGAAGAAAAACTAGAAAATAGAACATTTAACCTCTTAATAATAAAAGCTTAGTATGAAGTCAGACAAAGTAGAAGAAAAACGGCTAGACACAACCCTCGCCCACCCACCAGGATCTTACAGGCAGGTTTTTAGTCTCTCACTGCCTTTGTGAAATTTAGTGAATTTGCATCTTATTTGGTCCTGTTTTCATCTTCATTGTCTCTCAGCCCAGGTTCTGTGCTCTGTTCTCCTAAGAGTAGTTTCAGTTTCTCTGCTTAAACTGCAGTCTGCTACTTCCCTGCTATACCTATTGTCTTCCATCTGGGTTGTTTCCTAGAAACTTTTTATTTTTTTTAATCAGAGCCCACTCTTTGGCTCATTATGGAAACAAATCATATTTTATCTTTCTACCAGTGTAAATTTTATGCTTAAGGGAGCATAATGCTAATTTAAAATAGAAGCAAATGAACTACGCAGCCTATTACAAAATCCCACAGATACATGACTGTCTAGGAAAACCTTAGAAGTTTTAACACTGCTTTTCCAGTGTTAATAAGACAAAGGGTTTTGGTGGCAGCTGCAGTATTTGTGACTTGGTCCTATTTCTCACTTGTAGTCTGTCACTCTCTTTTCTCCATGTGTTTGAAACTTGTGTAAGGTCCAGCTCAGTTTGAGTTTTTGGCAAGTTTATTTCATCTTATGCTTTCTACTTCCAGCATATATTATATTCTTTGCTATTTCTTTGTGTGTGGGTTTCTGTGTATTCATTATTCTCAGTACCCTTTTCCAGCAGGTGATTGCCAGACATTCCTGCCATTTTAATTAAGAAAATTTCACACCTTCCATCTTTGATGTTTTCAGTTCTTTATCTGATCTCTTTAATTTCATAATTTTTTCCTTCCAAAAAGGAAAACCATCACTGAAGATGTAGTTTTGTTTGTCTAGAGTCTGTTTAAATTATGGTGATTCCCATTTTCTCCTTCCAGAGTGAAGGTGATTAGTGTTTCTGTAGTGCCCTTGACATTCGTCAATCTACAATGTAAGGTTTGTTGGGGTTTTTTTTAGGCTGTGTATTTGAGAATAAAAAGACATCAAATGTTTTGTTAAGGAATAGAGACTACCAAATTCAAAAGCATTTGGTTTCCTGTTATGCGTGCTAAGTTAGTCTCACAGTTATGTGATTTTGCCTAGAACTTACTTCTCTAATAATATCAGCAATTCATTTTCAGTACAGATTCTCCCATTCTCATTGATCTTCTACATAGAAGTTTCCATTATTTCAGTAACAATAAATTGACTTTGTGTTTCTTGACAGCTTTGACATTTTGCTGTGTTGTTTCATTCCTTTTCCCAATAGCAAACAATGTAGCAGAGGCAGATTTTATAGTAAACTATAGTAAATGGAGGCCATTACTGATCCCTGGCAAAGAAGCCTTTCAGTGCTGTTTGCTTAATGGTTTCACTCTAAACTAAGCATCTGAATGTACCTATTGGGCATGCAGGGAGCATCTGAGCCTGAGAAGTGGTCAAACAACACATTTGCCAAGACAGCAGGGAATGCACTCTGCTCTGAAGGTAGAGGCTGATTAAGCTGCTGTAATATAAAGAGTCATTATTAAGAGAAGAACATGATGATCACGTTGTTTGTAAATTTGTGGTTTTTGGTGTGCAACATAAAAAAAGACGAGAGAGGAACAAAGGAACTGGCAGCTGTTCTACATTGGAAATGCAACTATTATTTTATGCTCTTTCATCTAAATGAAATGAGATGTAGAAATGAAAGAATAAAGGAGGAGGAGGAATCATTTAATGAAATGGAATTGTGGGGAACATTAGCACAAAATCTTTCCTTTCCAATTTTATTACTATTAACGGCAATTTTATTAGTATTAATGCTAATTTTTTTAAAAGTGAAAAGGGGTAAAGATAAGTTACTCTGTTGGTGCCTGTCACCCTCTTCTGTGGTTTAAAACTCTCTGTTTACCTGGATTTTACTTACTTTTACTGTGTTTGCAATTATGAATTTCTGAGAACCATATATACAACTACAGCAAGTTGTTTTCTCTGTGTATAATAGCAGCAGAAAAAAGCAATATGTGATTGTGTCATGTCTCATTATACAGATTCTTATACCAGCTTATGGAATGCTGCTTTACAGACAATTGTTTACAGCACAAGCTGAATGCTATGAAAATAAAATAAGAGAGAAAAAAATAAAACCAAGTACATTTATAAAATGTTTTTAAAAATAACACAAGTTAATTATAAGATAAAATGCCAAAGTAAACCTGAAATAACAGGAATATCCTTATTCACATAAGCCTATATTGTTTGGCATTTGTGAGCTCATAGGTAAGAAAGATCTGAAAAATAATGCTACTGATATTGTCTTACAATCAGTTTGTGAAAATGAAAATTGTTTGTCCATTTTACGATCCTATTATCCATCTTGTATGTCCATACAGCAGAGTACTTCTGAATCCTTTAATGGGATTGGAGGAGAGGAATTTGGATTAGCCAGATGCTTAGTTAAAAGAGATTCCTGGTTAACAGCGTAAGTAAGGGCACGAATGCAAACCTCAGTGTGTCTGTGTGTGTGAGCATGCACATGTGCATGTATGTGTGTATTTGTATAAGAAAGTTTATTCATTATGGCCACTGAAATTCCAATAGCCAAATCATCACGTGAAAAGTCTTCTACTAACATGAATGAAGATATGCCTGAGATCATCAGGAATCCTGTGATTTGTACAGTTTTACAGGAAAGAGTTTGTAGATTTCTTAGAGTAAAGAACCAGGAGGTACTGGTGGACAGCAAGATGAACAGGAGCCAGCAATGTGCTCTTGCAGCAAAGGAGGCTAAGGATATCCCGAGCATTAGGAGAAGCACTGCTGGCATCTTGAGGGAGGTGATCTGTATCCTGTGCCCAGCACTGGTGAGGCCACATTTGAAGTGCTGTGTCCAGCTCTGGGTTCCTCAATACGAGAGAGACATGGAGCTACTGGAGAGAGACCGGCACATGGCCACAAAGTTGACTAAGGAACTGGAACATCTCTCCTGTTAGGAAAGTCTGAGACAGCCAGGACTGTTCAGTCTGGAGAAAGCTCAGGAGGAAAATTCACCAATATTCTACAAATATCTGAAGAAAGGATGCAGAATGGGCAGAGCCAGGTTCTTTTCAGCAGTGCCAGAGCCCAGAACCAGAGGCAGTGGGCACAAGATGAAACACAGGGGGTGTCATCTGAATATCAGAACTTTTCCACTGTGAGGGTGCCTGAACACTGGCACAAGTTTCTCTGGTTGGTATGGCAGTCTCCATTCACGGCGATATTCAAAAGCTGTCTGGACTTGGTCCTGAGCAATTGGCTCTAGGTGACTACTTCAGTCAGGGAGTTGGCCAAGGTGTCCTCTAGAGATCCCTTCAAATTTCAGCCATGCTGAGATCTGTTACTGCTCTTTTTCCTAGCATGCTGTATTGGTTGCTACTGAGGACATAGGATACAGTTTCAGTGTCTGGTAAAGATGGTTCTTTACCCTCGTCTAATATTTCTGTTTCTAAGAGAAGGATAGGAGAAGAAACCTGAATTATTTCACATGGTCAGATGTACTTTGATGTGGCTGTAGAAGCCTCAATGGCTGCAGAACAGTGGAAGGGAGGGTTCAGAGTCCTCTGAGTACCAGATCTTCATACTGTTATTAATGACACTTGTAATCTCTGTGAAGACTGAATAGAAAAATAAACTATTTTATCTTAGTAGGATGCATATTGCATGACTTTTTTTTTTTTAACCTCATTCAAAGGGCTTTTAATAGTGTTGACTTTTTTTTACTTTTGCAACTTTTTTTTCAACAAGAAAGAATATGCTTGAAAAGGAATACAAATGCATTAAATCTCTGGAAAGGGAAAGTGGCTGACCTTGTGGTGTTTGTCCTGCATTACAGCCTGATGTATGTTGATAGTAAAAATGAAAGAGGCAAGATTTCATCTTGAGAAGAATAGAACAGGTGAACATTGAGGCTTAAAGAAGTGTTACGGAGGTAGAGGAGGGAACTCACTTTCAGGATCTGAGTGATGGAAGCAAGTAAAGGAGCAGTTTAGAATCGGCCATGCATGTTTAATTATTTTAATATGTGTTTTCTTTTTTATAAGTGAAGAACTTCCTTTAAACTTCCAGTTTTTAGAACATGGTTTGATTTCTTCTCTAGATCATATAGTGCATAATGTAGTTTTGTGTGAATCTTATCTTCTATTTACTCTGGTTTTCCTGGAGACTATCAATTCCACATCAAATTTGTAAATGCTTTAGGCAAGGAGTCTAAGAGCTTGAAACTCAGGGAAAGTATGAGAATTTCAAGATTAGGTGTGTCTTTTGACAAGTTTCTGAATAGTATACAAGTCAAGGTGGGGAAAAATAAAATTTAGAGCTAGATCAAAAGGAAGTGCTCCACAAAAATCAACATCAATCTTTGGCAATGAGTAGGTAGTGCAGTTCAAAGCTCTGGGGAAACACATATTGTCATAAGCCTCTCAGGACTACATCTCTCAAAATGGAAATTCAAGCTAAACCAAAGGATTAGGTAACCAAATTCAACCACTTGCCTCACTCCTTTGCTAAAAGTTTTTGTTTCCTCAGAAGAGATAAAAAAACAGGTTATATGTCCACTTCTCAGTTGTGCCAAGTTAAACTGCCATTAATCTAAATTTATGTTATTATGATGAATTATAGATGAACTTTCATGTTCTACTACATTTGTCACAGGGGCAGTAACAACTAACTGCAAGACAGAGCAGACAAAAAGGAATAGTAACCTGTCACTTGTTTTATTAAAAATTAACCAAAGTTTTAAATTTTTTGTTATTGGTAGAGTTTATTTGGTTTAGAACACAACCGTTCATATTGTTTTACTATAGTAAGACAATTAAATGCATTTTAGAAGTCTGTGGATTCATCGCCTTCTTGTCATATGATGGCTAACATTTTTATGTGATTTGTTAACTGTAGATACACCTCTGATCACATAAGTACATGTGATAACATCTTGGTTATAACCAAAATAACCTTGGAATTCTCACATGCTCCTAAAAACCTTGTTATGTGTCAGGCAGCTGTCCTCATTGCCATGCTCCTAACACTGTAAACCACTACTTCTCACCTGGTCCTGATATATGCCTCGTTGGATTCTCTGGAGTATTTTGGGGAAGTGAAGGCATTTGCTGAAAGGCATAGTAAGCCAGCTGATGTATGCCTTACCTAGTGTGTGAGGAATATTGTGTTACCTTGAAACAGCTCTTGTCTTAAGAAATTGCACTATAAGGAAAAAAACCCCATATTTAACATGTATTTTAAGATGTTTACATATTTAAGATGTAAAAAAACAGACAAACCAGTTGCATGTGTTTCTAGAAAGTGTACTGGCATGATATAAGCAAAGTGCAGATCACGACAATCTGTAAAGTAATTTTCTTAGGAGCCTGCAAAATTAGACCCTTCTGAATACCATATACCATATATGTTCATTAAAGAAAAGCCTATTTTATCAGAATATTTTCATTTTTATGGGCATTTTTTTTCATTCTGAAGACACCCTTTTATATGCAGAGGTCTTTGTTTTAGATAAGGTGTTATCTCTTCTAGGTCAGACAGAAGTACCACTTCTTGTTAGAACTATTCCTTTTTGTAACTCAGCATCTATAATTAACTAAGACGTGTTTCACACTGAATCTTACTTTACATATAGACTATCCTGACTTGAAAGTGACCCATAAGAATCATCAAATCCATCAGCATATAAACACATATGCTTGATTCAAACATCTCTTGGGTTAAATGTTTGTAGATTTGAGTGATGGGTTTTTGATTGGACAAGAACCACAACTACAGAAGTTGACTGACGGACTGAAAACCAGTTCATGGTGATGGACTCAGAATACCTTTCTCTAAGTGCTGTAATACTGTAATGTGTTAGCATGGTGTTCAATGTGTAACTTCAGTGTCACTCTGAAAAAGTGAAGTGCAGGGACATGAGCTGATTTCCACAGTTGATAGAGTCTGCACTGTACAAGAAAGGTAAGTCCATTTTCCAAATTTCACTCTATATTTTCTAGTCCTTTCAGGCCAATATATTTTCCATTTTTCTCAGGGGCAAGGTATTGTACCACATTGAACAGAGAGAATTGAAAAAGATAAATTAGAGTAGTTGAACTTATTAAGAATTGCAATAGCAAAAGCAGTAAGTGAATCATTATGTTCCTAAGTATAAACACTGAAATTGTTTAGAAAAGGAGCAGACATTGCTAGCCATAAAGCTTAGGAAGGTCCTTCCTCACATCAGAGTCTTCACATCCATTCTGAAATGCAACATTGCACTTGTTCAAGTGCAAGCCAAGAGCAAGTTTAAAAGTAAGGATCCTGGCCAAGGATGAACTTTCATAAAAATAATAAGGGAATTTCTCAGTACTCTTGAATCTTTCAGACTTACTGATTTTAATTAGTCCTTTGTGGTTTAATGAACCATTCTGAGCTAGAACTGCCAGAATCATGGAAAATTGGCAGTGAAGCACTTTTGCTCAAGTTTTAGACTGCCAGTCAATTTAGATGAAGAAATGATGCAAGAGTAATGCGAATGTCTGTTGTACGGGGAGCTGGTTCCCCCGAGTCGGGAACCAGGCAGATGACCTGTCTGGTTTCCACTGTGAAGCACAGCAATGCAGGAGGGGGTTTGCCAGTTTGGATCCAATGTGAGAGGATAGTCTCAGTTAGCTGCATTACAGCACAGGAGGCTGGAAGAACTATTGTCTTGCTGTTTTCCCATAGCAGAACCATCAAGGTTGCAACTTTTGCAACCCCTGATTTGAGTGGCTAGAACAAATGAGAAATGAAGAGCAGAAATGTAAACCTGTACTGCCCTGGGAATTTTGGGGATTTATTTTCTCCCTCTCTTCTGCCTATATTATTGTGCTTTACCATTCTTGTTTCATGAAAGTCTAGTGATAGGATTCAAAACCCATGGCAGATACAGTAAAAGCAGATTCAGGGTAATAACAGTAAATTCTTTAAAACGTTCAGAAGACATAGTTAGATGAAAAAAATCCTGGGTTTCTCTTATCTCTTGAACCCCTTTTTGGTTGTGTTAGTACAACTTAATTAAAATTATTTTGGGATGTTTGCCTCAGAATCAGAGTATCAGTGTAAAATCTTCTATTACATTAAAATGTGAATTGAATGAGGCTTTGGTGTTATGTATAGGTTTATACAGTATTTCATTTCATAGCCAGTATGAATCAGGATGGAGAAAATTTCAGTTCCTTGGTGTTTCACCCAATTCATTTATATGACAGCATGTAGGCAATTTTACCAGTACATATTCCCATTTTGCCTTCCCATTTCTATACTAATACCAGGGCAGAAGCTGAAGCAATATTCCTTCTCCCATATTTTAAGTGTTTTCTTTTATTACTTCTGTTTGAGAGCTAATACTACTTTTCATTTTCCTACACATTTTGAAATGTCATTAAGCTCTTTGGCTCATACTCCATTATCTAACAATAAAAATGCTTGTGATTTAAAGTTTCAACTGAGTGTGGAAAGTTTTATTAAAAGTAAATATTAGAAAGTGTTTATGAACAGTATAGGTACATCAAAGACACACACTCCCATGCCACTGTCTACTTCAGCAGGACTTCTCAAAGGGAGGTGCATTTCTCTCTCATTAGTAGCTATACAAATTAACCAGACTAACCTTGTCCATTTTGCTTGAACTACCAGAGTTAAAATGAATGAGGTTTACTTTTTATTAATTGATTTTAAAAAAATTTAAATCAACAAGAACAAAAGTGTAACATTTTTTGGCAATATGGCGTCTGAGTCACTAATGTTGATTTTTAACAAAGCTTTGAAAACTTTTGGGCTTGAAGAAAGTACACATCTCGTATATAGCATGTTGCCTTGAATGCAGGCAAGTTTCAGTGTTCAATAAGTGAAATATAAAGGCAGAATAAGGTCCTGTTGGATTAAGCCCATTCTGATTGCCTGGCTGCTAATTTGATAGTCTGTATGGTTCTACTTTGTGCTGTATGTAATTCAGTATCTAAGAGAGGAAAATAGGTTGTAAAATGACATTTTTAAAGAACAAATTCTTCTTTAGGGGGAAGCATCACCACCACAACCCATGGAATTTAGGTGTGGTTTTGTTTTTTAAAATGTGGTTTGTGTTTTTTAAAATGTTGGGTTTGGTTTTCAGAATTTTTTTTTTTTAGTGGGCTTGATATTGAAGTTCAGGTGCAGCAGGTTTCAAGCAGGTTAAAACTGAGATGTTTAGCCAAATTTGTACGGCTGATTTGAAGAGAATACAGAGCTGAGATTATGTCTTGCATAATTTCAGAGTTCATTATGACTGTTTCATATGATTCTAATCACTAGCAGGAAAAAAAACTGGAGTAAAGAAGCTGTTCTCTAAGTTGAGGGGTTTTTTGCATTATTAATTTCCAAATGGTTCACTGTGGTTTTAGTAAACACAAGTTAAAATTTTATTAGAGTATTCAAAACTGTGCATCTGAATTATTTTATTTAAGTGTGAAATATTGCATTTGAAAAATTTTGCAGTCTATTGAAGAGAGTTCCACTAATCAGACTCCAAAATCAGACATATTTCAGGAATCACAAAGATGTGAAAGACTACTAAATAGTGCATTCTGGTACACTGTAGTTTCTATAGTGAGAATTTTTAAGATATATAAAATTTATCTTGAGTGGAGAAAAATGAGGAAAGATTGTATTGTGCTTTGTTTTCTTTGCAGTTAATCATATTTTTGAATAAAGGCTCAAATCATAAGCCAAAACCTCATTATATTATTTATGAATCTGTAGTGAATTGACAGCATGTAAGTTCATTTCATTAGGAACTCATTCTAGATTAATTCTATCTAACAGCAGCTTAATTTGGGCTAGTCAGTAAGGGATGTTAATAAATGATTTGGCATAAATGTGTGAACTTTTCCTACAAGGTAAGTATCTGTACTCATTTTTGTCAAGGATAAAGGGCGTTTAAAGAGCATGGTTACTATATGTCAAACATATCTGAATAGATTGTGAATAGTGAATTTTATTAAACTAAATTTCTGGTGTTGCTCTGGCCCTGACATTTTCAGGCAATTTAAGTGTTACAGTTTGTCAGCATATTAATGTATTTTTGTAAATGGAAGGGAACTCAACTGCATGTGAAGTCTACATTTTAACATTCTGCTAAACACAAAAAGGATCTGTTCTTAAAAATAGCAGAATAAAAGCTGCTTACTTTTGATTGTATAAATCAATAGCTCTTATTCCTATATATGTCTAAGATTTTTTTTTTTATAGCTAGCATAGCAGAACAAATGCAAGTAATTGTTTAACCAAAATGTTTATAATGTAGTTATAATGAAAAAACAAAAAGTAATTGTTTTAAGATTGCTTTCGAGGAATGCATTGCCTTCAAAATATGCACATATCAATGTAAGAGAAATTATTAGGAGTCCAGCCAGTAGTGAGGGGAAGGAAACTATGTTGTTAAAATATTCACTGTTATACTGTTTGGGGAAATATGCAGATAAATGTTGATCTCCAAACCAAGTGACTAATGTGCTCTTCAGTGTACAAAATGGATTATAGGTTGACATAGTGAATTTTCCCTATACCAGAGTCTTGGATGAACTTAACTTGGCACAGTAGTTATCATAAAATCGTATTGTATATGACCTTTGCATTTATTGATTTCTTTTGTTTTCTTTTTTGTTTGTTCATTTTTACAATCCCAAGAAACAGGACTTTTGTTGAAACACATGCATGGTATGACTGAGACAATCATAAGAGGCTCAGGGAGAAAAAAAAGCAGAAGAGCTTTAACAAGTTGATTTATGCAGACAATATTAAAACACATTTCAACTGTTCATTTCTGGGGGGAGGGGGGGGCAATGTTACAGGTCCTATGTAGTTTCCAGCTCAGAATCCTGTAACCATTTCTGTCTGTGCTCATAATAAATTTGCAACAGATCCTGCATCCTGTTAATTTGAAAATTATTTTATTTACTATTTATAAAAGGCAGAGAAAAAAAATAACAAGCATCTCTTATAAATACTAAAATGTGTAGGGCAACACATCTTCAAAGATTACCTGGTATATTTTGTTATGAAGATGTCAGCAAAAGCAGACTGCTGAGTGTAACGCTTGGCAGTCCATCACACTTATTTCCATGCCAGAGTGTCTGGCAAAGGAGGAAGAGAAAGGGTGTTCTATTGTCTGTAATCCATATCAATAACCTCTGCCGGCCCTTGTGGTATATCAAATAGTATTGTTTTCTTAATGTACAAAGTTAACTTGGAGGAGAGCATTCACATCGAGTACTTGAATGAGTTTTTTGTTTCTTTTTAAGTTCCAGGAAGCTTCATTGTAATCCTCTGTGTTTGCTCCACAGAGAAACCATCTTCCCTTTGCCTCACTGGAACTTTGTTGACTTTAAATGCCACCTTAGAGACGGTTACATAACTTTCCACATTGTTGCTTTGTAATAATATATCTCTTCTAAAGTCTTAACTTCCTGTAAGCCTTTGCTGCTGAGGAAATAAACAACGACCTGTTAGTGAAGCCTTTGAGCCCTCCCATGAGTTGGAAGGCCAGTTCATTCTGTTTCTAGCATATGGCATGGCCTGGTGTGTTATGTTCCAGAGTGCTTGAGCAGTGCAGAGAAAAGCCATTCTCCTTGCTTCCACTGTATTGTACTTGTGCAGCCTATCTGTCTGCTGAGAGGGAGACAGTTCTTCTTTCCCTTTAATATGATTGATTTTTAACCCCATTTACACTTGTACCATCCACAACATGCTATGGCAGAGTTCCACAACTTAATTTTGAGTTGTATGAAAAGCAAACCCTTTACCTTGCTTTCATCGTCACACTGATTTATGTCATTTTGTGTCCTTTTGATCCTGTATTTTGAGAAACTGTGAAAACTCTTTATTCATCTGCACACTGCTCTGTTCTGTCTCTCATTAACAGTGAGTTTTCCTGACTAAAGATTCCTGGTCTATACAGTCACTCTGTTCAGAAACTCTCATATGTATCATCATCCTTAGATACCTTATAATTTTGCATATTGTGACATTTTTGCATATTGTGCATATATTGTGAAATCCTGTTCTCAGGATTTTGTTTTTGCTATCCTGAATAATGCAGAAAACATTGAGCCACTTAAATATGTTGAAGACCACAGACATTAATACAGATTTACAGAGATAATTTCTAGGGGCTCTCTATACTGAGAAACCTCACCATTTATTTACAATTTTTCTGCTTCTGTTTTAACCATTCCCCTAATTTATTGAAGGCCTTCCTTATTATCCCAGGGGGATTGAGTTACTTTACAGCTTTCAACACAGAAACTTGCTAAAATCCTTTGGAAATCAAAGGCTATGTGCCAAGGCATCCTTTTTCACATAGTTAGGGTTCCTCCTGTGAGTTACAATTTCCCTTTTCAAAAACCATCTCAACTATTCCCCTGTACATTACATTCATTTACATATTTGTTAATTCTCTTCTTCAGTGTAATTCATAGTAGTTTGTCTTGAATGGAATTGGGACTTAGTGATCTGTAGTTTTAGATGTGTCCTTGCATGCCCTAGTCTTGTCCCCATTTACAAAATCATAAAAAGTAAAAAAAAAAGAAAACAAGCCCTCCTCCCCTCCCCCAGAAAATTCATATCTACCATTCCCATGGCTTGGATGCCATTTTAAGTGATGACCAGAGTAATTTCCCATAGGAATCCCAGGTAAACACTATTTGATTTTTCTCTTTTTTTGCCACAGTTCATGTTTTTAGTTTTTTTTAAAAAACATATTCTAGTAATAATTCAATTTGAGACAGATCTCTGATGTACCCCAACTAAAAAGAGGTTCTGTCATGGGAACCTCCCAGAACTACTCGTCATTAAATTTTGATTTGGTGAGTCATTTACATTTCCTACTAGAGCCTTGTCTCTTTGAACATTCCCTTTATACTTAGATGGTCTATTAGCCCTAAAGCCTTTCTGGCAGGCTTAATGCTCCCATTGGTCTTTAAAAAGCATTTAATGTTTTCCATTATGCTTTCAGCAAATTGTTCCTCAAGATATTTTTATTTTTCTTTCTGCAACTATCCAAACCTGACTTCATGTTGAGTGTTAGAAACAGGTCCTTGGAAGTGCATAACAACTTACTGTTCTCTGTATTTTCAGTGCCCCTGCAGTGATTCCCATTTTTAGTAAGTCCTTAGGCATCTTTGAAACATGATTAATGGTACTAGAAATCTTTTGAGCAGGGAAGTAGTAAACTCACAAATTTCAAATCTTCCCTGTTTACCATTCCGCATGACCTGTATTCCTCCATAAAAAAATAAATACCTGATTAAAGTTAGTGAAACACACTTTTCACTACTGTACAGGTGTTTCACCACACCTGTAGTACTTTCTGCATGTGCCAAACTCTGTTTTTAAATTTATTTGTTTATTTTTAAGTCAGTACTGCTTATCTTGCTGTGATTTCTTTTCATATTCTTTTTTTTTTCCAGTAGAATTTCATTAGAGAAAAAATGGAGACCAGGAGGGTTTTTCAGGAGTAGGTAAAATATGCTACGAATATTTCTATAGAAACTTAATTATTTTTAAAATTGATCACAATGACAAACAAAAGAACTACGTGCATTTTTTCCTTTGTAGATTTCTGGACCTGTCTACAATTTCACTGGCTGTATAAAAGTCGTAGAAATCAATAATGTCGGACCTTTCAGCTTCTCTAACGCTGTGGGAAGAAGTAATGTTGACAATTGCAGGTAAACTGCCCTCTATGCCTTTCCAAATTGTATGAAATTGTTTGTGCTGATTTTGCTTTGTTCCTTACAAAGGGTGACCATTTTAGATAATTTCAACAATGGTTACAAAAAAAAAAAAGACAAAAACCCCTAGAGAGAGAGATATCTTGCTTTCTTTTATGCTTTTGAAGCATTTTCTTTATGGAAGATTGTATTTTTTGCAGAGTAGTTCAATTAAGCTTGACAGCTTATTTAGAGTGAGTTGTCACTCCCTGAATGCTGAAACAGTGTACTAAGAAAGATGATCTGCAGGAAAATATGGGACTGGGAAGTGGGGAGATGTGCTGGTTGTGTTTTACTCGTGACTTTGGGACTTCCATTAATCTTGTTACAAATATGGATGACTTGGTGCCACATTTACTCTACAAGAGATTGTGAAAAATGCTGGAAAGCATTGTTTCTGAATACATTTAAAAACCCCAGTTGAATTCAGTTTTGCATATTCACATTGCTTTTGGTCATGCATTGATTGAAATAAAAGGCTATACAGGGGCAGTGGTGTACATTAGGATTCTATTCTGGAATATAATAGGTTTGAACATGGAAAAGTGGAGAGCAAAGGAAAACAGGTGAATTGCATTTGTAGATAATGAAGTCTTTCAGAAGAGAGTATCATTTCAGTCACAGGACGTGCATGTCCTAGATTCCTGGGGAACATTAGATATGGCTTTTTACATATGACTTTTTTCCCTAAAATTTACAGAGTAGTTAAATTAATGTTCATGTGCTTGCTTAAACACTATCCTCGAAAGCTAGAGGTAAACTACTACATCATTAATTAAAGATCTGTGAAAGCTGAACTCTACACTCAGCTCCACCACTAACCCCTTAAAGAACGTACACACATCCCACTCAAAGTTATGAAAAGCCTGTAAACCCACTGTCTAATGAACTACCTACCCCAAGTCCTAGGCATCTAAGATTTTGCCAGTAAAACTTACTCTGAACACAAAATTGAGTTTGTTACCGCTGCACAGACCTGCCACCATTTTTATTTAGAACAGCAGGTCAGTGTCATCTCTTTGTCGAAAGTTGACGAAGAAATAAATCTTTGCACCCTTTAAGTTCCCCAATGCATTTTGTTTGGAATATGGTCTCTAAGCGTGTTTAAGAAATGGTTGTGGGTCTAAATCCTGCACAAAAAAGAAAACCCTGGCCTCTGTTGTGATAAACCCCAGATAAGAAAGAAGCAATGTCTCCTCTCTCGTCTTCCTGCACAGTTTCATCAGAAATTTTCCTAGTCAGAACTATGGTGTCCTTCAAAATGAGGGCACATACTCTTGTCTGTGAAACTATGCCTCTGTGCAAAACAGAAATTTGTAAGGTTGAAAGCAAGTGAGGATGCTACCTCATGTCTTTCATTCAGGTATTAACATAGGTGGAAATAATCTTGACTTCAAGGGGTATTTATGCATTAGAAATTAAGTAAACATGGTGAAAAAATTATCATAAACCATCTACTGTGTCTCCTCTGGTTACTAGATTAGGAAATTATTCTCCGTTTTGCATATGCATTAGAGCTTTGATGTCCCAAATCCTAGGCAAGAAGGTAGTTCTGTTTTTTAAATTACTAGGTAAAAACAGGATAACTCAAAAATCAGTACTGTTACCATCTTTTCTATTTTTTTTCATTATCCTTAATAATACTTTCACTGATACATGTGCTTACATCCTTGAGCTTTTTGACACCATTCCTTTTTACTGTTTTTCCTATTGAACAGTTTATATAACTATTCCATTAAGTATCAATAGCCTTCAAGAAGCAAAAAGACCAATGAGAACAGCTTTGCCCGGTCTGTGTATGTAACATAGAGAGGGATATAGACAGGAAAGAGGTGGCTTGTAAAAAATTAGCTTTGTTCCTTTTAAATTTTTATTAGTACAGAACTCTATATTATCTGTTATATTATAATCTATAGAATTATGTACCAAGATTTATTGAATTTTGTATTGATTCTGATACTCCCCTTCATAGTTAATTAGCATACACATATGGCTTATAGGGTATAATACAGACATTAAAGATTGCTTTATTTGAATCAGAACTCAGTGATTACAGTCTAGGACTGTTTCTTGCAAATACTTATTGTGCATATGTTGCGGATTAGGTGAGTAAAATGACATGACTGTTTGTATAGATGAACTGTGCATATCATCTTTTACATAAAAGGGTGTTGGAAGAATGTTGGGCCTTCTCAATTCTCTGTGCTAAGCAACGTGTTCCTTTTACCTCCCTGCTTCTTCAGAATGCTGTAGATGAGCATAACAGTGTCCAGCCCCATGCAGTCCACACAGACCTGGCACCATCCTGGTCCAAATCACAGTTATTCCTGTCTGTGAAAAGCTGAGTTTCAATAATGAAAATTGTTGTACTTCAACAGATAATTGAAATTATTCTGAATTTCCCTTGGTGGGGAGGGAAATTCATAGGAATGGACTGCATGGAAGCCTGGCAGACATTCTCCTTACTCATTCCTGCTCTGTGACACATGAATTTCATACCTGCTCACAGCTGGCAGCTAACATCATTGTTTGCTTTTCACTTTAGGTATAACACACATTCATCTTGAAATCATCAGTCCTTACAGTCTGCTTCCCTAAAAGCACTTAGGAAGCTCAGCTGTCATTCCCCTTTTGCAAGATAGGCTTCTGGGAAAGATGGAGTTGTTTTGAGAAGCAAGGACAAGGCGATTGAAGAAAGTTGTTTAATAGGGCAATAATGGATTATATACTTTGCAAATATGAGTAGCGAGTGAATACTAGGAAGCGTGGTGTAATTTATACTGTATTTTCAGAATTCATATGGTTCTGTAGATGCAATATTGCTACAGTAGGAGCTGCCTAATAGTAGCAGAGAACTCTACAGTGTGGAAAACAAAGCAATCCAATTTCTTCTGCAAGTACATCCCTGTATTTTTCACTCAGTGGTACTGTTTCTGTTCTTACTGTGGTGGTTTTTCTTAAACTGACCTTCTACTTATCATCACCGCTTTGTAGACTTCTAATCCTTTTGAATGCCCTGCTTTTACATGTTTAGCATACTCTAGTGGCATTCATTTACCCTGCTGGGTTTTGTCCTTCTTGGTGCCCCAGCTGCATGGATTACTTTATTATTGTGGACATGCTGACACTTCTTAAAATGTATGGGTCTGTGAGTAAATTTTAAGCTTATGATTTTTTAATAGGATTGAAATTTACTCAAATGTGTTCTGCCATCTTTTTAACTGGATTTATTTGTATTTTAAAATACCAAAAGGATTTGTGCAAGGCATATAGAGAGCTTTCAAAAACATTTTAGAGATAGTTCATTAACCTTTTCAAAACTATTGACATCACTACTTCAGGACAAGACAGTACCTTTCATAGGATAGTATATACTGCATGTTCCTTATCTCAGAGATTTACATTACTGTTTAAAAAATGTTCAGAATTAAGAAATTTTTTTAAACTGCACCATAACATTAGTTTCAGGCATACCTGTCTGACTATCCACTGTCTAAAATGCCCTAAATGTATTAGGGCAGGAATGCTATTTTTTCCTTTAAAATTCATAACTTTTAATGCAAATATCGCTCACTAAAAGGGAAAGAGAATTATTTTAATTTGGTAGAACTAAATTGGAGATGGGGGCAACATGGAAATTACTTTTCATGTCATTTTGGAAGCAGGTGTTAAATTCTGCCTAAATTCAAGAAGAAGATTGATACAGGCAGCACTAGGCAATTGGATAAGATCAAAGACCAAAAACTTGCAATAATCCTTATCATTCTGAAAAATGCGAGATTTCTGTGCATCCTCAGAAACACTGAGGTTTCAGACATGAGGCTTAAACTCAATTAATCTGGCCCGGATGCTTCTGCTATTCATGTGCATAGAGTTCATAAGTACACTATTACACAATACCACAAGGACAGAGAGCAGGTAGGAGGGATATATTGCACTGAGGGCTCATCTGAACTTCCTGCCCTTAAATGTAACCAAGGTGAAACAGGAAATGGCAGAATAATGGTATTGGCAGGAGAAGGAGTTTGACTCTCTGAAAGCAGACTGGCAGCCATAAAGTACTGAGCTATGCAGCTTTGGCTTTCAACAGAGGTCATAATGGAACCGTATCAATTAATAAAGGTAAGCCTCCAATAGGTAGTTTTCTATAATTATGCTAGACTATATAGTTATGTAGGTCTTGCCAAAGTTTATTTTAAGATTCTCTTTAAATTATACCTGTCTCAGAGTTATGAATATATAGGCAATTTTGAAAGAGATTATATAATGACCAATAGTAGTATTAGAAGGACAATTGAAAATAATGGATATCTGATAACATTTTTTAAGAAATTAAATATCTTTTATTTTTTTCCTTCTTCTGAAGGAAGATACTTGTGTTGTGTTAATGCAATATTAAGCTTCTTTAAGTGTTTCAGAAAATGTTACTGGAATAGATTTGCAGGATAAATGACTATCACTTCCAGATAGAGTTCAGATGACAGATATAAATGAAGCTTTGAGTCCCAGTATTAAAAGCTGGTGTTTACTGCAGTTCATTTCTGTTTTAGTGTCCGGGAGCTATGACTGCTATATATTGCTGTAAGAGTTTACTGTAACAGTTTACAACATGTACTAAATTCAAAGGTTCCAAACACACACACACACACATAAAATATATATATATATACATATATACCTGTACCTATCCAAACCCTGTTTTTTTCATTAAAGAGAAAAAGAACCCTAGCTATGAAACAGAAAACCACTGTTTACTGTTTTTCCAAGAGAAGTTTTACTGATGAATGCAGATGTACAAGAGTGAGTTTCACTCTTAGAGAGGAGCTAATAAGCTAAGTTCTTCATTACTGCCCATTGGACAGATTTTCAGTAGATTTTTTAAAAGATTTTACTTTCTTATTAATTTATCTTAATATGTGTTTTCCAGGCTGAAACTGAGCTTTATTTCAGCAAAGACTCTGATTGCTATTTGCATGTTGGAAAGAGGCTCTTGAAAGTGCATTACTCAAGTTCCATTCCATCCAGAGGACTGATGGGTTTTCTAATATATGGCAATTTTCTCAGGAGCTATGCAATACACTTTGGAGAGCTCTACATGTTTTCAGTAAGCCCTCAGCTCCACTTTCCCCTCACTCATGCACTTTCCAACAAGCTCCAAATCCCCTTCCTCATGTGCGAATACTCCCTTTCCCATTCTGTAGTTTTCTGTGATATTTTTACAAAAATCTCCACAGACCCCAACACCTTTGTCAGTCTCCTGTGCAATTTCTCAGCATTTTTTCCACTGTGGGACTTCCTGTTTTTCAGTATATTATAAAACATCACAACTCAGAGCATCTGACACGAGGCATCTGAAGGTGTTTGACTTCTGTCTTTGGAATGAACCACATACTTTAAAAAGCAGAAAGTTCATCTGCTGAAAGTTATTTTTCAGTCAGTTGTGAAAGTCCTACTGTTACCATTCCACTTTCTAAGGAAAGTGTTTGTGCTGGTGCATACTGTATGTTAGAATTCATCCTAAGAGTCCATACAAGACTCAGGTCGGCTTAAAGAATTTCTTCATATCAATCCACCTGAACTGAAAAATTTAAAGTCAATCAAACATACAAGCTGGTTCAAAATTGAAAGAGAAATCACAGAGTTCCAAGCTTAAGCTCCTCTGTTCACTTGCATCTTAGTTTATGAATAAATACAGGATCCTGTAAAAAGCATTGAGCTTTCGTTATATGTGAGAGACTACCAATTAAATTCTCACATCCCAACATCTCAATTCTTACTTTACCTGCATTTGTATTTTCTCAACAGTTTAAAGTCATGTGCTTAATTCTGATACACACAAAATAAAAAGACAAAAAAGAATATACAGTGCCCATCAACACTGTAGAAGAAAATTATTAAATGAAGAATACTAACACTACTTAGTTTTATTTATTCAGCAGGTTTTATGAGTTTTCCATGGTTTCCATGGTTAACATGGAGATTAGACTGAATGTTTCTGAAATACAGAACTGAAGATAAAGCTTCAGGAATACATTCATTTGTATTCACCACATACATGATGCTTGATATTATGTTAATAACATTTCTGTACCATTCTAACATAGAGACTGATAACAAGAATTTGATCTTCTTTATGCAAGTATTTTGGGTTTTTTTTTCCTCTCTCATCTATTGCTTTTGATGGCTGATAACATTTTCTATGTGTTTGCCTCTTACCCCTTTTCCAGGGCCTAGTTTGCTTTCATATGCTTTCATCCACTTTACTCGGTTTGCCCTTCTTGATTTCCCTCATCTTTTACGTTTGTTTGCAATATTTTTATTTCCTCTGTGAGTTTTGCTGTCCTGTACAATTTCCTTTCTGCTCTCTGTGTGCACATGAATTCTCTTCTTCTGTTACCTTTTCTTCCTCTTCTGGCATTCCTGTTCAGATAATGACTTTTAGTGATAGACTTCAGTGTTTAAAAAAAACAAAAAAGGAAGAAAGAAAGAAGTGACAGAAGTAATCTTCCCTACTGTTATAAATCCTCAAAATCACTGTAAAATGTTATACATGTCCTTTATCTCAATCTTTTGAAGTATTCTGTGAAAATTGTTTCTGATGGATATTAGATAAATCCATGTGTCAAATATATGCAGGTGAGATAATGTGTGTTTGTAAACATTACATTTCTCTGCTTGTTTCTGGAAAAGATTATCTCTCATCAGTGCACCACAAAACTATCATTAATCTGCTTTGGAAAAACTCTCAATTTCTAGATTAATAATAGTATTTGGTGATGTTTACCTTACTCATCCCTCTGTAACTTTAGGCATATGCACTATACCAAGAGAAGATTGTTTCCTAGTTCTGTCAACAGAATTCACTGGCGGTCACTGTCTGTTAGTGTGTGTCTTGTATTGTAATGAGACTGTCATTTCTGCTGGAATTGCCAGGTACTTGCATGGAAACTAATAATACAAGTCTTAAAGGATACCACACATTTTTTCCTTTCATTTTTATCAAGGAGGCATTTGCAAGTATATATGTTAGTGTATGCAAAAGATAATATTTTTGTGAATAAGACTCACAGGTTTTTTTTAATGCAATTGTCTTTCTACTACTGCTCATTTGTACTTTATTATTTTATAAGGTATTGGTTTCATGTGTTAAAAAAAGGGCTCCACTAATGGAGTGCTTTTGCACTCAAGTCACGCCTTTGGATCTACTTTTGTTTGTTTATATAATATTTAATGTCTCCAGTTACTGATTCTTACTCTAGACTACTGAATTTACTAAAGGAATTTATAAAGCTTCTTTCACCTCAAATGCTAAACCATTGCATATAAACTGATCACAGAATCACAAAGTCACAGAAACACAGGAAGGGTGAGTCTGGGAGGAACCACAGTGCGTCACTTTTAGCAGAACACTCATATTATAGAACCAAATTTGTTCACAGTACTGCATCCAACTCTGGGGTGCCCAACATGAGAAAGACACGGACCCATTGGAACAAATCCAGAGGAGGCCACTTAGTTGATCAGAGGGCTGGAGTGCCTCTCCTATGAAGATAGGTTGAGAGAGTTGGGGCTGTTTAGCCTGGAGAAGGCAGGGCTCTGGGGAGACTTTATTGGACCTTCCAATACCTGAAGGATGCTTCCAAGAAGGCTGGAGAGGGGCTTTTTATTAGGGCATGTAGTGATAAGAGGGACTGGCTTTGAACTGAAGGAGGGTACATTTAGATTAGGTGCTAGGAAAAGATTATTTTCTGTGAGGGTAGTGGGGCGCAGGAACAGGTTGCCCAGAGAAGCTGTGGATGCCCCATCCCTGAAACTTTTCAAGGCCAGGTTTAATCGGGCTTTGTCCTACCTGGTCTAGTGTGAGGGCCTGGCCAATGACAGTGGAGAGTTGGAACTAACTGATCTTTAAGATCCCTTCCAACCCAAATCCTTCTATGAGTCAGATTCTAACTACTCAAGAAAGGAGAAATATGTGTTAAAGACTTCTGTTACAGCGAGAGTCTCTATCTGCTATGGCCTCTTTACATTGAGTGGTAGATTCAAAGCCCCACAAACTGTGATTGGTGTGTAAAGTTGCTGTATCCATCTAAAGCACATTCATAAAGCATGGAACTGAGGGAGATTGCCTGTCAGATGCCTGCTCAGTAGGTCATCACAAGTTCTTATGTAGGAGATAAGAGAGTTAAGGATGTGACCAAGCTCAGTGGACCAGCATGGGGAAATTCTGGGAGGCATTACAGTCCAAAGGACAACACAGTGAATCCTTCACGCTTGGAGCTTCCTCACTGTCAGGACTGATCAGAATTAGGAGGCTGCTGAGATAGTTTAAAGCCATATGGCAATCTTTCAGCCTTTCTTACCTGTGGATTATGTGGTTATTCAATGGTTGGAAAAATGTAGGATTTCAGCTGTATATTTTTAGCTCCAGCAAATGAGAATGTTTTACATCAAAGGTCATAGTTCCAGGAACACTACAAGTTGCCACAACATTTGGGTTGTTCTAGGTTATCAACAGGGTTCATTTCCTTTTGCCGAATTGCTTTGAATATTTATACTTCCCTGGAAATTCTGTCATTCAAAAAAGCACTGTGCTTGACATTATTAGCTTTTGAAATGTAAAAGCATAAAAAAGCACAAGAAAATATATTTTAAAGATTTATGATCTTAAAATATATTTTTATATACTTTTTCATTCATTAATGTCACTTTTTCATTTTAGATTTCAGCAGAGCTTCCCCCCCTAAAATCAAAATAATATTATTAATGTGAAAATAGAAGGTATTTCCTAGAATTAAAAAAAAAAAAGGTTGAGAATGTACCAATTTTCCTGTAAAACTTGAGCAGAGTCATAGAATAGAAGCTAAATTTAAAGCCATTTTTCAAAGTTCTTAAAATTTTATCTCATATGTTTTTCACAGTATTAATAAAATTATGTGTCATAGCCATTGAAATACTCTTTGGAAACTTTATCCTAATTCTTAAGAAAAGTTATCTTAGTGACACAAGACACCAAATGGTAGGGTTCGGTAGCTTCCTGAAATAATCACTTGGGCTTCTAGCCAGACAGGTGTGTGAATAAAAAAAATCCTTTTCTTCTACTTTCTTAGAATAGAAAAAATAATCTCCATTCTGTTCTGTTCTGTCCATCTAAAACTTGGTTTTAAAGATGGGTGCATGTATGGTTTGGCAAAATTTTGCTTTAAGAATATTTCCTTATGTATCTAGTCTTACATCTACTATAAGCGTTGATTAAGAAAAGCTAAGTATATAAGATGAAGAATTGTCTAAAACCAATCGAAGGGTAAAAGAAATTTTCTTGCATGCTTTCTGTATTGAACTACAGTCACACTTAACTTTAGTACTAACAATTGCTGTCAATCCAATTACAGAAACCTGGAAATAGAGAACAAGTGTTTTGTTATATAGTCAGAAATAATTAAACTCTGGAGCAGTTTTCCATGACTTCTGAGTTATGTGCAGAAAGTGCCATGTAATGGAGCTGTAGTTGCTCCTGTTATTATACCAGACTGCATTGTGAAGAGGGGCATATTAGAGAGAATAAGAATGAAAGTCACACTGAAAGAAATAATTTGCCTACTGGAAACTTGAATTGGTATAGTACTTTCTCTTTGACTTTTGAATTTTATACAGAAGTAATAAGAAATCTTCAGAGTTTCCTTCAGCTGCTAACAGCCAGAATGTAAAGAGAAAAGTTTGGAAGTTCAGTTTTATTCTGTCTGGCAGCTTTCTGCTGGTATCCACTCTATGTCCCTTCACTGTGTTGGTGAATAGACCGTGGACTTTGTGACTTTTAAAGTATTTGTGGATTTGTAAAAATCTCATTTAACAAAGCTAAAAGTGAAACAATCATCATCATAAAACCCCTTGTGATTTTACAGAAAATAAAATCCACCACAAATAATATTCCATTATTTTGTATATTTTCTACATTTAAAAAGACTGTTTGAGATTTTCTTTGGCAGAGTGTTTTTCATAACTATGGTTTGTTTCAAATCTAAAAATCATCAGAAATTAAAATTTTTAAATCAGGGGGTTTTTTTAAAGATGTCCCTTATATTCTTGAAATCAAAAATATGTTCTTTACGATGTTACGTATTGTGAACCTATAAATCAAAATTTTATATATTAATACGCAATTAACTTATTTAAAGGTATTTAAATTGAAATGAAGCTCATCTAAAATTGCTCAAACATTGCAGATTTAGTTGAAAAGCCTGAAAAAAGGCAATATTAGTAACTTTTTTGAAATTAACTTTGAACAGAGCTTCATATTTGAATTACTTCAAACAGGCCAAACCACAAAGGGAGAGCAATGTCCTGAAGAGTTACTGTTAGTTAATTAGACAAGCAGCTCAATGTAAGCTTCTTGAGCAAAATGATAAATGTGCTTTCTGTGTGTGTGAGCAAGAAAGGAGGAAGATTCCTTTCTGTGTACACTATTGATTGTGATATTTGTTGTACTGTATTCCATTGCATCCCGGTGTGCAATGCAGCAGAACCTAGAAACCATAAAAGATGAAAGATATAGTTCAAAAACCCTCAGAGAAATTGGTGATATTTTTTATAAAACGGTGTGCAGAATGATACTTTAGTAATACAGTGTCTCAGGTTTCTTACTGAAGTATGACTGTGGGGATTATGGTGTATGCAGAGGTAGCACACTTGTTTAATGAAGAGAAGCACAGGATGCAGAGTAGGTTTCTTTAGCTCAGCATGTTAGAACCAATGGCTGAAAGGTGTAACTAAAGGTCTGAATTGGTAATGACCCCTCAAAATAGCTGTAGTATAAATTATGATAATTGGTACAAACTACCAATTGATGCAAAACACATGATGAGACATGGCTGCATATCTACTGTCTGTTGCTGAGTCATAAGTTGTCTTACATTCTTATTATCAAGAAATCTTTGCATCTTAGATGCCCTCTCTCCTAGGTCTTATAAAATATTAAATAAACTGAAATAACATGTAATTGTTTCTTTAAAAATATAATTATTTCTTATTGTAATACATTCTTACTTAAATGACTTGGTAATTCAGGTAGTATATGTACTGGCTGATTCATATAAGGGGAATTTATTTTCTACGGTGAATAAATGGGCTTCTCTGGAGAGCTGCTAAGCAGAATTTTATTTTCTGCGCAGGATAGGGATTGTTTGTTTAAGGTTGTAATATTAAGTAATGCAAGACTAGAAAGATATATCATCCTTCAAAGGACCTTCGTTTTAAAGTTAAGAAAACAGTCTTATCCCTACAACCACTGGATTGCAGCAGGAAAACAAATATATTAACCAGTAAAAGAAACATGAATTTGCCTCCAAAATTCGTATAAATATTTTATAGTTACCTAATTTCTCAAGGCCTAAATTGATTATAAATAGTTTATATGTTTTTTTCTGAATCTGTAACCTTCAGGACTGATAATCATATCCTGTCTGACTCTTGCTCTGCAGTACTGTAGGTAAACAGTGCATCAGTGCCCCCTGCAGCCTTAAAACACTAGCATAAAAGTTAAAAAAAACCCCAAAGCTATTGATCTTTGTTGCAATAACTATTCAGAAAAAGAACAGCTTTAAATCCTGTTGTATCCATTCCTTTTTTATCCTTCCTTCTTTAAAAGTGAAATCGCAGCTCTTGGGTAAAGAAAAAAATTTTCAGAAATGTAACCTAAAATTCAAGACAGACCTTGATATATTTCTGAGAATAAAAAGTCCTTTTTTTAACATTCAAATACACTGGCATATGAAAAGCAGAAACCAGAAGCATAAGAAATTCAGAATATGTGTGTAAAATGAACAGTAAGAAATTCTGACTCTCAGAAGACCAATTTCTGTAATGTTTAGAATATCCAGAGAACAGAGAAATGCTGCTTCCTTTGTGCTAAACTGAAGGTATTAATGCATTTTCATGTACATTTTTGAAAATTTGCTCAAAATCACACATATAATATAAAGATAAGTTTGGGGTTTGTTTCCTCTCATTCAGCTCCTACACACATATTTCCAAAGTCATTGGCAAATTTCTAGACATGGTATTATGGGTATACAGATTTCTTTTGAACCTCTGAAGTTTCAGTGAAGCAATGGTTGGCAATAGCAGAAATCTAAAGTAATTAATCTATGTATGGGGAGAAGAAAGGTTTTCTGCTCATAAAACCACGAGCTGTTAAAATTGCAAACAGTGCCAAAAGGAGAGCATGAACATAAATAAAATTAATTTTAAGGAAACACCTGTCTCTATGCAGTGCATGAA
>VXAD01007022.1:0-316928 GCA_013399195.1 Dicrurus megarhynchus
GAAAGGAAAAGGAAGGAAAGGAGAAAAGAAACAGAAAAGTGAAAATTAGAGCAGATGGCAGAGGCATCAAATAACTCTGCTAACTCCTCATTTTGCTCTCCAAGGACTGCACAGTACATGCAAGACCACAGGATCTAAAGAGGAAATACCTATGCTGGTAACAGCTTGCTGCCCAGAAGACAACAATATGCTGAAAGCAAGCCTTAAGCTTCCTTCAGATTTGATATTCAAACACCAAAGGAAAATTGGAATTTTCCACAAATAGAAATAAGCTCACTTTTGAGAATCTTTTTCAGCCACGGAGTTTTGTGAAATGAGCAGCTTGTGTGTTACTCTTAACATTTAGTTTAATATTTTTCGTCAAGGAAAACAAACAAAAAAAAGAGGCAGTATGTAGCACTTCAATTAAAACAAACAAATCAAAACGAAATAACACCCACAAGGTGTCTGTGAAACTGTCCTTCCCAGTATGGAATAAGATAAAGTTGAAACAACCTGCTAGCTAAGGTGTTCAAAATCCTTTTCAAAAATGTTTTACAAAATAATTTCCTTGCAACAAAGCAAATTCTTATCTTGACAATTACTTAAACATTTTCACAGCTTTTTAAAATAATTTTCTTCTGGTAAGAATCTTCTATTAAACTTGCAAATAAATATCTCAGCACAAGACAATATTCAAAACCTGACTACTCCACCATACTGTGCCACTGCCAGTGGTTGGATTATCCCTGTCACACAACCTGACATCTTGGAAGAAATTTCCCAAAATTCAACCAGTGCCATTCCACATACCTGTTGTTCAGAAGAGGGGCATGTCCTGTCAAAAGGGTTATTACTACTGGTACACACTGAAAGTCTGGATCTAGCCCCAACACTGCTCAAGGATCACAGATGAAGGTTCCTACCTTCAAGTATCCACAGTGCAGAGATGTTTTGGAAAGTCAGCTTCCAAAAGTTTTGCAAAACACTCAAACTGGGGACTGAACATGGCCTGACCCCAATTCACCCACTAACAGTGTAATCCCACTATACTGAAAACATCCTCAAAAGAAGTTTTTCATCAGTTTTTCAGTGAAAGTCAGTCCTCAGTTCTTGTGTCTGACATGATGCAAGAACAAGTGAATAGAAAAGTTCCCCTTCTCCAGCACTCAGGCTGCAAGAGAATAATTCATGTTCAAGATGCAAAATGTGTTCTCTCATTAGTGCATCTTTTGGGTCTTAAGCCTTTTGTGAGTGCTGTTACTGTACTACTGATCACTGCCCAGCACTGTAATATACAGTGACCCTTCAGGCTGGGGCAAAGGTATGTGCCAGTCAGGTTTATGAAGTCTATAAAACTTTTACTGTGCTTGTAGCATAACTAAAAAGAAAGGGAAAAAAAGTTGTCTATAAATCTAATTATTCCTGGTTTCCGTTCTTGGAGACACCTCTCCAGGGCAGTCTAAGATTACTGAATACCACCCAGCTTCCTGGATCAAGGTGGTACAAGTTTTTTAAAACCTTAATGGCAATTAATGGAACAATTTCCTCCTGTACACGAGCCCTTCCTAAACACAGTGCTGTTACTCCCTGACCTTGCTGCAAACAGGCAGGTTCAGAGGTGGAAGAAATGAAAACAAATTCTGCAGGGCAGTTCTGCCAAGGCTGGTTCTCATCACTGACCACAGCCTCCATCACCCACTGGCAGACAGTGACTGATGCCTTATTTCAGGCATTTCTTGCAACCCTCCTGCTAAAAGGGGAACAGATGGCTCCCTTTGACTGTAACATTTCCACCCTGCTACCAAAACCACCTCCTCCTGATCTGCAATTAGTAACATGGGATTGCTGAATCCCTCTATCCCACACTGTACCATTCACCTTGAACTTCTTTCTTCCACTTTAAATGTTATTTTCAATCAGAAGACAAAGGTAGCAGGATATGCCATGGATACACACAAGTTAGTCCGGGGGCTTTGTTTAAGAAGGCCAGTCTGAAGATGATTCAATCTACTCTAATATGTGGAGTATTTTCAGCTAAAAAAAAAAATTTGAAAAGCTAACATGTTCACTTTGATCAGCCTTAAAATAAGTATTTCATTTTTCTCTTCTGAAGAAATGCTTATTTTGCAGTGGAGTTATATTTTGGAAAAGAATTAAGAACATGCTTCAAAGAAATGCTTTGTTTAGCTGAAATTTTTTTTGCTTGTTTACATTTCAGCATGAATAAATGCTGTTCTTCTTTCGGGGCTGATCCAAGGCTTTTCCCATCTCCAACCTCCTCTCCCTTATTTTGCTGTTTGGCCACTGTCTCAAAAATTAACTATGACATAACTACCCAGGGAGGAGATAATCCCAGCTATAAAAATTTATTCTAAAGACAGAGGCAGATAACAGATTAGGGATCTTCATTCAAAAAACAACCCAACAGGCATTATGAGGAACTTGCACAGCTTTGCTACATGGATTACAATGGATTCATTTAAACAGCCTTAGTGTTTAAAAAAAAAAAAAGGAAAAAAAAATCCCAGGGAAAACATCCATGAAAGTCAGGGATTATGGAAGGAAAGCAGAGTAGGAGACCACACATGCTGCACTCTGAGGACGCTGCACTCCTTGTTCCCATTGACCCAACCACAGCCTTCTCCACCCAGCTACAAAACAGCCAGAGCCTTTCCCCTCATCCCAAAACATGAGTCCCAGCACCAAAAATGCACAGGTTTCTACTATGATAACTCAGTATCAAGAAGGACATCCTAGCAACACACAAATTACAAGATCTACAGTAAGTAACGAGTGCAAAATTATCACTAGCTGCAAAGTTCCCTGCATGCTTTACAGTGAAACATATAAAATCATGATTTCCAATAAAAACAACCTGAAAGAAATTACTCTGGTGCACTGTCTTTCTGTTCCTCACCAACACTACCAATGGTTTGATCTCATTTCCTTAGAAATAATCACCAGGCTACTTAAATATTAACTAGAGGAAAACATTAACACGCTGTTGGGGAAACAAGATGAAACTGATCCCATGCCCAGTCACGCTTCCTGTTCTTAAACAATCCTAAACTCTGTTACACCCAAATCAGGGTTCTGAATTCTCAGAAATATACTCAGAGGGTAGTGAAGTAACCCAGAGGAGTTCATTTGACATCTGGGTACTGTCAAAGAAGGTGGCCCCATTTCTTCCTCCTTGCAGTTCTGGACATCAATGACAGAACGACTGTCCATGCCTCCTGCCCTTCCAATTGCACACAGGCATCTACATTCCTTAGTAACAGGGAGGATTTCTGACATTTTATTGCATCAAGAGTCTCATCACGTGAAATCCTTTTACAACATCAGATTCTGATTCTCACATAAGCTCCTAAAGTATTTTTGCAGATTAATTGAAACTGAATAAATTTCCTTGACATTTTGAGCCCAGGTAATTCATGTGGCAGTCTGCCATCACAGCCAAACCAGCAGAGCACCACTAAAGCTTCCTGTCAGCGGTCAGCCAAGGTCTCCAGCCTGCATGAAGACTCCTATTTAAGATTCCCCATACAGGGAGAGGCTGCAGGAGCAGTACTGCTCTTAAGGCAGCAATGATGTCCTTCTCTTTAAAGGAAAAAGAAAGAAAACATCTGGGGTGCAGGACCAACAAGGGCAGACCACACAGCTGGTAGACAACAAGGAACAGAGCCAGAAGACTGTGGCAGAAAGGGAGCCTTTCAAAGTTGGGAAGGAACACCTGGAAATGTGACACAGGAATGCAGAAGATGATGGGTAATTCCAGAATAGAGGTCTGAGGGGATGGAATCTGTTTTGGTGGGGAAACAGGCATCATCAGGAATGGGGGAGATGCTGAAGTTCAGGAGGAATGAATCTGTGGCCCTGTGGGGATTCTTCTCTCCTCTTTAAGTTACATAGGGTAAAGCACCATACGCCCAAGTCCTGCTTTTACCTTCCTGCTTTACCCCCAAAACACATCTGCCCCAGACAAGGAGCCAAGGAGGTTTTGTCATTCCTTTGGCAGTTGCATTTTCATCTTTTCAATCTTCCTGCTTATTCTTCTGTGATGACTGTCTCACTTGTACTAGTGCTTATATTTTTTAGTCTCACAGAGGTAGCACAATACTGTCAAGGGACTTGGAAGATGGGCAATAAGGCCCTTTTTCACAACATAAATGTCACAAGGAATTCTCCCCAAGAAGCTTCTGAGATAAATTCTCTGTGTTCCAAAGAAAAAAAGGTTACCTGAAAACAATACAGCTTGTGCTTACACATGTTGGTAGGAAAAGAGAAAGAAATCCCCATCTGGAAACAAGTGATATCTATTTTTAGCCTACACTTTTCCAAACAATAACTGCTCATACCCCCAATACCAGTACATTCTGGTATGAACAACTGCTGCCTCCACCAGCGGCAGGTTCATAGCAGAAGAAAAAGCACACAGTCCAGTGTGTCAGGATGGCTTTTCATAGGTTCAGAGGCTTACTTAAAATATTCCCACAATTTCACACTAGCAGTCCATTTGATAGCTAAGGGGTGTTTTTTCTCGTTGAAGATAATTTCTGACTTACTTTCAATGTCCTACAAGACCAAAGGCTGCACTGTCACGTAGTATTAAACCTCAGAAAACCTCATATCCTCAGTGCTAGAAAGCAAACACACCCCAAGCTGGTACATGTACACACTTGTATGCTTGGAAGAGTTACTAAAACAACTATAGCACCTCCCAAAAAGGCTCAAGATGCAGGGAAGGAGGGAGAGACGGGGACAGGAGTGTTGGGCTTTGTGTCGGTGACTCCACCTTGTTCATCAGACATATTCAAGCCAGCGCATCTTTCTCTCCCAAGTGAAATCTGTTTCTACAATTTTGCCAAAACTTTTATATATGGCAGTGGCCAGCTGGCTGCTTGGAGAGCCATGTGTCAGTGGTCCTGGCGAATGCCTAATGTGTGAGATGGATCTGCGCAAACTGCAAGCACTTGGTTTGCAAACATTCCTGTTTTATGCATTTAGAAAGCAGCTAGAAAAAGGAGAGGCTTCTGAAACAAAGTCACACAACATGGCAGAGATATATTAAGACACTTCCTCGATATACAAATATATCGTGGTAACTCGTCTCTTCTCCCTGGCATGCTCTGTCCCCATGGGCTGTAGTGAACCTGTTCTGTCTCTTCCTACAAAACACCACCACCTCCGCTGCCACCTTTGTTTCTACAGAGGCAGGAATTCAACGCCACCAAGGTTTCCCCAACAAGACAAGATGTGGGAAACCTGTGCACCCTCCCTCCAGCCCTGCTGCAGGACTGGATCCCAGGAGAGGCAATGCCAGCAGATGTGACCACAGGGGAGGCTCCTCCCACACCTTAGCTAATGACACAGTAGCTCCTGGGCTGCTGGCAGAGATCCCTCTGATGAGGGATCCAACATCCACCCATACAGGGATCAGCAAGTCAGCCCACACAACTCAGGGAATCCAAGGGGGAGGCAGTAAAGCAGGACTGAGGCACACTTTGAGTCAATGTATTTTTGGGCTACATTACTTCTGACTGTACCATCCCAGAGCAGATGTGAGAAGTGAATCATCTGGGTTTTACAGAAAGAGCAGAGGAAACCGACTACATTGAAAAGAGGACCATGGATATAAAAAGTGCTTGTGAAGTTTAAGGCAAGCCATCTATTCAGGGATTTGTAAATGCATATCCCATGTGGTCTGTAGGCCTGTGTACAAGAATATATATGGTTTATTGAGCAATGTCAGGGAAAATAGACTTCCCACCCTAGATTAAGTTTATCACAGTCTCTGCAATCAGCCCAGTGAGCAACAGCACAGCTGATGGATGAGCCTGCCATGGTCTCCCAAATGCCAGCAGATACCGGCTGATGAGGCACCAGGGGAAGGTAATTCCAAGGTAAGGCTGCCTGGGTTAACAGACCCCCCCCCGCTAACATACAACAAACAGGCCTCACATCCATCTCCTCCATCCTGGCAGCTCTTGGAAAACAGTCTCATCAGCCAGGCCCCAAACTGCAAAGACCACCACATATCAATATCAGCACCATGACTCGTCCCTGGAGATGAAGGGGAAGAAGGGCTGGTCTCCACCCCACTGCCAGGACAGGCTCTGCACAGCTGCAAACAGCTGGCTCCTTCTGCCCACACGTCACGTCTAGGGGCTAAGGGCTCACCATCTGAGATAAATTTGGCAGCAGTCAAGGGGAGGCTGGTGTGGAATAAAGCTTCTCTCTCTCTGCACAAGTAGAATCAATTGATTTTAACATTTTGAATCAAGGCATTTCAACCCTTCAGGTCAAAATTATGTATCAATTACAAAAGCAAAAGAAAACCACAATGCAAAACTGAAGTCAGAAGTTTGCTCCAAACACTGCAGCTCCAAATCAAAGATTCCACAATCTGTGCACTACAGTGGTGCTCATTTCTTCTCCTTGATATTTGCAAAATTAGAATGATGATGACACTCCCAGTGAAATTCATAGTTGTTTCCAAATCCACCATAAAAATCAAGTCAAATACAAAACATAAAAGCCTAACAGTAACTGTAAGGACATGGATAAGTAGTTCATATAAACTTAACTGTCCAGAGAAAGAAACAGAACACTGTAATAGACACTGCATCAAAATTAATCTTGATTTAAACAGGAAACCAACATGGGAGAGTGAGTAGGACAAAATGCTGGTGTCCTCCGGGTTATCATTAAGTACTTGCTGCAAAGAATCTGCTCATCCTCAAACTGCAGTAAAGGATTCCTTTTTCTTTCATTACACTGCCTAAAAGCTTCTTAGGAGCACCAGCAGTTTGTAAAGATGAAAAACGTGTTTAATCAGTAATTGCAATGGTTTTAGGAACTGTTAATAAATATACAAGGAGGCTTGGAGGGGGAACACTCACTCATTCAAAGCCACTAGTGCCACAAAAGTCAATTCCACACACAGTTGTCAGCCACATGACCAAATTTGTTCCAAATCAATTATTAAACAGAAAATGCTATCAGTTCAATTTTTTTTTTTTTTTACATCAAGCTACAAATGCAGACTTGCAAGGTAAAAGCGTCTAGTACCAAGGTGGGATTTAAGTCTCAAATCTAAATATTTAATTGTTCCTACACAAAATTTTGGCCAATACTGCTACAAAACCCAACCTGATAAACACATTCAGCACAAAATCCAGCTGTTGGCTTGTGGGGAGTTGTAATTCACAATGAGTTGTATCTATTATATGACATTCTCAAAGCTGAAAAGTGGAAATAAATACAGAAAACCCAAAAGGCAGCTCTTGCAGATTAAAAATGACATTTAGCAACACAGAAGATGGGTCGTTAGAACCATGAAAAGTACAAGAATGAGCTACGTAATAAAATGGATCAGCAGTGGTGACAGGGGCAGTGGGGATTACAGGCCTCTGCTCAGCCTCTGCTACTACATCTGGTTACTGTTATGTGCCCCATGGAAGGAGAAGCAAAGAAAAAAGCTACATCTGATATGACTGCTTTGCCTGTTTAAGATTCAAAAGCTCCACTGAAAGCTTTCACAGAGCTGAAGGGAGCATGATTTATACAAAAAGCTACAAGCCTTTTATAGTCCATTTCGAGCAGAATGGACATCAGCACTACCTGCCCTTGGAGAATAGTGTTTCCTATTTTATTTACATTTGCTCTTCGTTATGCTTTTAGAGTAACTTACCAATCTACCCAATCAATTCAAACTATTTTGCAAGCATTTCAAGTCATTTCTTAGCATCACCCCGTAGGCACTTGCTTCTATGTAATTACAATCCTTTTTTTTGTAAAGATTTGCCTCATTCAAGTGGCTTTGCCAAGCAACAAGAAACAAAAGAATAACTATGTCTAAAAATAAGTAGAAAAAAAAACTGTAGGAATCCCACAACTGTATTGAATAGGGTCATCAGGAAGAGGGGAGAGGATAAACATGTGCCCCCATGTCCTTCATGTCTTTGCTGACAGCCCAAAAATAGCCCTGTTTAATGTTTGATAGTTATGTCTCCATATCATAGCTTAAACTTATTAAAAAAATCTGTCTTAAAATACAGCATTTTCAATTCTTCTTGGGAGACCAGAAATAATCTAGCTAGTTGGTGCTTTTTATCATCTTTCTGTTGAAGCAGCAAATTTAACTATTTCTTGTAAGAATAAAAGAACATGTCATCACAAAAAGTGCCTCAAAAGGAAAAGTATTATAACTGTCCTGATCAAGCATCGGAAAAGTGTGAGCTCTTACCTTCATTTTAGCAGATAAGGTGGCATTTGACCTGAATTAACCTGCCTGTTGAGAGGGACACTGCTCCAGACCTGCTGCTCTCATACCTGACCGAGACACTGAAGTACAAACCTGTGGATTTTAACAATGTAAGCCCAGAAAAAAAGGACTTGGAAGAAAGGTGCAAGCCTTGAAGGCCAACCATCTCCCAATGGAAACAAAAGATACAAATGTGACTCCCCAGCTACCCCGTGATAATTTCAAGTCCAATTTTTTTTTTAAAGTAAGAGGTACCATTTCCTCACTGGCAGCTCCCCTCTTTTTACTACTTCCATATTTTTTTGAGACCAAGTCAAAACCTTGTCAGCGATTGGCAGCCCCAAGTATCACGCAGTTTTTAGTTTTAGGGCTGCCTTAAAGTAAAAGCAATCAGAAAACTTCTTAAAACTAAATATCCCCACCCTACCCTACATGTTGACGTGGCCACTAAATCCTGCTGGGTAATCTCCAGGATCCATCTGTTCCTTTTCATTCTCATCTCGAGAAGCCTCCCATAGCCCCTGATTATTTCTCAGCTTGTCTGAAGAAATATCCTGTCTTCTGGCTTCCCAGACGTTTGCTTCACCCCCTTCTCCCGAGAGGTTTGCTGAAAAAGGCAGCTGCAGAGATTATCCACTCCAATGTCATGCCCAGGCTCTCTTTAAATCCCTTGAGGGAGGAGACATTTTAACAGGGAAAATGTTTAACAGAGGAGAAAAAGTGTCTTTCAGAACTGAGTTTCTTCTCAGTTACATCCGGGAAGCAAGATCCACCTACAGATACCCTTTAAGCAAGCATCTCTTAAAGCATAGTTGGTTAAGAGAAGTAGGAATTAGAGTCCTACAGTGACCATATGCAGACTCTGCACCAACACCAGGAGGATGGACTGTGCCTGGGCTGGGTTGCAGTAAAGCCCTGCTTTACCCAGCAACACAAATTAATGGGCTGAGGGGACTGGGAGCATTCACCAAAGGTCATCTCCAAATAGCAGCTGTAAGCATAAAAATGATGACATTTTCCTAATGACCACAAAGCAGCTAAAATTACAGGAATGCATAACTTCTCCTTTTTCAGGTCAACACAGCCAGCATGTCTGTGCATTTAATGTACCAAACACAGCTGCACAAAACACTCTAAACACTTTTCATTTAACTCAAGGACTGTTAAAAGTGGTGGAGGAAAAACACACCTCTCTTACTTGTGATGTTGCATAAAATCAAAACACAAGAACTAAAGCCACAGAGGCCCTGAGATTTAATTGTTCAGTTGTATTCTGTTATTGCTTTATGTGTAACTTGAAGCCCTCCATGGGATTACAGCTCTTGTATTCTTTATAGGTTCCCACCAGCCTTTTACATCCTCCAGCCCCAGTCAAAGGTACCAAAAATCCAAACAGCAAACAGTAGCTCAACGCAGGGCTTTTGTTTGCCTACAGTTTCAGCATTACTGCTGCTCAAGTTTAATTCCAAGATTTATGGGGATGCCAAAGGGTTAAGTTTGCTTGAAATTTTCCTATTTATCGTCATTCACTTCAAAAAAAGCAAGTACTGCAGGAATTTATGATGCCCGAACCTGACAGTCACTGACTGGCTAACAAATCCTTCCTTCTGTTTTCAAAACAGTTGTGTGTTAATCTCTCAGGTCACTATCAAAGACATTTTAGCATCTAATTTATCACCTTTTGGGCAGAGATTCATGCTGAAAAATTCACATCCAAACTGTAATTTAGTTCAGTTAATGGCCTTTTCTCAGAGGAACTGGACAATTAAAAACATATGGAAATGGAATAAGCTACTCACTTTTCAACTAAATGTTTGCTCTATGTCTTGGGAAATAAATTTAGGATGAACAAGCTGAATTCAATGAATGGATTAAAGGAATGGACTGTTGTTATAAATCAGTTGTCCTCCTTTCACAAGCCATATAGCAGTATTTCATTTTTTTTCCCCTTTTTTTAACAGAGCATTGTCTTACAACGGAGAAAAACCTTCAAGAAATTGCAAGTTCACACAGAATAAGTGCTATTAAAAGAAAGGGGAAGGGGAATCTTTTAATGCACTATAAACATCTGACATATTGAGGCACCTAGATAAAAGTAATCGGAAATGTCAGGTTAAAAAAAAAGCATAAAGGCAAAAATAGTTTAAAATGTGTACATGGATGTACACTGCCTTTCATTATAGTGGCAATCAATCACAGGTTTTTGGTATGACTATGACATTCTATTATGTCTGGAAAGTACCATGGTGCAGTTGACACCTTTACAGAAACACAAAGCCTGGAAACATATATGGCATTTTAGCAATGTTTCTTTCTCTTTTTTTTTTTTTTTAAGCTCCCTGAGAAGGCTGAGAAGTGCCAGTTCCTGTGTAACAATTCACAAGTGTCACAAGCCCCTGCTGCGCGTCCTGCTGAATGTCTTCCATGGGATTTAATGGGTGCTGGATGAGACAGAAGGAGAATATCAATGCCACTGACATTCCTTCACCAGTCAGTTCCTTTGCTGTGCCCATGCCCTGAGTGGCTGTCTCCAGCCATTGAGAAAAATCATTTGTGGAATTTAGCATGGATTTGTTTGTACACTATGTACCTACCTCAAAGTGAGGTACCAGTTTTAACCCAGTCTACTTCTCAACCTTAGAAGCATTCCAAAGTGGGAATATCTTCCCCTATATTCCAAAGGTGTGCTGGGTCACACACCTGCTCCGAGTCACCATGCCTGTGCTTTGCCAGCCTCATTAGCAATGAAACCTCCTGAGCACAGCTCTCTCCAACAGCTGCAGGAGACAGACCCAAGGACCTCCCAGGTGAGGAGGACTCGCTGGTGGGGCCAGCCCTGAGGTCACCTCTTACTACAACTGATCGCAGTCACCACTATAACAAAAAGAAACCAGATTAAAAAAAATTACATGATTGTACTGTTCTGCTTCTTACATTGCTTTGGACGAAACAAGGGACCAAAGTAGTGACTTGCAGGACTAAAATGACAGGTTTGTATTCTGACCCAAAGCCCCAACACTTCTGGAGCACAGCTACGGCAGGCCAATGTTCTCCAGGGGCATGGCAATGGGAACGCACCAGTGCATGGGTTGCAGTGAATTTTTCAATTAAAAAAGGAAAATGTAGTCCCTAGCAACAACAGGATAAAAATAAATAATAAAAGAAAGCCCACACAGGAAGACAGAGGAAACTACACCCTTGAAATGCCTTTTGATGTTAATGCAATGAGTCTTAGCATAATCTGCTTCATGAAAAACTGAAAGTAAATTTAAAAAAGGAACACAAGCTTATCAACCTCTCCACCTTACAAAACTACCTAATGCCTTCAGTCTTACTTACCATGACATGGGTTTTTTTTAAATTTTAGCCAGTGCAAAAAGGCCCTCAAAATACCCCTTTCAATTCTTCTCTTTAATGAAGAGTTGCTCTAAGATCAATTAACTGAGACAAGAAACAAAACCGAGGCTGTTGGTTCAGGACGTCCTTTCATAAAAGACCAAATGTTTGATGTTAATTTTCTGTGATGCATTTTCAAATAATCCATGGGTATGAGCTTGAGCACTGACAGAAAGAAGCATTGTATTTCACAGCCACACAGGGGCAGACAGTTTTAAGATCATTTATTTAATTATGCAAATGCTACTCTTGTGACAACAAGAGACAGACTCAAGCTGAAGCCGTACATTGGATAATAAAGTTCATATCCAATTGAAGATTCATTACCTGCTGCATCAACTTCAACTACTACCACATTATTATGGCTTACACTACTGTTTAGTTAAAGTTGAGATAATACTTCCAATCTAAAACTCTATTTTTAGGGATAGGTAAAAATAAGTGTTCATTTTGTATGTTTTCTTTAACTGGCTATTCTATGAGAGACTCTGCACGTACAAATTAAAAACAAAACCCCACTACTGCTCTGAAGCTAATCACCACTGAATAAACAAAGAGGCTTTTTAATCAACCCAAACTTCACTTCTTTCCTGTATTTTACATGTACCCAGAAGACATGTAGTGTTTTCTCTTCTCAACAATAGGTGCATTAAAAGCAAACCCAAAGCAGCACCTCAGCAGAAGCCTCCTGCACCCCCAGTACAGATAGGATGGAACCAGTACTGACCAACCACACTCTGCTTGGCCAGCCCTGGTGAGCAGGGAAGAGCAGCAGGTGCTAAATTTATTTTGGAATTACCGTTCATCCAACCCAACAAAGCTTTTGCCACCTCTCCTGGAGCTGTGCTACAGTCAGGAGAGCAGAAAAGGCCATGCTACAGAAAAGCTGCTCCTTGGTCCTGCCTGCTCCTTTCAAAGCATTATTCTGATTCAAACACAAAGCAAATATTCACACTGTGAACACTTACTTTCAACTCCACAGGGTTCCCAGCACAGTGGTGAAACATCAGCCATGGCAAAATACCCAGACATGGGGCAGTAATGCCTGAGGGTGGGACACAGCCCTGTGGTGGAGCTGTCCTAAGCAAGGACTGCTGCTCCAAGGACGGGACCTTTCTCCCTTAAGCACCTACCACCCCTCAGATGCCCTGGCTGCTGCGCTGATCCCACAGGGGCCTGAAGCTACTCCTTTTTTTCCTGGGATGAATACTTCCTAAAGAGGCTACAAAGGGATCAGAGGAGCAGTGCCCCAGGAGAGACAGCAGCACACAGCAGTGACTAAGGACAGAACTGTGCCTTCCAGGGGAAATGTAATCTTGAGTTGGCTCAGGTGCACCACAAAACTGTGACTCTTAGCTAATTATATTTTAAAATCTTCCTACTGAACAAAAAAGCTTTTGCATGTAATGGAACACTCCTTTGCAACTGATGGACCAACAGAGGATAGGAGGCATGTTTCAGCTATACTTAGGGCATTTAAGGTTTAAAAGATAACACATTTCATCTCAGGTACCACATATACCGTGAGACTGGGCAAGAAAACAAGTCAAACTTCTGCAGCAAAATTAGTTTGTCCATATTAACCAGCCATCTCTGGCCACAAATCTTGAGCTGCTTAAATTACAAGATTCGGGGGTACTCTAACATGTTGAGTTGGTGTCTTTTTAATTAGAATATTAAAACACTCCTTTTCAGGATGCCACAGTATTAAGTGTCTTGCATAAATACTTACACTTGGCTTTTCTGTTTTTTTCATTTTAATAGAAGAATTTTATTATCAAAGTGGTTTTGGTAATATGCAGCTGTTGCATGCCAAACACTGCGCATGAAATACCTTACTGGATAGAAGATTAACGTGCTTACTGTTACTCTGTGAACAAATTAATGTCACTGAGGAATAAGGCAAAGACTTAAATACAAAGCACCACAAAAATCTATCCCAGTTTACATCTTTCAGGGCTGAGAAAATGTATATACATTTACATACACAGTCAGATATAAGGCACGTAAATAAAAGCCTTTCAACAAGATGAATGATACCCAGAACACACATCTGATCTCCCAGCTTGAAAAACGTTCTAAGTGCCAATCTCCCTTCTCTGCTTCTCCGCGTGCTCATGACACTGCACAGCTGTATTCAACCCAGCACAATGACTGCTTGGGATGTAAGCACCTGATTTCATGAAATCCAAAGGTAAGCAGATCCAAATCGCACCAGAGCTAATGGATTTGGCCCTTATCTCCCCTTGCTAAAGCATCCTGAGTGCTGAGAGACTTATCTAAGCATTAGGAACCAATATTAGTATTATAATGTAATATCCATGTATTATTCTCTCGTCAAGTCTTTTAGCTTATATACAACACTTCAGCATAGGCACTTGCTCATATTCAGTTTTCCATCTACCTTATTACAGTTTTTATACTGAATACAAGCAAAAACATCTGAATGTGTTAGCTACATCAGCTTCTGCTGAAGTTTGATGAAGAAAAGTTATTTTTAATCTGGGACAGCTCCCAGATCAGCTCATTGCATAGCTGAAAAACTGGCACAAGAGGAATGCATGTGGCTGGGTACAAGATGGGGGAGGAAGGGGAAAAAACATTTGTACCCAGTTTGTCACCAATAAATACAACCAAAATCCCATGTCCTAAAGCAGAAAGACACTAACGGCCCAGCACACAACCCAAACATATCTAGTTGGGACATCAAGTGCACCTCTGTAGCTCAGGTGCTCTTTCCAACTAGTCCATGGGACTTAAATGCCAAAATAATTTGGGGTGCTTTTGTGAATTTCCATACACACTTTACTGCATCTCTTTCAAACTTGGCCTCTGCTGACTTCCAGAATCTGAGGAAAAGGTCAAGAGCAAAATTCACAGCAGAACATGTGGCTTCCTGAGCCTGGGATGGGAAACTTAGCCCAGGCCAGCCGCCACACTAAATTTCACCAGCTGTACAGGCTCATATCACAGCATCAGCATTTTAATTTGTCTGCCTTGACAAAAAGAAAAATGCTTAGAAAGTTTTATGTATGAACAGACAAAAAGATGAAGCACCTCAGGTCCTTTTTGAGACTGCAGGTTTTCAATACATCTTCAGATGAAAGCGCAGCTTGCAAGCCAGGGCTGAGCCGGAGCATCCCCCCATCAGTGCCAGGCACCACCTCAGCACTGCACACAGGCCTGCAAGGCTGGGGAACTACGGGAAGCGCAGGCGGCTCATCGCTTAAACACTATTTCATCCCAAGGTTCCAAAATGATAATAGACTTTATTCTAATTGGATTGTCTGCAATGAGCCAATTTAAGTGCTAAACGCTGCAAATTATTCAGCACGACATAGCAATGCAATGATCTGAGCCACTGCAGGGCAGAAGGCTTCTCGAAAGCTACAGTTCCTGAAGCATAATAAGGAGATGCAAGTCTTGCTTGGCATGTCTCCACCAACCAAATTCATATTGTTTCAACAGCTGCAGTGTGCCCACTGAGCATTAACTAATGCTCTGACCTAGAAGCAACCACAGCCAGCCAGCACCCCTGATTAGATGATGATTTTTCTGAACACACCTTTAAAGTCCATATCACTCTAACTGCCGCCTTTCAAAGAGACTAAGTACCGACGACATCCTACGTACACCGCACAGTGCTGTGAAAGATTGATCTAACCACAAACTTTAAAATATTTAACCAACTTGAGTCTGTACTTTTGTCATCAGGGTAAGAACGCCGCACCTATTCACAAAGATTTAAGGGACAGGAAGACAGGCATTTAAAGCTTTAGACTTTGTTCTGGTGCAATTACAGCAGCATGAATTACAAATGCAAATGAAGGACTCCCATGTTAACGCTGAGCCCTACACACAGCGCACAGTTCAAAAGACAATTATTTTTAGTAATTACGTATAAAGTGGTTTCCTACATACATTTCACCATAAAATGTATTAAAATTACATCACTGTATTAGCAAGGAAGTTAAAGTAAACCATAGGGTTCTCTTCTGAATTTAAGTCGCAGATTACACCAACAATTCACAAAGTGGAAAGAAAGGGAAAAAAAGTAATTCATGACTCATATTCATAACTTTTAATATAACATTATTATTCTCCTACAAACATCACAAGAAGCTATCCAGAATTCCCTTGAGACTAGAGAGTTTTATAGGACTTGAAATTATTTGCAATTAAAGTCCAGAATCAAACAGCAATGCCTGTGTTGTGGCACTTTGCAGTAGTTTTGTATGGCCTGGTTTTTGGTAGTGGGGGGGCCACAGAGGTGGCTTCTGTGAGAAGCTGCTGGAAGCTTCCACCACGTCCGGCAGAGTCAATCCCTGATGGCTCTGAAGATGGACACGCTGCTGGCCAATGAGAGATGATGGTAACGCCTGTGACAACATACTTAAAAAGAAAATCCAAACAAAGTGGGGGCAGTTTTCTAGCCAGAGAAGAGGAGGAGGTGAGAACATGTGAGAGAAACAACACAGAGACACCAAGGTCAGTGGAGAAGGAGGGGCAGGAGGTGCTCCAGGTGCCAGAGCCGAGATTGCTCTGCAGGCTGTGGTGAGGACCATGGTGAAGCAGCTGTGGCCCTGCAGCCCCTGGGGATCCATGGGGATGCAGAGATCCACCCACAGCCCCTGGGGATCCATGGGGATGCAGAGATCCATCCACAGCCCCTGGGGATCCACAGGGATGCAGAGATCCCCCCCACAGCCCCTGGGGATCCACAGGTGTAAAACTCTGACCCTGAAACATTGGACCTCCAGTCCCACAGAGCTGGAGAGAGAAAAGCCTCAGCGTAGAAGGTAAGCACCTTACATCTTGGCTCTCAGCTGGGTCTGCATCTCCTTTGAAACAGTTTAGCAGCATTCATTCTTAGTGGAAATCAACTCCTCAGCTCTGCAAGAATGCTTGTATCCAAGTTATCTGTCCCCACTGATATAAAAATGATGGATTCTAATACCTTCTGTCCAATATCATGCTTACTTGTCAGTGTGATGGCGTGTAGTTAAATCACCAACATTTCATATGAATACATCATCTGATTTACTGAACAGAAATATTTATTAAAAACTTCTGCCCTAACTTGACTTTGCTATTTAGCTTCTGGATTTATTAGAATTAACTCCATTAGATGAGCAGTTTGCTGTATTTTATTTTCCCACATATTTTCTAATCCAGAGAGGCACAGGAACATTAATTCAGGAATTGGCTGCAATTATTTTTTGCTATTCAGCTAGGGGCAGTAAATGCAAACAGAATTTGCTGCAGTTCAATGTCATTGCATAAGATTTCCTCTATTGTTTCCTTAGATGCAGATGTTAGGGTATAGAATGCTAAATTAAAATAGTGACAGTGTCATCCCATACACTTTCTAATGGGTTCCCAGTAGGATCAGTTTTCTTGCTGAAAATTAATTTCCTTTTACCTAAAAACAATCACAGAATTACAGAATTAAGACCACTTCTTCCTTCACCAAAATACAAAAAGGCAAGAATGCCTCAGCTGCTCATTTTTCACACAAAGCTCAGCGTACACTGCAAATCGAGGACTGCAAGCTTCAAGCATTCACCTTAATCATGAAGGCACTGAAAATAAGATAAGTAAGAAATTTGACATTGCTATTTAAACAATGATTCTTTCTCTTGCAAATGCCAATTCCTTTCACACTGAAAGCACTAGAGAGGCTTGAAAAACTTGTGCATTAAATCAGGATTTCAGCACAATTCTCCAGCTTCTCAAACCAATCTTCAAGAAATTCTCTTGCTCTTTGGAAATGCTGAGGGCAACAGAAAAATAAGAGGATGCAGCCTCTCCTTTTCTGCTGTGTTTGTTCAAGATCATTGTTTTGTCTTTTAAAACAAATGCAGATGACATGCAGCTACTGCTGCTTCTTTTTTTCTCAGGGGGAACAGAGCAAAGGGGGCTAGATTATCTACAGATTGATATTATTGCTGTTTATCACACAAAAGCCTCTTCTCCAAGGAGCAAGCTGCATGGGACAACACAGGGATTGAACAGATATTATAGGTCCTCACTGCTGTAGATGTAACCACAAGTGAAAATACTAATTATCTTCCCAAACAGAGCTCCTCTGTAGCTGCAGTAGCCCAGTGAGGGACATTAACACAACACCCCTGAGGGCAGCCAGCCATCTTTTATTTATTTCTGTTTGCTTGTTTTAAATGCTGGGGGGAAATTAAAGGAGGAAACGATGATATTAAAAAAAGGCTTTCACTGCTTGCCCCTCCCCACAGAAATAAAGATACAAACAAACAGAATACATCTCTCTTCTCTCTGCTGGGATGCTCCTGACAACAGTTATTACAGCTCCCAGCTGGGAGCTCACTCTTCACTGCCGTCTGAAGACTGTCACAGCCACAGGTTCCTGTAAGATTAGCAGGAGTAAGGAAAGATGCTGCCAAAACCTTGTGCCGTCTGTGCAACCCTTCACACGCTGGCTGAGCACCGCGAGGCAGCAGCCCAAGATCCATCCCCAGTGTCAAGAAGCAGCCCATGTAAAGATGAGCACACTCAAGAGATAATGAGCTCCCTGGGGAGGAATCGAACATCCTGGCTTGAAAGAGGTCCGCCAAGAATACATTTTTATTTACACTCATTTTAAGTGTCCACAGCTTTACTGCAGAAAGCTGTAATCTCAACTTTCTCAGGCGTCGGCTCCCAACCTCCCAAGCCTTTTACCAGTGACCTTCAGTGGCTCTTTAATTGCAACTAGCACTCTTGATAAAATTAAAATGTACATTTTAATGGATCAAGCTACCTTTTTAAAATGAAGATGAAAAGCCAAGCATTGCAATTAAGAATCATGACCTGGCTGCCTGGTATGATCTTATTGGTAGCTATTTTCCATTGTGGTAATGCAGAAAAGCTAACACTTTCATTGCTTCTCTTAACTTAAAAAAAAAAAAAAAAAACCAACAACCAGTAAGTCCAAGAATGGGGTTTGAAGGTGTCTACAGCCTGAGCAGATGGGAAGGCACCAAGCTCCCTGCCCCATGTCAGGCTCTGGAGCTGCTCTCTGCTCACAGGATCCTAGGACAGGCACAAGGCACCACCTTGAATTTGGCCATAAGGACTAGACACCTCTACGCTGCAAAAGATTTCTTATCTTGCACATCATTAGAAGGTGACAGGGCACAACCCATTGCAGGAATCCTGAATTCCTCCTGCAGAATTTTGCACCTCTGAATTGTGCAGAAAGGGGCTACAGCTGTTCAGAATCTTCTAGCTTCAGCTTAAGCACAGGGGAGGGTATTGCAGACCACGCACAAAACAGGAGGAAGAAAGAGCATCCAAGAGGAAATGATCAAATTCAGTGATTATGAAGCTAGCTAGAACTCACACTAACAAGATTAACTTGTTACATTATATGAATAAGCTACCACTAGGACTCTGCTTATTGTCAGACTATTAGAGGACAGTCAATTCTTTACATGCAACATATTCCATTACAAAAGTACATTCAGCAGGTAATAATACAAAGCTGTTGGGTAGAAACTGCTCTGTGCCCTTCCACGCACTCCTCTTCCCTGTATGCTACAAGGGGGGTTTGTTTACTCAATTATTAAGTCTCCAAAAGAAAGTGTATTCCCCAGGTAACAGCAAAAGCATCCAGCAAAGCAGGAGCAGTGGTTCAAGTGGGCAATTACTCAACAATGTGTGCCCGAATTAGCTATGGCAGAACCAAAGGCTTGCAGCAGGCAGCAACAGGTCAGACAGTTCACCCAAAGTACATCTTGGGCAGGGACACACAAAATGAAGAAGCTGTGGCTGCCCCAACCCTGGAAGTGTCCAAGGCCAGGTTGGACAGGGCTTGGAGCAACCTGGTCGAAGTAGAAGGTGTCCCTGCCCATGGCAGGCGGTTGGAACAAGATGAGCTTTTAGGTCCCTTCCAATCCAGGCCATTCAGAGATTTGATTTTATGAAAACACTGACAAAGTGAGTCACTGATGAAAACATCAGCTGCCAGTCTTAACAGTCTTTTCAGAGGCCAAGTGAGAAGCAAAAATGTTCTCCTTCAGTGCTTCCCAAACACACCCCATGGTTACTGTAAGGACAGTAAATAAAGCCATAGAGATCACTTTACCTGGGCATTTCCTTGTGCACTCAGGCCCCGAGTTCTGAAGAAGCCCTTCTGTTATATATTGGTGGGGATCAAATGTGCTAAGGATATCTTTTATGAAGATGACTATGCACATACTAAGAAAAATTTAACACCAAGAGAAACTGTAACAGCATACAGAGATAGAGTAACTGAAAAACCAATGCTAATAAACAGTGTTTACTGAATAAATGATAAAGTGACTGAGAGCTTAGCTAAATATAACTCTAAGAAAAATCAGATCAATGTGTGACTCCCACATCTTTATGCATTTTGTTTAAGAACGTCCGTTATGTTCTGCATTGCACAAGTCATTCTGACTGTATGCTCTGCCAGCTTCTGTAATGATTCAGAACTTCACAGATCTAGGATGATTTGTTAAGTAGAAAAAAAGAATGTCTTGTCTTTAAAGCTTCTAGTCTTGATTTAATGTTAAGGGTATGAACAAAAAAATGAAAATTGGCTTTACTGTTTTATGCACTGTTTTAAAAGAAAATATGAACATCCAAGTGTCTTCATATCTCATATATATTCAAGTCAATCATAATGACAAAAATCCATAATCTGAAACTACAGGGCAACTGTTCTGTTCTTATTTGACATTTGTGGTTACAGTTTAATAAAGAAAAACCAATGCTAAAAGATGACAGACTCCTCAATGTGAATTTGTAATTACATTTTATCTAAAAAATTGAAGCAAAAAAAGAAATCTATAAAGTATTAATTTGCTTTTCAGACAAATAATTTTAAAAAACCAAACAACACCCCAAAATTAAACATTTATTTTGTTAGTAGTACAAGAGCACCAATAAATATAATCACTAGCTGGTAGATAGTCAGAAGCAGCATGAAATTCTGCAGTAAACGTTTATTCTCACTTAAGATGAAAACATCCACAAATTCATCCCCTGAACACATTGCTTTCCAATACTGAAGGAAACCTCTCGAAGAACATTAATACATAAATATTGGAGAGTTAAATGCCCCTGGGTCAAAGGGTTAGTGTAACACAATATTTCTGTTACACTTTGCATTATTATCGTTATGCTTGGTTTGCATTTTTACAGCACACAAAATCAAATTAGTTTGCTCTTCTGCTAAGTGCATGGTTCCTGGTGGCCATTAGTGTGACTCCCAGGTCAGGAGGAACCTGGAATTTGGCAAACATGTGTCTTCCTTCCAGAGGCTCCTATCACCTATAAATCTTATTGAAAAGACTGAAAGGGTGAAAAGCAGAGCATATTTTAAAAGTAAGCTACTGCTACCTAAGAAACTTAGAACCATAAAGTTACTTGAAAATGTTGGATCAAAAATAAAATGTATTCAAAGCATCTGAACCCTTACAGAGCAATTAAATTACCTGGCACTTTTCCTTGTGAGCTTTCTCTGAACATCATCTTGAGAATAGAAATGTTGCAGAAATCACATAAACCTTGCTACAAAAATTTTGGGCAGTTCCTGCCGAGTTCCCTAATGAATAACCCCTTAAATACAAAAATCCTTATCAAACCTTGGGAATACACCACATAACTCTTCCATCCCTGCCCAAGATGACCTCAGAAGGAGTTTAGTATTCCAGTCACACTGACATTGCTATCATTATTTTTATATCAATAGCATTCATTTTTAGGTAGATTAATTATAATAAATATATGCTATATCAACAGACTTTTCATTATGGTCCATTTAACCTCATAATACATAATTGATTCCTATTTGCTCCACGTGATCGATGCTTAGCACTCATTGCTGAGTGTGTTAGTAAAGGAGAAGTCAGAGAAGGGCCATGTCTGCAGGATAAATAGCAAGGTTGATATCCCATGTAGCTCTGATTGTCTGCATAAATATGTCTATGCACTTACGGAGAACACAAAAATTAATACTGATTTATTTTATTGAGTTTTTTATTAACTCAAAAAGTCACATCTGAGAAACCTATAATTTATAAATCTGCAGTATTTACTAGCTCGCATTTCCAGGCACATGCACTAGAAGAACCAGACCTCCTATGCTACATAAATAAAAGGAATATCGGTACAATATGCAGCTTAAAAAGCTCCCATTTTTAGCTCACACTTTCTCTGGTGCTTTGGCAGACTGGTCTAAAAGTAGTTATGACCTTCTGGACTTCAGAATATGTCACAAAACGCAAGGAGGGAGAGGGAAGGGAAGCCAGCTGTGTCTGTGCTGCGTCCCTAGCTACAGCCTGCTGTAGCTCGGTAACTGGAAAGCTCCAAATTTAATTTATGAATAAAAGAACAGTGACCACTGCTTTACACAGACCTTCAGTGCACAGGCCCACACTGGGGGGATCCCACGAATGGACAAACTGAGGGATGCAATCCACACAGGCTGCATTACTGATGGCCTTCCTTCCACGCTTGGGTATCTCTGACAGGTATTTACATTTTGGGAAATCAGCTCAGTGCCACAAGATGAGCAATGTAGGAGCTGGGAGATCTGAAACGACTCTGATTCAGACAACACTGAAAGACATTATTTGCATTACTGGGATCACAGTCTGACTTTGATCTGTCATAACAAGATATATGGAAATGTATAAAATTTATGTGCTTTTACTGAAGGAAAATAACAATGGCACATGCCTTGATACCTCAATTACTCAAATCCATGCATAGAATTCATCTCTTTTGTAACTATTAGCAAATAGGATAATTGTAATGTGTATTAATGCAATCTGTTGAAAATAGAACTTTCCAAAAATTTCACCTCTAAGAAATGAAATATTAACATCACTGAAGCTAACTGGATATTTGGTTCACCTCTTTAAAAAAAGAAAACAAGTTTGAGATGAAAACCAACTTTAAAAAAACCCAAACCCCAAAGATGTTAGTACGGTGCTGGTAACAGTGGGCAAATATTTCATAGCTGAGTTATTAACTGAGTTATTATTCAAATTTAACTACAGAAGCTTATTCAATATTATGAGAAAGAAATAACCTTTGTCAGAACCAGCTAACTTACTACTTATACTGAGTTTTAGTGCGATGGATAGGAACAAAATAACAGACATATAAAAGGAAAATTTCAGCATTGTATTTCTAACATTTGCTTTCCAGAATTTCTTAACTATAGAAGAGAGGAGGATGTATATTCTTCAAGCAAACATTCGGAGTGTAGCTTTGCCCTTCGGGCCAGTTAAAAGCCACTTAATTAAAATCTGAAATAATTTTTAACTTCAACTACCATGAAGATGTATTACTAACAAGGACTTCCAGGTAAACAGGTATGTCATCCAAATCATTCACAGTTTTACCATGTGAAAAACACAGTCTCCAGTATGTATAAAATTATATTTAATGTTTCTGAGAAACCATCATTCAAAAGCTCACCTGCCCTGCATTTCTCTTAACAAGTTTATCAATTTTTAGAACACTAGAGTATAGTAATATTTAATACTACACACTAAATGTTAACCAAGATTTCAAAGCATTAAAAAAATGCCAAGAGACAGTTTCACATTTCAAGATGCCAAGCTTGTCCAGGCAACTAATCATCTCCCAGCACAAGAAAAACAACAGGAGAGCAGCTACAGCACAAGGACTTGGTGATTAATTTAACTCTTCCAGGTAAGCACTTCAGGAGGAAACTCTAAAGGCTCAATTAAGGGATGCTGAAGCAGGATTTCTGAATTCTTGCTGTGAGATGATGCTAGACCCAAAAGTTTTTACGTGCCTCTCCACTAAGGCAGAAGCAATTTCCTTTCATTAAGGACTCCGACAGCCCCTTAGGTCAAGATGAAAGATCTACTTTTTTTTTCCTATTTGAATCTGACATGCCAATCACCCAGTCAACCTCAGTGGAATAACATTTGGCAACTACGGCACAAATAGGCAGGCACAGCTGCCAAGAGCTCTTCAAGGGGCAGCCTGGGCAGAGTCTCCAGCCAATTCACTCCAGCCACAACGATGTCTACATGCCTCCCCAGCAAACCCTCACTACATTTCACAACAGTTATGGGCAGGGAATTAGCCACAAACCCTGCTCTTTGGAAGGCCTGGGCAGGATTCACTCTCCTAAATTGGGAATTTAGTATTACTCTAGCAGGATGTGAACATCAGGTTAATGTCTAGACATTAGAAGAAGAAAAATATTAATTCAATATTTGCTTTAAGAGCACACTGGCTCTTTATGAATGAGAAACAGCCATCTACAGTGCCCTTCTGTTGAGGAAGTCACAGCTCCTATAGGGCATTGGGGCTGCAGCACTGAGGGCTCACTTCAGTCTGGGCACTGAATTACTCTCACACGTGAGAGAGGCCAAGAACACACGTTCATGCACTACTGCCTCAGACAGCTGCATGAACTCTGCAGGAATGTACTACACATCTGCACATACACTTTGCCCTTAACAACTGAAACATGGATTTTACTGTTTCACTTGAAAATTTGCAGCCTGAAAAGAGTGGTGTTTCATCAGCATAATATCTCTATGGGTTTTGAAAGGCAGCCTCAAAAGGTTGTAAAGGGTTAGAAATTGTAGGTATTAGACAAGTGAAAAAAAGGAATGACTCGTCCTGTCCTCATTGCTCATCTGCTCTTGTCCTTCAAGAAAGTATTTCCTGCCAGGTTCTCAAATCACGGCCACAAAAAATTCAATACTGTTATTATTGAGATTACACCCCCACTCTGATTTCTTAGGCGCAAAAGCATGTAAGGCACCCCAGACTTCAGCATCAAAAGAAAAGGAGACAAAAGCCATTGGTAATTTTGGCAATTCCTTCCATTTCACTCTCTCTTCACTGTTACCTTCCATTACTTATCCCAACAAAGACACCCAGCTGAAGAACCTGGATCCATCACATAAAAGCATTCGCACCTCTCTGAGCCCAAGAGCAGTCCCTGCCTGAGGGAGCCCCTCTGCAGCCAGAGCCAAGAGGCACAGCCGGGCTCACGGTGGCTCTGCCCAGCCCCAGGCACAGCTCAGCACCTGCCTGGCTTTGCACAGGCTGTATTTGAAGTTTCCCATATCCCATATCCAGTGGATGTGGGAACCAACGCCAGAGCAGCAGAACTCATCTTCTGGCATCATTTTCCATCTGCACGAGGTCAGAAAGTTGTACACCAGTATCTGGGGTCAGAAAATTGGATTTTATCTGAGTCTGCAGGGATTCACATCTCTTTCCACACAGTCTATTTGCCCTAATTGCTGCTTTGACTTGGAGATATTCCAGCATCTATCAGTTTAAACAAAACTTTAAACATTGTTTGAATGTATCTAAACGCATTCAGAAATGTAATGAAGTCCCTCTTCCCCCAACAGCCTGTGTCTATTGCCCCTAAATAGTTCATTTGAGGATTTATTTGAATTTATAGGCATCAACTCAGTCATATATTGCTTCCTTAAATGCCTTATACAAGCAAAACTGCATAACTAAGACATGAGGAGTTCAGCATAATAGCAAACCAATGCTTCATAAACCACGATAATTTTGTAAAGCATTTTTTTAAAAGAAGTTTTAAAAATAAAATACACTTTTTCTTCAATAACTGCAGATGATCAAAACCAACCTAATGAATTCCCTGAGCTACAGCATTTCTCATGGAGCACTCCTTGGCTACTCCCTTTACTTTGCTGCATATCCCAACATCCATTACAGATCTGACATTAGCAAAAATTGTAAATGTCACAGAGTCCAAAACTTAAATTGCAGCAAAGTGCTGTGTGTGATTTTCTATCAACAAGGCAACATGTTAATGCTCTACCAAAGCCAAGTCAGCTCCTGAAATACAGTCTAGGTTTTCTAGGCCAAAGGCTTTCATTGAGAAAATGCAAGGTTGTGCACTGTGGTTCAATTTACAAAATTAGTCACTGATCATTATTTATTTGCACTGCATAAAAATTTAAAAAATAGGTGATGAGTCACATGCCTGCATCAGAAATCAGGAAAAAGCCACTGAAAGTACTTTAAAGTTAACATCTACAAAAAGGAACAAAATATACAACAAAATTTTGATTATTTTCCAAGTTCATGATAACTTGCAAATATAGAAGACTTGGGGATGGTGTGGGAAGTTAAATGGAACATTTCATTTTACCAAACTTCCCAAGATCAGCTGACTATTTAACGTTTTCTAGTGCTGGTAATCCATCCAAATGAACACACATGTTCTTTCTGGGAAGAAAAATAAAGAAGGTGCAGAGTGGGGAGAGAAAGGAAGAAAAAAGGAAGGGGAAAAAAAAAAGGAAGAAAACAGTCCTAATAACTCAGATGACAGCTTTTAAATTTTAAGCACACACACAAGTGTGTTCCAGTGATGACTTCTTCACCTCTTCATCATCATGTCCCTATGGTATTAAACACTCTTAGTCAACAGTTGTTGATAATGATTGGTCACCTACCAAGATTAAAATCTGAATGGGAAAACATGTGTTACACTCCTTTGTTAGGAAAGTGGCAACACAGTTTTTGAACATGTAAAATTTTACTTTTAATTACCCTCTTACACCTTCTGTTCAGCTATTAACCAGCAATAACCCATAAATCCATTTAACACATTATGAACTGTAAAACTAAGTTCTATAATGTTTCTGTATGAACAAAACAGAAATTTTAATACAGAATGAATGTCATCTACTTTTGTAGTTTTTGAATCAAGTTATGAATTCTGTCTTTAGGTTGGAGAAAAGTAAATTGTGCTACCTTGAACAAAACAGCTAAGAACATTGGACACAGATATTGTAATAAACTTTAATTGACATAGGTTAAACAGCAGCACATCCCAGCAACTTAAACAGCACAGGATAATTTGTTGTAGTTTTCTTTTACAATAACAAAAGCATTTAGAATCATATTCAGCAAGCAGGAAACTAAACCACTATGTACACAAATTAAGAAGTGTTGTATGCTATAATGGCCCATGTTATTCCCTTTCTCTTTAATTGGGCTGAGTTCTCTGTTCATAATTACAGTGACAACAGACAGATAACCACACAAAACACTTCTCTTTCCAGCACCTGCTTGCACAGAGTAATGTTTCATAGAGAGGTCAGGAAAGTGCAATGCCTTAAAAAATAAACTTAAAACCACAAATGTATATATTACAACAGCATGAGGTCTTACAGCAGTACAAGAAAAATTATTTGGTTTGCCATTTGCTTCACATGCCTGCCAGGACAGAACCACTCATGTCCCAAATAATATGACTTTTCCAAAGACTCATGACTTGGGTTTGCTGTCTCATGATTGGGTTTGTGTGTGGTAAGCAAAACATGGCACAGCACAACACTTTTCCATCACATCACCATATGCAACCGTCTTTTTGAAACAAACACATGGACACAAAACTACCCATCTGGACCACAGAGGCACAATAATGTTTAGAATAAAGGGATAAAAATGTTCAAGAAAAAAAAACTTTCAAAAACATATACTTCATGTAAATATAGCATTTTCCATGTTGAAGTGCCAACTATTCCCAGTCTTGTTAGTGCTGTAGTAATTAGGCAGCAGTTACACCATGCTGTCGAGTGGAAAACTGCCCACTGGGACCCAATCTCCACCTGTCTTGCCCAGGCAGGGAGGGTGCAGGAAGGATGCTCGCAGCCAACTGTGATCAAACCGCCTCAGCCTCATTTCCCAGAGAGTAAATTGGGTCCAGCCTCACCTAAGTTACCCCAGACACATCTATGTCAGTCATCAAGGCTTCTTCCAAAACCAAGGGAGTGAAATAAGAACCTACAAAGAGCATCTAAACTTATACCTTAGAAAAAAAGGTGCTTGCAGAATTTTCTTTTTTTATGGTAACACTCAACCAAAATGCAGTCAGCTGCAGTTACTGTAGTTGGCTCTGCAGTAACATTTTCAAACTCTGATATGTCCAACACATTGCACGGAAGAGATTTAACCTTGATCTGTCCTAAGTCCATAGACACGTAAGAATAGAAATAATCTATGTAATTTATAATGGCATTAATCAGCTCAGTTCTATCTACTGGCAGCTCCTTGCTGCTTGACACAATGCACAGTACACTGCAATTTCCAAACTTACTCCAAGTGCCCAATTCCCCAGTGATTTCACAAGAGAAAAACTGCCACATTCCACCATTACTATGTGCCATCCAGGGAAGGCACAAAGGAATTGTCTTGTGCAAAAGCTGCTCTGAAAGGATTGTGATACTGCAGGGAACACAGAAGCCACAACAACCCAAAGGATCTGCCACGAGCGGTGCAGCAAGAAAACCTGCAGCATGACAAATAGGAAATACCTTGAACATATATATATAAAACAGCATTTGTTAGTAACACCAAAAAAAAAAAAAAAAAAAAAAAAAAAGTTAAAGCCACTTGTGTTAGCCTCCACTTCTAATAACTCTCAATAGAAGAAATGACCATTTTTAAGTGCTGGAGCATTAGTGTTAAATTTCTCCCACTATATGCAGCAACAGTGTAATGCCTGTAGAACTATACAGACTTTCCATCAAAGCTAAAACAAGAAAGAATATCATTGTGAGACTACCAAAAGACATAATTTAAAATTACACTGCATTTATATTTCCAAGCCAAAGGCCAGGAAACTGCTTTTGTATTAAAAAGGAAAGCTAGATTCCTGTACAGTCACTTGGCTATTCAGAAGTGAGAGCTTGCAAAACACAGGGATCAAGATCTTCACATAAGGGCACTGCTTCTAGTGAAAGAGATGAAAACACTTATCCAGTAAATCTGGACAAGGGGCAGGAGTCGGATGCTGGACTCCCAGATACAGAACAAAACAAACAAACAAAAAATCCCAGCAAAAAACCTTCAACCTAAAAAAAAACTACTGTGAAGAATTTGGACACGACTAGGCAGAGAATAGAAAGTTAAAGGAATTTTTAAATGGTATTTTCCCCTCATTTTAATATTATTTGGGATCATCAGTAAGAAGATAAAAAGGCTTTATATTTAATATCACATTAGCTCTTACAGGACACATCTATGGCCAAGCAGCCTGTGGCTGTTTCCCATGTTTCTCCAAGTAACCTTAAGAATGCACAATTTCTTTGTCGGAAACAAAATGATTAAAAAGTGTCAGAAGAGAGCAGTGAAGAGGTCTCCAATTTCTGCTGTACCTTCTCTGTCAACCTCTTTGCAGACTCCAATTCCTCTATAAATCTCAACCCTACACACTCCCTTGTGGAGTTCAGTGGCTCATGGCCAACACAGTCCACATTACCCAGAGAACACAACAGATACATTCTTCACCCACTCAATGCACTTGGGTGCCCAGTAATTTAGCCAAAGGCAGGCCTGCATTTATCCAACTTCTCAAGCAACTCCTTGTCATTTTGGCACAAGCACTTTACAACTCAATTTACAAGAAAAGTGGCAGTTTAGTTCCAGCTGCAAAGCTCCAAGAGTAATATTAGGAAAATACGAACCATATTTCACCTTTTATTGGCAGGGCACACACAGCACTTCATTAGTTTACTTAGCATCCAGGAACTGCACGTGTGGATGGACCAGTTCTTTGATCAAGCTCTCACTTATTTAAAAAAGACTCTCTGTAGATCAGTCTTCTAGCACTGACCAAAGGCAGACATGTAAATAAAGAAATAAAAGCCCAGAAAACTCAGGGGAAAAAAAAAAAAAAAAANGATGCAAAAAACAAGGAAAAAAAAAAAAAAAAAAAAAAGTGATTGCCTGTTTCTTTTTACACTTAATTAAGCATAAACTAACTCCCCTCCTCCTTTGGGAAGGATATAGATAATATATGAATGGAAATAAAAGAGTGGATGAGTAATCACTGCAGTTCAAACAATATTTCACAAGCAAAACAAGTGTGATAAGATTCAGTAGCCTGTGGCAGACGTTTGTTTGAGTGAACAACAAGATCATATTTTCATACTTTTGGCCATCTCTGTAGTCTGAGGCAGACTGCCAATTCCTACTCTACTGTCAACCCCCAGACCTAATGGAGATGAAAGGCAAAATATAGCTCCATTCCAACTGCATTATTAATTCCAGCAGGGCCACATTCAGGCTGACAGGGCTGAGGTCATAATTTAGCCATTAGCACTAGGAACAGCAGGATTTGTCTGCCCAGAACTGCAGGAATATGGGCTGTGCTTTCCCTTTTGTGTCCAATCAATATTATATTTCACGTTGTCTCGCTGGGCTAATGGAGGAATGGTCACAGCACTGGTTTGAAGAACACTTCTAGCAAAAGACAAACTTCTCCTCACAGACTATCAGCAGTCCCACTTCTGTTTTTCTGCTAGAATACCCTGGTCACATTAAGCTGTTTTCTTTCTACAAAGATGCAAAAGGAACATACAATATGATTTTAAAAAACTGTGCTGGCAAGAGCAGCTCTGCCTACACCTTGGGGTTTTCATACCTCTGCAATGTTGCAGGCAGCTTCTCCTAACTAAACATGAAAAACCTCAAATATAAAATACTTATAACCCAAAATAAGCCCTACTGCAATATAATAAACCAACATTTATGGCACAAGTACAATTTATCACATGATCGTGTCATTTTTTACTTGCCTGTGGGCAGCCAGAAGTGTTTCCCACAAGGAGCTAAGGAGCAAAAGGCCTGCAAATCCAACCTCATTGATTTCCTTCTGGAGCTACATTTACCTTCTCATGTTTTCCAACTCTATGGTGGCAATTAAAAATATGTCTAAATCCAAGGTACTACAAAAGAATTTCCTTTCCTGTTTAAATGAGTCTTCCTTGCCAGGATGTCCACTGGAGGTGGGGACGTGGGACAATCAGTTCTTGCACCCATAAGCTCTTTGCCCCTCACCCTTGGGCATCAATTCTTCTAAAGACTGCTACACGTACTGTACAGGACTGAATTAAGGAAACCCAGTTTTATACTTCTACAGACTGCAAGATGATAGTTGGAAGGACAAAAGCTGTATCTTCTTTCAACTTACACACTCAACTTACAAAGACTTCACACTTTTCGATTTTCTTCTGCAATTTCTCTGAGGACTTTTCATTTCCCTCCCCAACCTTTTTAGATCCAATCAGCTTTCACCAGCTTAGTTAGAGCCTGTAAGCAGGAAGAGCTGAAGATTTTAAGCATCTCTGTATCACTGGTTATTTTAATTTGGTCTTGTTTTTAAAGTAACAATATAGAATGACCATCATTCTCCTGACTTTAAAATTGGCTGCTGTAGTTCATTGATTTTGATTATTTGATGAAAAGAAAGAGTTCCCTAAATGACAGCTGCTGATATATGGTAGGGCTTTATTAAATGTTGAAATATTTAACCGAATTCAGTGACTCAGAAAAATTCAGAGCATTAATTTTATAGATTAAACAGCAGCCTTAAGGCCCCAAATTATTTTAAAACAAATTTTATCTACTTTTTTGGAACATTTTGAATTTAAATGTTACTGTCAGCTCCACATAAGCTCATTTCTGCAGAGGTTTCTCATGTACTACGGTACCAACTTAAATTCTAATCCATTTGCATTAAACTGGTACATACCCCAATAGGTTATAAATGAGGGTGAATGAACTTAAAAGCGTTCCCATTTTACTTAATTTGCAACAATGCAACCTACTTTTACCCAAAAGAGGTGGGGCAGAACTAACGTAACAAAATAAACACATGTTCACATAGCACGTTAAGTAGATGCAACCCTGTTTTAAAAAAGGAAAGAAGCAGTGGTAATAATTGAACAGGTTTTCCATAGAAGGAAATTGACACTGAAGGGGTTCCCACTCAAAACAGATACTCAAATATTAATTTATCTAGGAAAAAAAAGAAGTTTAAAATTTATCTGTGGTTAAGTTAAAAATGAAAAAGCCTGGTAACCAGCAGCTCTTGACTCCTGTCTTGCACCAAAAATGACTTCAAAGAGGTGTATACAGATGTCACAGCACTACTCAATAGATAGCAGATGAAATTCAATGACAATCAATGCAGAATCAAAGCTAATTATATATACAATGATGGACTTGAAATTAGCTGTTAATATTCAGGGAAGACTTAGTAATCACTTAGGCTGGCAGTTCTCTCTGTGTCACCTCCATGTTCCACAGCAGTCTGAAGGCAAACAGAACCCAAGCAATTACTTTTAAAGAATGAGAGAAGAGTGAAACGCCATCACAGCCATTTTATGACCTCTCCTCCTGAACATTGAGAGCATTTGTGCTTGCTCCTCTCCAAAAGGATGGAAAAGCGTGATCAGGAAAGGCATGAAGGACAAGCACAGGCATGCAATGGCTTCTGTTTCAAAAAGGGAAAACAAAAAACCCAAGCCTGGAAAAGAGATGATTCGGGGTAGACAGAGAGGAGTATACCAGCAGTCTTTAAAAATCAGAAGTGGCATGAAGGAGATGAACACAGAACCAACGTTCACACTTTGTGCCAACACAACAGCTCCGGAGCATCAAGTGGATGCTCCTTCCTTTGGCTAATGCACATGTTGCCACAGGACATCGCAGAGGCCAAAAATATTTAAATGGTACAAGAAATCAATTAGGAAAAGGCATGGGAGACAATCCAGTCAAGGGCTATTAAAAGGAATTATGCAGATACAAGCTCAGGCTGAAGAGGCCCCACAGCATCACTGCCTGGTAGGGCAGGTCCCAAACACTTTGCCTTCCCCTCTTGCCCCCATCAGCAGCCCAGCTTACTGAGCTACCAAAACCCACAAAATATTGGGCTAAACAGACCTCTATGGACATTTCAGTATTTGCCTATGAAAAGCTATGAAGCTGAGATGCATTTAATTGTGGTGCAATGGGATCACACACTAAAAATAGTGATTTTCAAAGTTCTATCACCTGCATAGGAATAAGCAGAAAATGTGAAGAGCCACTCTGAGGCAATGTGTAATTCATGCAAATTTTGCCATCTAAGCTCTTTAGGCTTTTCTTAAATAAACAAATAATTCATCCTCCACATCCTCTGCAGTCTGAAGCTCGTACTGATTATGTTGATACCCTGGTAGAATCTACAGCCCAGCTGAGCACAGGGTCCCATTGTGTCCTCTGCAAACAGAGGAAGAGAGAGTTCTTGCCTCATAGAGGCAGCAATATTAAAAAAAACATAACAAGAATCATGGAAGACTAGAAACAGAGATGAGGCAGCTCCAAACCAGAGCCTCAGGAACAGAATTCAATTTTTTAAAGTTAATGTCTGTGCACTTCTCAGAGACTGTCTCAAAAAGAGATAAGAGTGAATCTTTCCAGATGGGCAAACTAAGTACTGTGAAAAAGCGTTTGTGAATCTCATGCAGATATCGTGCCACGACCGAAGAAACATGATCCACAGAAACATTTTTACTTATTTCACATATGCATAAACCATGATGGACCCCAAGAGTAACCTTACTGTATCTTTCAGGTAATTTAAATAGAAACCATGTCCAGTAGTCTTGGGCTAGTTCTGTGAAATCTCAAGGGATAGGAAGCACAAGTCACTACAAAGAAATACAAGATAGGTACATAAAGACATCTGGTACAGCTTTCTCAAATTCTAGACTTCAGCACTGTCAATAATGAACACAGTTAAAGAAACCTTTTCTTGAAGGGTCTGATTCTTCACTGGTTTTTTTAATCATAGAATTTCTACTGTCCCAAGTCTATCACAAAGCACATGATAAAGAAACACACTGCCTGCTCTGTTTGTTACCCAAAAAAAAAAAAAAATCAGACTTCTGAAAGAACAAAATAGCCAAACTCAGGGAAAAATAATAGGGTCCACAGACATGTCAGCCGGTTTTTGAGAGGCTTTTTTTCTTTGCATCAGCTTGTATCTACATAGCTATCTTACTCCTAAAGCAACAGGCACCACAGACAAGGTCCCAAAGGTGTAAACCAGCGTACGAGTGCACAGAATCGCCTCCAACTCCACAAACCTACCAGCTGGCTTTTGATATTTTCACAAAGTTTTGGTACAGCCTTTGACATCCAGTTTCAAACAGTCTAGAGGCGACATGAAGTAGCACTGTTAGTATTCTAATCTGGAAAAAACCAGACATGTGAGATCCATCACAATAATGCAGTCTAGCAGCGCTGTAATTTGGGTGACGGTATGAATGAGTCACAGGTAATTGTCAGGTAACAGGAGGAACACAACTGCCTTCAGTCAGCACCAGAATCCCACTGCAGGCATCAAAAATAGGTTTTTGCAGTGGGAAAACAACTCAGGGAAGCAGAACAGAGATAATCAGAGTCAAGGAAAATACAACTAAAAATATTTAATGAAAGAATTTCATTATTACTAATAAATCACAGTCATATTCACTGTAAGGGTTCCTATTCTCCAAATGAAGAATCTTTATTTTGCAATTAACACAAACAAAAATGGATATTATACTCCTCCTTAGAAAAGTATTTTCTTTCCCTGCTCAAGGCAGTGCTGAGTACACACTGGTTTTGCCCCAGTTTGCTCTGAAAAATCAGCTAGAACACAGATCCATTTCTGAGCAAGGTGTTGAAGTCCAACTTCTGGCATCTAGTAGAAAGATACAGCAGTATCTCTTTAAGTATTTCGTTTCCTGCCTAAATTTAATACTGGAATATCAAAAAGAACCTTGTGACACCTCCAGTGAAAATTCTCTCATATGAGAATCCCAATTTTAACAACAGAGATCTCAGGAACTACTTCTCTCACTTAATGAGCCTTGGCAGCCATTCAAATTAAACACTCTATTGTGCAAGGAGCTAATTATGCTGAGATTAAACCCAGAGAATGATAGGGACATTTACTGTACTTCTGGCAATTATAAGAGCTCTCAGTATTGGAGAACACAGCTTGTATTTCATAATTCTGAAAGATGTCCCTGCTAATCCAATAAAAAAAAATGCATGTGCATGCTCACACATACAAGATTAATTAAATTTTTAAAACATTTTTCAACTACTTCTGACCCATATACATTCACAAATTATTATTATTTGTTTTGCCCTATTTGTCCTGTATCTGAATGTTCATCCTGTATCCCACATATCCATTTGTCATAATCCTCCACCATTTCTCTCATAGGCAATTAATGTTATCTCTTTTCCTAAGAAAGCTGAAGTAATGACAGTAAAATATTTGCTCATTTAGTATTCTAATTAATTTTTCCAGTATCTTCCCTGATAGTGCCCTTTTCTTTCCCAGAAAACCCAGTGGTCAGTTATCTCTGTCACTGCTACCCAAAGAAAATGCATGTAAACAGATGGACTGTTCCTTACTTGGCACACACAGGCGGAAGCACTTTGCAATTTCATGAGTAAAACTCGTCACTGGATGATTTCCCACTTCCTCTCCACTAATGTCTACTTGGAAGAGGTTTGATTATGCAACATAAAACCCTCTAAATCCCCATAAGGGCCTGGGGAGACCAAAGACAAGTGATCAGACTCTTCTGCAGCAAAATGTGTTCAGGATCTGACTCTTGCATGCACGATAGGAAGCTGGGTAGCAAAGTAATGAAACTTGGATTTGTGATGGATTTTGCATCTTGTGGTTATCTCCACCAGTATCTAACAGTGTGTGTAATCTGATTTAAGGTTCCCCCATCCCACAGTCCAGGCACTCGCAGCAGCTACTTCCCCAGGGGATTTGCTGGTGTCTAATGAAAGCACAGTCCCTGCAGCACCATTCCTTTGAGGGCAAGGCATCAACAGAGCTGTGCTTCTCTACCCTGCCTTTGGTTTTCATGAAATTTGTCAAACTGCAATGTATTGAGCACTCTTAACCCTGCTTTTCCTATGCCATGACATTCAGGAACCATGCCAGCAGATGCAGAGATGTTGGTGAGGATAGACAGGTGAACAGAATCATCAGCCTGAGAAATTAAGCAACCTGATCTGAGCTTCAGGTTGTAAATTGGTCAAAAGCAGCTTTTCAAGTTTTCAGCTAAACTGGATCGCCTAGCAGAAGGAAAGCAGTCCCTATCATCTTGAGGCAGCAGCGTTCCCTTGATGAAAACTCTCCAGAAGCTGTGAGGCAAAGCCCTTGTTCCCATGAGCAGCCTTCACACACAAATTCTGCAGTATTTCATTTTCATATTATCTATCAACATGTTGTTTTGCTTAAGATGGAAAAAACAAATGTGAAAGGCCTGACCTCTCTGGGGCTGATGGGTGTGAATCAGGGCACAAACGAGCTGTATCTGCAAGTAATGATTACTGAAACAAGTCTCTAGAAGACTGAAAGCAAAGCAAGGTTAGTATTATTAAATGTAGCTCACTGTAACGATAAATCAGAAAGAGTTACAGGTAATTATCTGTATGTTGTCATTGGTCAATCAACAAGCTGCATTTAAGAATCTGTGATAAAGTGATTTCCTAATTAACTGCTCATCACAAGCACTTTTGGAGAGAACAGTGGGGCTGAGCTAATTGTTGCAGTAAAACCAGAAGATAAACAAATTATAAGTTTCTTTAAACAAATTAAAGGAAAAGGTAGCAGAGCAATGCACTGAAGGAATGCACTTCCTAAGCTTGCACTTTGTTCTGTTCTTTCTATATCTTTGTTTCTGCTGCAAAGCAGGCACACACAACCCACTAAATGTCATCCCACTTACGAGGAACAGCCACACTCGGAGCACTCCGGGAGCAGTCTCCGCATTCCCCCAGGATGACAGTCTAACATTTCACATTATCATTTGCTTTCCCTCACATCACCTCCTGCCAACGCCCCCAGTTCCTGCATTTCTGATAGCCCAAGGTGCCGGGAATGGAGCAGGAACAGCTGACCCCAGGCAGCACAACCCCAGGTGCGATCCCACCTCCCATTCCAGGCTGGCTCTGCTACAAGAGCATCAGTAATTACAGAACCAGCATTAAGCCTATTACACTATGGGACAATCTTCTATTCTAAACTCTTACCTTTTAAATTCTGGAACAGCCACGTGCAAGCAAGCACAAAACCTTTGCAGATGTCCCTCCCACTCTAGCAGCCCTTCCAGAACCTGCATTTCAGACCCCTTGGCTCCTCTTATAATCCTGACCTTATCAATATCACCTGGAAAAGCCTGGCCACAAATCTCTCTCAGATGAATACACAGGTTTTTCTAGTTTCTCTCCACTAAAGTTTTAAATGATTGCTTTTAAAATAAATATAAATGAAAAATGTGTAACTTGGTGAAGACAAGTATCTTAACAGGTTGGTTTCCTAAAATCTTTGTTATATTTTAAAAAAGGCAAAGATTGCATAACACCACCACTCTGGAAAACTTTCCTCTCAATTATGTAGTCAAAAGCCTTCAAAAAAGTAATGAATTTAGTGAATTAAAAATTTATCTAACTCTTTACATATCACCATTCCCAACAGTTGTTTTTCCTGCCAGGATGCAGTATCTGTGTTTGAAAACCCTTATGTAACTTCTGAATTCTTCCATCTAGCTCCAGCAAGCTGACATAATCTAGCAACAGAGTCTTCTGTGTCCCTGTGCACACACTGGCAGTGAAGTGTGAATGCTGCATGGGAATAGCTTAAAATATTTCTTTAATATTTTATCATAACTTTAGTTGATGTTCATTTGTGTTCCCTCCAATTTCAGGTGCTGGCAGATGGAGTTTTTTCCTTTTTAACTAACAGGAGATGGAATTTTCTGGTTTGTTTTCCCCTACAGCAGATGTATTCATATCTCAATATATTTCAGTAATTTTTCTATTCCTCACCTCTTCCTTGGAGATTGACTGCTTACTTGCATAGTACTTTTTAAATAATGATGTTTTATTTTTTTTCTCCTTGGATAGACATACAGGTTCTAACATTTTTTTATTTAACTATTACATGTAATTTGATAATTCCTAGTAAGAGATAGGTAATTCTCCTTATAAGTATGTGGATTGTCAAATTTTATTTTTTAAAAAGTCAAATACATTAGGGAAAAAAAACCCAAATTTAGGTAAAGAACGAATATTCTGTCAAGGCCATATGCCAATAAAACTCATCTCCATTTATTCTCCAGTCTGCTGCAACTGAAGCACAGTTTCCCAGATTAATAGATCCAGTATCACTATTTAATCCTCTCCTCAGTGACAGGGTATAATGATCTGATGAACGTGCTACTTAATGGACTACCTGAAAGTGTTCAAAAACCATGGCGATGAGCACAGGCTAGAAAACTATAGAAAATATCCTAGAATAGAATGAGAACTGAGAAATAAATCAGCCTGTAAGGGACAAGATTTATTAAGGGATGTATGGGGCCTTTTCCTTCCCATAAGCATTTCCATTTTTAGTTCCTTTATTAATATTTTTACTGCTTCCCCAGCTCCATGTGAATGCACTGGAATCGTACAAGGTCTAATCTAAATTATCTTGCAGAGCAAGGTTGACAACCTCCCACAAATTAACATTAGCTCAGTAATTTGCCAGTTTGTGTATATAAATTACCAAAGATATATGGTGCCTCCCTGCTTTGTATAAATATAATTTACCATGGATTTATTACTAATATTACAATACACGGTCACCCTGTAACAATTATTTATTTGTTTTTCATTTCAATAGGGCAGAAGTCAATTTGTCAGCCATACAGGCTCCTTGCTCAATAGCTGACCAGGGGACTCTGAGAGCTCCTGGAACACATCCAGCACATGCCAGCCCAGAGTGGCTGGGAAGAAATCAGCTTCACCTGGCAGCCAGGGGAATTACCAACCTACTGTCAGGTCAGCCTGTGTTTATGCCAAGAACAAACGTTAGCAAGGACTTCTTGGCATTGCACATACTGGGGAGATTTCTGTGCCTATCCTACACAGGGACTCAGACTACACAACACTTCCAGAATCCCTGGAATTTATATAAATAGGAAGATATTGGCGTCCAGTCCCTTATGCAACAACGCAGTTCTGCGGAATTCACGACACAACCACTCACAGCCACGCAGTCCAGAATGCCAAGACCCCCCACCAAAAGCTTTAAACTGTTACACAGCTTCCTGCATATCTCACAGTAAACACAGTCAGATCTATGTGGATCTTGTCACCTATTTGCATAAATCAAAATCAATTTATCCAAAGGAAAAAAAAAACAACAAAAGCCCCCACAGACTTAAGATTCAACTTCTTGGAATGACTATGAAATGCCAACATAAACTAAACCTCCAAAACTTTACTGTTCTGGAGAGGAAAACACTGAATTACCAACATCTTTACGTCTCAATCAAGTACCAAGTTAACTTTGTTTTTAATTACTGATCAAATTAAGACCATCAGGACTGATTTATTATACAAACAGTGCAGAATTCTTTTAGGCTTTGGTTGTTTCTATATAAAATTATAAAAGGACATATAAAATAAAGTCTTTACATCCACACACTAATCAAAAGCAGAAGAGTATTTATGTAATAAACATTTTGTAAACAGCAGCTCACATAAAAAGCCATTTTTTTAACACATTCCCAATTAGATTGTCAGTATACATGCGCACACACACACACTCTCTACCATGCAGAACTCCTACCCAAGGACTGTTGTGTGTCTTAGCTTCCAATACAACCTCTTTTTAACTACATCCCATGTCTTGACTGCTCTCTTAATTTTAACCTCATCCTTTCCTGCTTAGTTGAATGCATTTAAAGACTCAGCATTGTAGCAGAGTTTGTTAATAGAATAAAAACATTGTTTGCAATTTGTCTTTTTATTTTAGTAACTAAAACATATAATTATACTGACTCACTTGCAAAATAAAAGGAAACCATAGTAGTTTTAAAACATTTTGCTTATTAAAAATACCATAAGCACTTCACTGCTTTACTTAAAAAGTAATTTTGTTATAAATAACTGTGTTTAATTTATTCTGTAGATATATAGCCAATGATAAGCCACTCAAACACAGCCCTGGGTATAAGGTTATAAGAAAGCTACTGTCCATAAAATATCCATAATATGACTCAATATGCACAGTCATGCTATTGGCCAACGGACAGAGGGCAGAAATTAAACTCTACAGCTGGTCCAGCATACAATTCACCAATGATTAACGGCAAATGCACGATGTTGAACAGCGGTGTGACTACACACAGCTCCTCACATGTTCAGTGCCTGTGTTACAGCTGAAGTTGCAGCACAGAGACGTGTCCTAATGCAGAAACAGAAGATGCATTATCATGAAAATGTTTAGAGACACGAGCATTGCTTTTTGTCAGCTCATACATTCTGACAAGTGACAATAATGATAACCCCAAGTTTTATTTCCAATAACAGATGCAGCCTGAGGGCAACAGTACAAGTTGTGTCTTATGTCTTTCCATCCCCTTCACCAGTCTCCACACTGATCTCCATCTGCTTGGCCCTTCCTTTAAGGCTCTCTTTAGATTTTAATTTGTGCCTTTCAGTCAAGCTTCTGACCAGCTGGTAAACAGAGAATGAAAATCCCAGATACTCCCATTGGTTCAGGACCTAAGCATTCATTCCCACCAGGCAGACAGCCCGTGTGTCCGGGTTGGGTAACACTGATTCATAAGGAGGCTCATTAGCTCAGCAGATTCACAGATGATCCTAAACAGCAACTCGCTCCCTAAGCCTGAAAGGTGCTAGAAAGGGACACTCAGCTCTGTTGTACATGAATTACCTCATGCTGTACATGAAAGGTAACTTTGCAAACTGCTCCCCAGTTCCTCCGTGCCAGGTTCTCTTGGCACACAGCCATCCTTCAGCGCATCCATCAGCAAAAAGAGCATCCAGAACCCTGACACAGCTGCTCCTGGAGAGACGGCATCAGAACTTGTGAACACGAGACATGCCCGGGCCAATGGTCCATGATTTTGCATATTTTTTACTTGTGAGACTTTAGCATGCTAGTTTTCCTTCCTCCTCTCATAGATCAAAAGGCCTGAGGTGTTTCCTCCCTGAAGAGCTGTGTTCATGAGAAGTTATTGCCTGCTCCTTTGGAAAGGGGGCTAAAACATCACCCTGTTTCACACAAGTCACTGAGAACACCAGAATGGCACAGTTAATGTCAAGGCTAAGATTAAACCAGTGAGATAAAGACAAGAAATAAGTGACTCCCATACGAAGAAAAAAAACCCCAAACAACCCTATCATTATAGCCTACTGTTGGATCATGTTTCATTCTGAAAAGTTTGAAAACATCAGTACATAACAAATGACATTAAGGTAACACATTTCATTCAACTCACATTTCCCATCTCATAAAAAACGTCTGCCACAAACTCCTTTTGATCAAAGCACAATGGCTTGAACAGAAACAGCTTCCAGGGATGTTTGTCCATGCAATTAGAAGACCTATCTCAATTTTCAGTCAGCTGCATTTAATAATAGAAGTTGTGTCCCTGTTCAGCCATTTAATAACCCCTACTATCTTCACAAAAATATTCTGAACAAAAGTTGCTAATATGTTAACCCACTCTGCAGTATTTTATCTAATTGGTAACCCCAGTGGCTTTAGGTATGGCATGAGACCATCCTTTGAAATCAGTTGCAGAGACATGGAGATAATTGGGATTGATTACAGGACTCAAAGCAGTAGGAACAAAGACTGACAAATTATAGTCTAAGAGACAGAATGGGAGCTTTTTTAGACTAAACCATCAAGTCACACAGAAATGGGAAACACATATGCCGAATTGTCAAAGATCAGGATTTTGTTTAAGAAGCATTTTCTGTTGCACAACTGCATGACTGAGGTACAGCAATATCATTTTGTACCTGTAACAGGGACACTATTTATTACATTTTATTGACTTGAATTTTATTTCTCTTTACTCACGCTGACTTTAAGCACAGCCAAGTCACTGCAATGAGAAAATAGAAGTATATGCTGCTCTAGGTGATTCTGCAGGGTGTGGAGCTGGTAACTGAGGTAGACAAGCCATGTTAAATGCCAAAGGTCATGAAATTCTGAGCAATCCAAAATTTAACCAATTTTGAAGAAAGAGTGGGCCAAGACAGACTCCTATATCTACTCTCTAATTTCAGTAGCATTTTTAGAATAACAATTTACTCTGGAACATCAACCAGAGGATTTGTTCCACTGCATTAGAATTTAACTACATGCACAGGCTTTTCTCATCTCTCAAGAGTGAGCTAAGCTCAGTTTGACCTATGTTTGGTTAGGTGAAGAGTGTACCTTGTCTGCCTCGAGTGTAAGGCAAGGATAATTATTTCTTACAAACACTGTTCTATCCATATTCCCAAGTACCTGCTCTTTTGTTAAGCATTCCTGATCCCTTCTCAACTTCTTAAAGGAACAGGTTCAACTGTAGAGCAAGCATAAAAAACCAAGCCACAAATAAGCAGAACAAAGAAAAAAATCCATCTCTAGCCAGCTTCAACAGTCATCCCCCAGAGCAACTGGGCAAAATTGTCTGTCAGTGGGAGGCCAACACTCTTTCCACACAGGTACAATCTTCCTCCTGACAAATTAAATTCTTGAGTAGTAACACTTCAGCCAAGCTGCAAAAAGGAGGATATTCTGAATTATAAGAGATTTGCAGCAGTTTAACTACAGCAGGATGATTAAGACCAATAAACCTGCTGGCATTTTCTTAAATTTGCTTGGCAGCTCCTGTTGTGTCAACCAGGCTACAGGAGTGACACACGATCAGAGAATTGCAACAACAACCCAAATTCTAAGAGAGAAACAAGTTCCCAGGTTCTTCCAGCAAACCTGTGAGAAATTCCTGTTTTCAAGGACTGTTTCAGCAGAAACAAGACAGAAATTTCAAGAAGGCACACAATCAGCTTAAGGATTTCTTAAGTTGAATAAGTCTATCAGCAGATATCACCCTCCTCTCCCCCTCTCGGGCTGCTGAACTGAGTACTTTCCCTTCAAGAATCAAACATCAGTGACCTACTTCTGACTTTAGAGATCAAAGACATCAGACACAGTTCATCCACACTACATTGCATTGAACGTGGCCTGAAATGAGAGAGTCTGGGAGAGGAAAAGTAACGCAGGTTTCTAATGCTGGATCAACCAATGAACTTACTCCAGATTTACAGCAGCATAACTACAAATGGAATTGGACTGTATCTCTGGTTTTACAGCCAGTGGAATGGTGTAGCAGGTACCAGGCCAGCTGCTTGTTAGGGACAGACCATACTTGTTAGGGAAGGCTCCTTTTCTTCATAATCCATATGAATCAATTTCACTTGTCAGAAAATAATTATATGGTTTTTCATACTTAAAAAACCTGTGGTAAAATTATATGTTGGCTGTCAATTTAGAATTTGGGTCTATTGTTTTACTTTATTTTGCTCAGAGTATAAAGCCGTTACATGTCTAAAATTAAATAAAACTGTTTCCTTGAGAGCTGTTTAAAATATTCTGATGTATTTGTCTTAGAGCTTCCTTAATCCATTTCTAATTCATTCTGCAGGTTTACTCAACAGCTGTGTCTGATGTAAACTACAAATCTGGATAAAATTAAAGCTGCTATGCCACTAAATCAGTTTATTTTCAAAGACTTAACTAAAATCTTCTGCTACTTCAGGTCACAATGGCTTATAGGTTTTTCTACCTATAGGCAAAAAAAGTACCTTTGCTGTAACATAAGAACAAACAAATACAAATACTAGAGGTTAAGAGTGAAATTCATTTAGATATCAAGCACAGAAAGTATTCTATCTTACGATCTCCACTTTTTTTACATTAGAGATCAGTTTTCATTTTTAAGCTTCCATGTGCAGTATTGAAACAAATCTGGAGCTACCACTTTATTGTTATTTATAGCATTGTAGCAGCTCTCACAACCTGCAGTTTTTCTTAAAAGAAACTGGATTTCAAAGAACAGCGAAAAGCAGCCGTAACTAAGTATTGTTTATGTCAAACATGATTTACTGTAACAAACACCAAGTCCTCTTTCTGTGTAAGTAGAAATATAATTAAGGAGCCTAGTTACATAACACCATCTAAATAAAAGGAAATGCCACCTTTCCAGCATTTTTGGTGATTCCCACCTCTGCAGCACCTACCATAGAAAATCACTCTGGGCTCAGCACTCCGTGGTGTCTTGGGGTGCCAGCGCTGGTTCAAGTAACGAGAGAAGGTGGGGCATTATGAATTGTATCCCTGCACCCTTCAGGCTTTGCTATAGTATTACTGTATGGCAGAGCTCCGTTCCAATTTAGGAAATGTTACACTAATTGAGTATGCAGGCACACGCTCTCTCCATCTCTGATTAATTAGCACCACTCTAGCTCTTCACATCAATCTTGTGAAAACCACTGTGACTGATCTTGTCTCACTTGGAGCTGAAAATTACTTTGCCAATAGTATAACATAATACTTCAGTATAAACAACAACAAAAAATGGGAATCTTTGGTGGCCTCAGGATCATTCCTTTCATACTGCACATCCCTCTGGTGCTTTAGAAGACAAAGGACAGGACTTTATTACCAGCAGACAAACGTGGGGCAGAAAAATGAAGTTAGCACACTGGAAGCTCTGTATTTTTACAACAGTGTCTCTGATCAACAGCAATGTACTTTTTCTGCAACCCCAACACCACTTCAAAGGTCACTTTTGTCTCCACGCACTTCCTTTTGATGAGGAAAAGGCCCATTTAGGAAAACGTTCAGGAGCTTCAGACATTCCAGAGCAACTCCTGGAGGATCAGTGCTAAGGCTGAACACAGCCAGACTACACAGCATGACCCAGGGCCACTGTGCTGTGCTTCCCTTTCTTAAACTTTGGGAAAAGGCTTTCTCTCCCTTGCCCAGCAGCCATTTTGAACAAACGCAAAGGAACAACATGAATTGCAAAATGTTTTTTCTCACATTGTCTTTTGCTACTGACAAGTCAAACTGTTGAGCCAAGAAATGTCAGCAATACAGAGATGAAGGCTGATGATTTCAGGGCAGAAGTGAAGTTTTCAGGCAGAATTTCCCTACTGGACCAGGCTGCTTTCATCACATGTATCTCAACTCCCAGGCTTGCCCAAGGCTCCACAGCTGGCTCCACGCTCCCAGCCTGCTTCCAGCCCCATTGTTTTACACATTCTGCTTCCTCACAGTTATCAGCCCAGATTTCACAAGCCATATTGTCTGTCTCTGAATTCACTCACCAGTTTTAACCCAGAATTTACTAAGCTCCTCAAGCTTTATGTTCCAGACAAAACCGCAGGGGAGGTTTTGCAGCAAATACCAGCCTTCTTCCTGAGAGCTGCAGCCTTCCAGCTGAGTGTCCTCCTATTATGGGCTTGTGCTCCAACATACAAAACATAACAAGTGAAGGGAACTGAGATCTACCCCTGCTCTTCCACCACCACATTTTAGCCAAGATCAGCAGGAATTTCTGCATACCTCCCTGCACGGGGAGATGGGGAGGAGCAGCAGAGCAGCGGGAATCACAGCAGTTCTCGCTGGGTGACTTCTGTGCCTCTGAGCCCTCTCCCTCCTCCCCTCAGTCCCGGCGGGAAGCAGCTCATGTCGAGGAGAGGATGTGCACTCAGCCTAAAGGGTTGCAAAAGCAAACACAGCTCCCTCCTAAAGAGGATCTCAGTGAGGTTTGTCACTGTGATCCTATTTCTGCTTGTTTTGGCTGCCTCCCTTGCCCAGCGCTTCAAGGAAAAGCCCTACCTTCCATTTAAAGCTGTAGAAACTGGGTGAGAAATATGTTTTCCACTAAGTTGAAACTGAAAAGATTTTAAAACCAGCCATTTCCAGGTTTACAAAGGCTGAGATTTTGAAAGTGTCCCGAGGGAAGCAAAGAACATCTCAGAAATTAATGGGAATTAAATGTCCAAAACCCACAGGCGATTCTGAAAATCCTATCAAAGTATCTAATACTTCTATCTGTCAAAGGCACTAACATTTAAAACAAAAGTGATTTTATCACCAGCTAAGAATGAGTTTTGAAGTGAAAGAATTGCAAAATATTAAACCAATTAGTCTGTTTGACAACTTGACATGATTCTTCCCAGATGATGAGAAAGCTGCAGCATGGCAGGAAATAGTAAGATCATGACATAAAATGAGAAGTAACTTCCAAGAACTCTCAGAAATCTATAGGTCAGAGCTCATACCTATGCATGAAGAAATAAGCATTTCTTTGTACTTGGTGAGTATAATGTGGGTATTTACTACCTAGGCATAAGATTTATGATCCCCTTAACTATCTGTTAACCTGCTTTGAAGTGCTTAAGGTTTAAAAATTCCTGATAGCTAATCCCTTTTTTGGTGCTTCTATCTACTTGCTTTGTCACCTAAACCAAAAGTCTTGTATATGCAATATGGATATTTGAATGTAGCATGTACTAACCTTTTACAGAGCCTTTTCTCGTATTACCAGCTGCAGCAGATTACTCATTCGAGGCAGGGATACTTGTTCAGCTTGTGTAAAACAAAGCCATGCCAATGTGAATGGTAAAGGAAATTTAAATTTAAGCTTCATTTTACGTGGGGGGAAAAAAAAACCCCACCACATTTGAAAGCTATAAAAGGTCACATCAGTAAACAACAGGGATTCAGAGACACAACTGCTAAATGTTCCCTATGCAATATAACAGTTCTTAAAAGAAGAGGAAAAATGGTGACATTAAGAAACACATTTCCTGCTATTTCAGACAGTATGGTTAAATTCAACCTCACATCCTTATTTGACCTATGAAATTAAGCTATGTGTCTCCCAGCTCACACACACACATTTTCATATAGTAAAGGTTTATATGAAAATGCCTCATTTGCTCTTAGGAGTGACTTCAGTTGGTTTCATGGGGACACGAAACAGGATCATCATCAGCCCAGCTCACCAATGAGAAAATGCCACAGCAGCGTTTTACCACAATTCCCCAGACCTCTATTTTCGACTACTCTGACATTGTAAGAAAGAAGATTCAATTAAACAGATTCTTTAGGCTTACTCATCCAGCATTTTATGAACCATCTCACCTCTTATCAGGCTAAACCAGATATTTATTGTAACAATAAGGAGATTTCATACTAATGTTTCACATTCACTGAAGCTAGAGATATTAAACAAGATCATTTACCGCTGTCTGCTGCCATTTAAAAAACTGCATTCAGAAAACATGAGGTGTTCAAAGGTTAATTTGGATTAATGTCAATGGATTTTGCTAACTTCTCCCAGTCCTTGACTCCTGTGCTTCCTCGGGGACACAGGGCCCCTTCCAGTTCATGTGGAACAGAGCTCGGATGCTCAGAGATAGGACTGGCTCTGCCCTCACTCCATGCTTCAATGCTCTCATCCAACCCAGCCCACCCAGTCCTTACAAGCAGACTCTAAATAGCACCTGAATTTTCAAGACATTCAGGTATAATAAAGCAGAGTAGACTTCTGGATTTCTTGGTAAGTCCTCATCACCCGGGTCAACCCAGAGGGTTCAGTCCAGGACCCATCACACCTGCTCTGAAGGGTTTAAATCACAACAGTTGCTCCCCCCTCCCTGCACTAAAGGAGGGTCACACAGCCTCAGCACAGGCACTTGTTATCACTGCCTTGTCCTTGTTTCTGGGTACTCCCTTCACAGCCCCTGAAAATGAGCAGGTGGCTGCACACAGAGACCTACCCCAAGGCTGGCCCGTCGGCGGCTGCTGAACCTGAGCACAAGCCACAGGGAAAGCCACCTGTCCCTACTGCACAAAGGGTTAAAAACCTCCAAGTGTAGCCAGCAAGCAAAAACCAACACCCCATACTTTGCTCCACGCTTAGCCAGCAACCATCCCCAGGCACTAATACAGTACAGCAAGGCAGGACCAAGAAACACGTAAAGAAATACAGATTAAACTAAAATCTAACTCCAAATAGGGAATGAATAACTACACTAAATTTAATAATGAATTTCTTTGTCTCCCCTTCTTTAGAGAAGAGCAGACTAACAATATACAATGGGCCAGATAATGAGAAAGCCAGATGGCTGGATCTTGTGGACTTTGGGAAACAAGATACAGGAGAAGCACACAGAGAAGGAAGAGCAATAGTATTTTAAAACCATTACGCAGCCAAAGACACATTTTAACACATTAAAAGCATATGCCTTTTCTTCCTAAAACAGTACCAGTTGCTAGGCCCCTGAATATAAATCATGCTATCCATGCTTTAAATACTAGCTTGGCATCTATTGCTATAAAATAGCAAGTATCCATGCAATAAGAAGACACTATTTTCATGTAAACCAATGTTGCCTTTACATTTATTTTCCTTTTGCTAAATCTTCTACTTTTCTCCTATCAAACAAAACAAATCACACACTCTCATTTGCCCCACTGTATCTCAGTCCCTAGCAGTGCTCCTGTTGGCACTGCAGCTACTTATGGGAAACACCACCTTCTTTTTTTCTCCAGCTGCTCAGCCATAGCTCTGCAAACAGGCTGATGTAGGAAGGATGTTCTTCACCAAAGTCAGTTTCAGGTTAAAAATAAGCTGCACTTCAGTCTCAAAACACAGAACAGGTTTACGGTGGCATTAGTTACGTATTTAGAAACAAAGAGATGGTGGGTTTCTAAGCTGACACTTGAAATTAAGTACAAGTTTCTTCCATGGGAAACGTTCTGGGTCAAGCTGCCTACATGGGAATGCAAGGTCATCACCAGCACCATTTTATAGCTCCCAGTGTGCAGCACTAAACTAATCACGACAGAGAGGGACCGAATACTCTCCCTGCTCCCCACACCCCCACGCTCCCCAGCTGCTGCCCCAAGAAGAGGGAGATTGCTCCAGGAACAAAGGACACTTCTGCAGACAGCTCTGGGTTAAAAGCTGTTTCCAGAGATGACAAGTGTAGCTGGGGAGGAGGCTGAAGGAAGAAGGTGGGGCAGTACACAGGGTTTCTCTTTTGGAGGGAGATCTGCACAGCAGGGTACAGGAAAGAGCACACTTGGCTGCCCAGTGCATAAATTGCTTTGGTGGCTCCTAAAGTGCTTAAACTGTGTAAATGTCTTCAGACAGCAATGCAAATTACACTGGTATGCGAGGGCTGTCCCACTGTGGCAATTGCAGGAGAAATTCATGTTCAAAGCCTCTCTCTGAGCTATTGAGCAGCGAAACGAATCTCACTTTTGCAGGGAATGGAAAGTGGAAAGTAGCCACTTATCTGGCTAAGAGGATAATTCTACAGCACAGGAAACATAATGCAGATGTGGTAGCTTGGCATTAATATTATTAATGTACTGTGGCCTATATGGCTCCATTAGTATTGGGCTTCAGTGGGCCAGATGCTCTCCAAACACACAAGAGGAAAGCTCTGGTACAGCAATGAACTCTGCAGAAGGAAGTGCCATGCAAGGCAATCTCTAAGGTATCACTCTTTTTATTCGGTGGTGGTGTCTTTTAGAAGGCAAGAAATGAATGACGACTTCAGAAAGCATCTAAAACTCAAAGCAAAAACAGCTTCTCTTTTTCAAAGCCTTTCCCTTCCCCATTTACAAAGAGTATTTTCTTTCCCCTTCTGCAAATTCCCACATTATAAATCTATGGCAGCAAGACACATCTGGCCATCCCGGAATGTGCCCAGCCAGCAGAGCAGCTCAACCACCACATATTCCAACCCCATATTTTTCATTCTTAACTTAACCATCAAATACCTTCCAATGCCAGAGAGCATTTACTGCCAGAAAACTATTTTCTGCTTTGCACTCATCGTTCAAATAAACAAGAGAAGAGAAGGAAAGGAAAGGGAAAGGAGGTAGGCATTAGGTTCTGGAAATCCAGAAATCAGAGAAAAAATTATATGCTCTTTTTAAAAACATGCATATCTGAGCATCATATAACACATTTTCGTGGTGGTGATGCTGGGATGTTTAATTTTCTTTTTTAAACTAACTGAAAGCAGAAGCTGTCCTTGACAAATCATCCATGGAATACGATGAACCAAGAACACTCTGGAGGTGAAGCTCACTTCCCCCGGAACTGGTTCTTAGTAAGAAGTTTCTGGCTGCTTTGGGCACATATAGCTAACAGTCTCTGTTTAATAAAACAAAACAATTTATTCTAAATCTGAAATCCTGAAAATTTTCAATAACAGCACTTTTATCTTCAAATCATTCTCTGCATGTCTTGCAATCTTGACCTCATGCTTCATCACCGTGATTAAAATTGCCAAACTGGCAGATACTGGGAATTTGGTCAAGTGCTGAATCACATTATTCTACTATAGGACAATGAAAAAGCTGTCACAAAATTATTTCACATCCTGTTGGGCAAAGACGAAAGTTTCAGTCTCTGTCCCTGTCTAGTCATCCACAGCCCTGAACACCCAGAAGAGCAAGAAGAAATACAAGGTCCTCTGTCCTTGCAATACCATGTGGATGTCCCCATGTACCAGTGTGCCCTACATGTACTTATTGTTTCTCAAACTAAAGGTTTCAGAAATTACGCAGGCATTTATATCCTTTCCCAGACCACACTGCATGATTCCACATGCAAACATGCTCTGATACTTTGTTAAGTTGTGGTTACATTTAGTTTGCATTCCTGAAATAGTTTTATGACCTACACTCATCAGCAGATACAAAATGAAAAGATTCCAGATGGAGAAAGTTCAAAACATTTTTGTGCAGCACAACTAAATATTTGTCCCTTTAATTCCATCACTTCTTTCCTTAAGGGCCCAGACAATCATCTCCAACTGAAGATCTGGCCTTCTTTTAACCTATGCTTAAATCCATTATTCTCAACATTGACTTAACACTGGGTCTACTCTCGGGCCCATTCCTTCAACTGTTTTTACATGAGGAGTTGGTGTCTTTGCCCTTCTTTGTTGCAAAAAAGCTTTCAAGTTCAAATACCCTAAGTTCAATAGAGAACTTCAAGTGGCACAGTGCACTACACTCATTCATATAAAAAGGGTAAAAAGGATAAAACAACTTACACATTACTATCACCATCTCAAACCATTAATTGTGGTAAGTAATATAAAGCAGGAAGCTTATCTGTCTTCATCTTGAAGAAATTTAGGAGAATCCGTGCTTTCCTGTTAAAGGGTGTTGTCCAAAACTGCTCAACAGAAGTCTGCAAAAATAATCTTTTTCCTTCTGTCGGAAAAGCTTGGAGCTTTTCCCATTAAAAAAGGAAATGGGCTTGCCTGAAGCGCAAACCCTTTGTGTTCTTCAAAGAATACAAACAACCAAACCACCTAAATCTTTTTTGAGGGAGTCAAGGGAAGAGAAGGGAAGAGCTTATAACATGGGATGACTGGATTTTTATCTTGATGCCATAAGGAGACTCAAGTATGCAGTCTGACTAATAATTGTTTTACTTAGCCTCACTAAAGTAATTAGTTAAATATATAAAATAGTTAGGTGACAAAGAGACAGGAATGTTCTGGTTTAAATACAACAATGAAATGAAACTTTCCCAAATAAATCCTAAACTTTAAAGATAAATCTGCTATCTAGGTTTACACTAGCAGAATACAAAATGGTTTCCTGAGATATTCTGGACAGTAACTATGTGTTATAAAGGAGCTGCTAGACAAGAGCCATTTTTTATTTTAAATTACCTCAGCCAGTCACCTCTCTGCATTCTGAGGTTTCTCTTGTTGCTATTCGTTCTCTGGTTAAAATGCTCCGGGTGGTTTTCATCATCCTGGTCTTGCTCTTCAGAAACATAGGATGCTGCAGTCAGGAATGGAAGATGACCCCAAGTCGGGAAAGGAGCCAGCACCCATATGGTCCTAGAGAAATCTACTGCTCAAGCACAACAGCCTGGGTCTGTGTACATGGGTGTCTGAGACACAGGGGTGACACAGACCTGACTTCCACAGCAGCAGGTAGAGCAGAGGCTACATGTAGTGCAAAGGAAGACCCCTGACACACATCAGACTTCTCCTGAGCTGTTCCCCCCAGCTCACACATCCCTTTTTGCTAAGAATAAATGTACTCGTTTTCTGCCAGCCACCCTTTCAGCCAAAGGGAACCCCAACACATTCCCACCACTACACAGGAGAGATCATGTCTTCCACAAAAAAACACAAAACAAACAAACAGGAAAATCTCAGCAGAAGGAGACTACCTCTGTTGGGTGTAAAATGACTAAAAGAAAAGCTAATGAGTGCCCAGGAAGAGGGCCAGCCATAGCTGAGAAGTATAATCTGGAACTTGGAATCAGGGGTACTTTTGCTGCCAAACATATGTCACGAGCTGTTCCAGTGACTGTCTGTTCTTCTCTAGGAGACAGCTAAAGAAGGCAGTCAGGTCCCTGCAAACATTCTTTCAGTTTTGACCTAGAGACTGCAAAGCGAAGGGATTATTCCATTTGCATGAAGATTGTGCTTGAGGCAGTTAGGAAAAACTGCAGCAATGAAATTCTAATCTGCCGATGTATTTATAGCTGAAACATGGCTTGCAAATAAGAACTTTAAAACATTTTAAAAGAGTCTTGCAAACAGGGACAATTTCATACATTTCATATGATTTCATAAAGACACAGCACCATAAAAAATGAATCATAAAAACGGTGACAAAGACAACTGATTAGTTCATCATCTTCATTTCCTGCCATGGCAAAATTTTTCTCCAGAGTATATTTAAAAGCACATTCTAGACCTTCACAAAATCAGTTAACCCTACAACTATGTGCGACATAGCAAGAATAAGTGGTTTCTTGCACTGAAATGGTCTAAAAATTAAGAAATAAAGAAAAAAATTAAGATCTTTCTTGCCATGGATCTCTTTTGCTACGAAATCCCAAAATGCACAATTCTGGGGTACTGCAGCTGCTAGAAAGTCTGTTCAGGTTGCAGAGCCAGCCCATTTCACAATGCATGAGGACAGTGAAACAGCAAAGGACTTTAAAGGACTCCAGTGAATGGGAAGTCTAAAATTTTTAGAGTGTAATATATTGATAATTATTTGGTTTAATCAACTGATCTGACTTCTGCACTTAACTTTAACCCCTTACTCCTACTGCTCACCAAAACAGCTCTTTAAACCACTTATTAAAATCCCTGCACTGTGTGTGTAGTGGTTCTTCCTGACCACCTGGTCCACAGACATTACAGGTTACAAGTCCACCTCTTCCAGCCTTTTTATGTCACTGTCTTCATTTTCGAAATGAGAGAAGGATCTAACACTTAGTGTATTTAATCACTTCACCAGCAAGCATCTTACTCATACTCTTTGATTTGTTTCAACCTCCTCTGCACTGCTGTGCAAGAAAGTGTTACCTGACAAATGGACTGAACAAGGTCTCTGTTCACAAGGGCAATGCAGGGCAGGTCTCCCCACCTTGCCCTCCAAATACATCCCTGGGGTGACCCTGCCCTTTCAGCAGGACCCATAAGATCAGTGAAACACAGTCGGTACTCCATGGCTCCTTCCTTGGGCAAAAAGCTGTAAAGGAAAGGGCCAGGTTCTGCCTGATTTCGAGTCAATAGCAATGCAACTGCTTCACTGAGAGGGAAAAGCCCACAGTGCCAGATCACTTCTCCTCGGTGCATATTTGACAGTGCTCTTGTACATCTTTATTGAGTTTCCACCAGGCACAGAAGTGACTTGAAGTACCCTGGAAATCCTGTAAACAAAGTAGTTCTAAGATTTTGGCTTTTGTTGTGACAAAGCAAAGCCAGAAGACAGGCAGCCAAAAGAAGTTAAAGGTATTTAAAAAAGAGGTATGTCTAGGATATTTCTGTTGTCAGCTTTCATTTAAATCCCTAGACACTGTTAAATAGCAGGCATTCCACTATGTGAAAAATACATACAGGATATGAATGTTTTTCCGAAGCATGTAAGGGGTTCACACTCTCTTTCTTAAAAAGAACATCCTTACTGTCTTTGATGTTGTAAATCTTATTATGTAAAACAGACTGTTGTGTAAAATAAATGATGGCACATGATCCTGCAAGAAGCTTAGTACCCATAAGTCGTTTTAAAGCCAGCAGGAGGAAAGGGCACTCGGCATCAAGCGAATTTCTACTGTGAACCTGTGCTAGACAGATGCTAAATGAAAAACCTCCTGAGAGAATAAAATTTAATGTAAACACAACTTGCCCAAATCACAAGTTGGCATGCTTGAGAGAAAGTGTGAGTGCAGGAAAAATTGCATAGATCTTTTAATTGCTCTGGAAAGGGCTAAGCTATGAGGAACACTGTTCATCTTCAAAACCAATGCAGTAAGAAACTAGCTCACCATCAGCTTTGCACTGTAATCCTTAGAGACCCATGGAGAAGACAGGGATCTCACAAACAGGGGAAATACATGAAGTCATTGTCGTGAGGGGCTCACAAGGTGATTTCATTCACTAATATCAGCAGTTGTGTGATGACTACAATGAAAGCTCTTCAACTCCAGAACCACGGACACCAGTGGCAAAGCTTCCAGTGGTGTATGGAGGACCAGGTTTAAGGAGAATACTGTATTGTCTGTGAAAACTGATGGACTGATTTCTCTCTCAACTGATGCTCAGCTTGGAAGAAAAGCTGTTGCATGACATTCTTGCCTCAAGTGTGCTCATCATGTTTTCCTCAGAGTCAGGGATTTTCAGTGGCATAATAGTAGTTAATCCTGTATGTTCTGCCAAACATTTCTCCTCTGTAGAGTATACAAAGAGGCACAATTAGAACAAGTTGCTCTATTAAGAACTGGAGTAGAGCCATCAGTTCATTTTTACTGTCCTCACACTGATAATGGCTGTCCCCCTTCTGCTGCAGTTGGCCCGATGAGGGAAGATGACTTGAACAACCTATCAAATTGTCCATCTTTTTCCTATAACAGGACCCCAGACACTTTCTGAAAGGATAAATATTGTGAATCTTCACCTTTCAATCTGTGCCACAGCAGGAGATCACGACCCTGCCACAAGCAGTGAACTGGTACTTACCCTGCTCCATGGAAACAACTTACGCCAAGCAGATATTTATTTTTAGCTGGTCACTTGGCATAAAAATGGTCACATCATGTTTATTTGCATTTTTAGCTTAATTACCTCTACCCTCCTGTTATACTTGAGGGAGTTCTAATAAGATGTTAAGAGAGAAGCCGTTCCCTACGTACATTGCCTCAGGTTAGTTCGATGCCCCATTAGCCCATCTAATGGTTTCTCATCTGAAAGCTATGTGTGGGCGTCCTGAAGTCAATGGAAAGAAAAGCACAGAGACTGAGGGAATAGAACTTGTCTTCCTGGACCTTACATATTCAGTCAGGCATTTTTAGCTACTAACAATATTGGTGGTCGGAGTTAAAACCTCACCCCAATCAAAATATTAATAGATTCCACCTACTCAGAAAGATAAAGAATTTTTTTAGTCATAGTTGATTTAGAGAAAAGTAGAAAACAAAAACATAATACATTACTTATCTTAGGACACTACCTTTTCCCATGGTGTTTCTACTAGGTGGCAGAAACTACCATGTTTTGTTATTTGAATTCTTACATAGCAACTTCACTGCATTGCTCTCAGGTACAACACAGGTACTTTTTTTCCTCTGCTTTCAGTAATGGAATCCTTTCTGGTTGTACTGTGGTAACAGATCCCATTCAAGGGTGCTTATGACCAAGACTAAGCTGCTTATGACTGATATTTCCCACAGAGAACCACAGCAGGAACTGACTTTGTTCCTCATCTATTCTCCTGGCTCTGTGAAATAACTAACCATCCCCACCACCTTCTCACATTTCACTGAACAGGCAAAGTGGCAATAGCAGAAAACGTGACATGTTTAATATTCACTGTCCTATTGTTCAGCAATGAATAACTGAACTCTTGAGCTCAGCTCAGGAAGGAGAGAGGAGGAGGTTCTTTGATCGGCAGCAGGCAGAGGACTGGAACATCCTCGCTACCAACCACCACAGTACCAAGTTCTGTGCTCCGAATGTTGTCCTTCTGCAAGGCTTAGGATGTTACTGCACTGTCCTTCAGCCTCGTGCAGGAGGAAATAGCAAGATGGGCCAGAAGCCCAGAGCTCTGGTTCGTGACTTGGCTTGTGGATACAAACATGAACTACTGCTGCCAGTCAGAGCCCTCATGCTACAGAGCAGCCAAGGACCAGTCCTGCTCCCGTCTCCCAGCTCTGGGGCAGCACTGACGGTGTCCAAGAGAGCAGAAGGGGTGACCGTGCCTTCAGCTGCCATCTCCACGTCTAGGGAGGGTATCTGGGCAATAGTCCACAAGTCACAGCAGCGAGAGCTGTGGTTTCCACCCTCTGCAATCACTCCATAACTTCTCCTCTGCTACCTGACTCTGAGAGAGGAGAAAGGAATGTGGCAGTGAGCAGGGGACAACTTTCTGAGGACAAGACCAGTGGTATATATGTTCTCTGTATTCTGACAAGGGTGGTAACACCACCCTGCCTCCTAAATTATACAACATGAATATAAGTTCATTTCCTTATTGGAAAGCTCCCTTGATTTCAAACTATTTTTAAAATAACTGTGATCAAGAATGTGAAAGTACAGTTCTAAATCTAGTGAGGTGCTTGCCCTGCTTACAATGCACATGTCTTTCCAGAGAATTCAGCTTATTTACTAAGGTATTACAAAAAAAAAAAAAAAGAAAAAAAACAAGCAGGAACATGGCAGCCCCATGTTCTTTAATTCATTTGAAACAAACCCACTTACATATTTAAGCATCACTTGTAAGACAACCCAATCCATCCACATAAAACACTTACTAACTGCTATTAAGTCAACAGATTTATAGATTATAAGTTCATTATTTATGCCAGTAGGAGAAAAATAACAATCAAGGTGCATTTAACAATCAAGATACATTATTCACAGTATAATTGCACACGTAGGGTGTGACCTTCACAATAAGAAGCACCTCCAGCACTGGAGTGGTTTGGGTGTGAGCAGGCAACAGAATCACTAAATCCCAAACATTCCAGTAAGCCAAACCACCAGGAGCATGGCTCCCTCCTGGCAAATAAGTATCTTTCCTGTTATAATTACTTATGGGGAAAGAAATAAAGCACTCATTCCAATCATACTGAGGTTTGAAAATAAATTCTTTATCTTTATCACTCCAAATTACCTCTCCATCCTCCCACACCCTCAGATCCATCAATATAATGCTTTATGTTCTCCCACAAATCTTGCATGTTACTTTCTCTTGAGTAATTTCTGATGGCACCTAAAAAATAATATAGAATATTTTGCTTCATGCAAACCACCTCACATATGCTGACTAATGTTTTGATAAACTGCAACATGTACAACGTTTCCGAGACAAAACCTAGTAACACCAATATATTCCTGTTTCTTCTTAGTTCCCTATTTCTTTTGACTCAGAATTAAATGGAGTAGTGTAATAAGAGAAACACTTCCTAGACATCAATTCAAAAAGTCATTGAACTGTTTTTGCAGTGTTTTTGAAAACACAAACATAGCAATGTTGAAAATACAGACTAGTAACATTATCCAATGCTTTTACTGAAAAACAAGGCAAAAATTATTTTCAAATAACAGTTACTCAAAGGAAAAGTAAGATGAACATTTAAAATACACTCCAAAAAACAAACAGTTTTAAGTTTCTCTTTCTTATCTAACTTTCCTGGATATTTCTGCACTATTAGCAGAAATACAATTTAACTTTAAATATTGTAAATGGAAAATAATCAGGATTTTTTTTGACAAATGAGTTAAAGAGGGCTTATTGGTAGATGGGACAAAAATTCAAGTGGGGACATTATAATACTATGATCTTCTGCAATATGTAGCACAGGATAGCTCTAAGTATAATACAAAAATCACCAGTTTAAATGTATGAATGTAAAGCAGCAGACATATTGAGACTGGCAGAAATACACATAAATGTAATGAGAGCCAAAATCTGCCTGTTTGGTTTCTGGGAGCTGGTCAGATATTTATGCTAATACAGAACAACCTTGGGTATGTGAATGTCACAGAGACACAGGATGTGTGTGGAGGGTTGAGGTTTTGGAGAACAGAGTTAATTGTCAGAGTAATTAACCAATGTCAGGGGACATGACCGTGTTCCAAATAACAGGGAAGGTTAAATAATTGAATGCTGCTGTCTTACCACTTATCTTACAGAATACTGTAAAGGTTTTTATTGAAAAGCTTTTACTGAAAAGGGGTTCAAGATCAAATGAGAAGAGAGACCATTAATTTCACATGTGAAAAGCACTGCTGCAAGGTATTTTGTGCTAAACCACATAGTGCTCGTCTGCCAGACAACAGAAAAGCGGTTTGTACCTTGAAAAGTGAATTCCTCCCTCTGGAGAATTTACCATGCACATCTTCCCTTCAGCAGCAGGAGCTACAGCAGCACCTACCCAGCTCCCCAAATCCCAGAACAAGCTCCAAGGGTAAGAGCCCACCAGCTTTCCTTTGCATCATCAAAACCAAGGCTCCCTGCATCCCCTCAAGTGCTGAATTTGCTGGTCTTAGCCTCATACCGTCCTTCAAAAACACCCCACAGAGTCTGGAATTTTCTGGACCCAGGCTGTAAATGTTATTTAGAATAACAAAAGCTGATCAGGAACACGCTGGATGATAGAGCATTGCCAACAGGCAGGCAGTACAAAGTTAGTATCTGTTCTAACCGTGCACAAACTCAGCCCGGGCCAAACATGATGCTGCAACTGCAAGCCTGGCCTTGAGGCCAAAATTCTCTCAGTCTCTCTCCAATCCAATGGCCTGCGTTAAAAGAAGCGTGAGTGACTCCTGGGCCATGTTCCTCCACTGAAGAAGACATTCCCAGCTGTGGCTTTACACATGTGAATGTTTTCTGTAGTTTTCAGCTCACATCACAGGGTGAGTGCTGCAGTCTTCCATCTCTCTCCACTGTTGTTCAGCTACCACTCTTGTTCAGTATTCCCGAAACATTTGCAGTAATAGCTGCAGAACAGCACCTACACCATTGTGCCTATTTTATAAGGCAATAATCCACTTCCCTCCTTGAGATAAACTACAAGAGGGAACAAGAGCTGGGTTATTGGCTTGTAAAGCAGTGTGATGATAGTATTATTGTCTAAATTAATGTCGTTTAACGCTTTGTACCACAATTGCAGAGGTCCCACCTCAAGCATTAATAATGCATTTTGCTTTTTAACGTGCCACATGGGAAAAGACGGACTTCTGACAGCCAAGGGTTGCATCAGTAAAACATAACTAATTGGAGCAATATGCAAGAACAAAATAGGAGACCTTGATTCTTCCTAAGAACAGTTCAGTCACTTCACCCTCCCACCCCATCCTAACCCCTCCCCTGCCCTCCTCCCAAACGCAGTCTTTTTTGTTCTTTACATTATTAATTTCTGAACAGTATGAGGAGATAAAAATGTAACTCTCTCATATACCTTTTTTGTGCTAAAAAAAATTTGTGTATATGCATTACCTCTCCTGAGCTACCTTGTTCTCATTCATATATTCTATCCCATTTATCAATGTAAGAAACTGAAGCTTTACAAAGGAATCACACACACCAAAAAAAAAAAAAGGGGAAGACATCAAATCAAGCCCTGCATTGCTAAGACACAGTAAACAAGTCCTTGGCTGATAAATTTGCTTGTGACAATATTGGCAGTAATTTGATTCAAATTCTAGCAAAGTCAATTTTGAATTATAGCAGCCAGGGACACAAAGTTATGGTTAAAAACCATAACATAAGTCCAACACATTTCCCTGGTGGTGCAGCTTAAACCAGTGATCAGTATAAGTGAAGCATGATAAATACCTACTGCACTACACCCCCATCGGCTGAAGTCTGCACAGGTCTAGCTGTGGAAACAGAAAGGTCATTCATTACTCTGTGTGAACAAACAGACGGCACATTTGTGATAAATAACAGCTATTACAGAGCTACAATACACACTGAGCCTTTCTGCTCCGTGGCTGTGCATGACTTCCCCTGTGTTACTCTTTAAATATAATTATTTAAAATTGGCTTCTGTGATAAAGACCCCCCCTACCTCTCTGGATTAAACCTATAAACCCAAGTATGGATATATATGTGTGCGTGTGTGTATCTACTCACACACGTATTTTTAAAACCATTTGTATGGCTATGGCAAGCAGAGCACAAAGTCATTTGTCTCATCTACTAGAAAACAAACAGGATCCAAGTGGCATATTTGCTTTTATTTTTACTTCTCTCATCACTCACGATGTGGATCTCAGGATTGTAACAGAAACAGTAATTAGTCAGCCAACCTCTGGTCAGGGAACTCCTAAGATGTCAGTTCTCACTCATTGCCTTAAAAATACTTTCAAACAAGCAAACAACATCCACATGCAGTTTTCTTTCCCTCCCACCTCTTCCAGAAGGGCAGGCTGTGCCACTACAGTTTTCACTGGCTAGTTGATCTTTGAAATAAAATGTAATTTCTTTTGAGTATGAAAGGCTTTACTGTTAGTTCAAACCTGGTAAGCAGGTGCTGAGTTGTTCTGACATGGGAAATGGACAGACCATTGTAACTCTCACAATATGAGCAACTGCAAAAGCCAGGTAAGACTGAGACTTCTCATTACACTGATGAGAAGTGTTCTACTTCCCAAGTGTTCCTAGCAAAATAAAGGGACTTTCAAGACCTTGTTTGTGAAGCAAATCACAGCCACAGAAAGTTAATATACTAAAATACATTCTCTACTTATCAATCTTTGTCCAGCATCAAGCACTGGGAAGCATCTGCAGTGCCTTCTGCCTACTCCCTCTTGCAGGGGCACAAAGGGAGAGACTCCCCTGTAATTATACCAATTTAATTTACAAATCCACCAGCTGTACTGACCTCTCTGAACATCTCACCTTGCTGAGCTTCTGCTATCTGTGCCACAATCTGAGCCTTTTGTGGCAAGGCAAGAGTCAAGGGGTTGGTGGGCAGTAACTTTTTTCAAACCATACTAAAAACCTGAAGGATTTTTAGAAGTGTTTGGGATAAAATTGTTTTCTCTCACCAACATACCTAGTTGCACGAGTTCAGTTTCACAATACTGCTTACTTAAAGCAGCACTGAGTCTGATCCTGCAGCCTCTGCTGGCTCCCAGCCCTGCACTGCTGTTTGCTTCCAGGGACAGCTCACCCTGCTCAGGAGGAGCAGCTCTGGCCACACACGCACGGGAAATTAACTGGTCACCCCATGAATGCAAGGACATGAACGCCTGAGTGCATGAATCTGATCACAGGAAGAGAGTCCAAGCAGCGATGTGCTCCCATATTCAGCCGGAAATTAACTCTCCTGCATTCCCATCCCAGCTCCCTGCTGAATATGCAGCAGCAGCAGCAATTAACTTTTACAGAGGTGGGGAGGGAGGGGAAAAGTGGGAAAGTTCTGAACTTTCACCAAACTTGGACGATTAATCAGTCTGCAAATTCAGGTGAAGAGACCACAGAAGCAAATAATTCCCTGTAAATTTCAATTCTTCATTTACATGGGAAACAGAAAACACAAGTTGTAACTCACAGCAACTGGAATGCAAACTATCAAATTAGCCCAATAGAGTATGTCATTGTGCAGCTTCAGAAACAAACAACAGCCAGCCACGAAGCCTCCTGAAAGTCAGAGATATTCAACTGAGCACACTACACAGTGTGCTGGGATGAGTGTGGTGATTACGGGGAGTAATGACATGAATAGCAAAATGATACAGAGTGTTTATTTCAACCATGGAAATCAAGGAAGCCTGCAGCAATTTAAATTTCAGGCTTTGCAGCTAAAGGCAAAGCAAGCTCTATAAAAAAAATTCCTAACACAAAGAAAACCAGAGCTGCTTACTTTCTGATACGTTTATATTTTTCTACTTCTATGTGGAAATGATACAAAAATTTGAAAAACAATGTGCAACTTCAAAACCTTCTGACAGCTATATAAAACATTTCCTATTTATATGACGAACGTACACATTAGATACACTGCTACAGCATCTCTGCATGTGTGTGTATGTACACGAGTGTACACAACTGGTTTGGTCTCATAAATATGTTTAGGGTTTTTTTTAAGCAAAGCACATGTATTTGATGTGTAACCCATGGAAAGGCTTTCAATTACTTTTTTGCTCCCAGGTTCCCTTCTGCACCTCTCTGCAAATGGTGCTGTAACATGAGGTTCAAAGGAACAGGCACATTTGCCCAAAATATGGAGGCTTCCAGCTCCATATTCAGCCCTGAAAGCTGGACCTTATTGCCAGGAAGGAAGTGATTGCAAGATCCAACTTTAAAGCACCAGACTTTCAGGAATCTGAGTGTCCATATCCAGTGTGTTTGTCCTGCACAAAGGGATGGCTGCATTGGGAACAGCTTCTGTGGCAGCTTCCCAGGCCAGGCAACAGCACAGATGCTGTCAACACTCTCCCAGCTCCCTGCCCGCGATGGTGACAGCAGAATCAAACCACAAAACCCACCCAGTTCCACAGCTGGCTGGGACCTCTAACCTGGCACCTTTTCCCCAGCACATTTCTTTGCTTTTCTGAAGCAATGTGGATGCACTGCAGAGCATCCGATCAGATAAAGTCAAAAGGAAAAGGCAGGTCCAGCTACAGCAGGAGCTGTTCTTGCCCATGCAGCCATCCCTCCCCAAGGGTCAAACCATACCAGCAAAGTAGTAGCTCCACTGACTTGAGATAACGAGAGGGGTCACAGTGACAAACTCATTACTTTCTACCCCCAAACAAGCCCCCCAAACCAGTAGACACTGGGTAGGTGAGGGGGAGGTACACTGAAAATTCTTCAATTGAAACTTTGATTCCTTCAACAAGAACTAAATTTCAGGAAGCTTTGTTTTTCCACAAGATCAGCCTGCCTAGTCCAGGTACTAGTAGCAAGATGTTGCTCACTCCAGGTCCTCAGCTGAGAAACCTGGCTCTGCATCCACTGGAAAGAAAAGTCAAAACATGGCATTTTCTAGGACATACATATTACTGCAGCAAGAGCACAAATTATTTCTTGTTCTAGAAATGCCTCTCCCCTCCTGCCTTTCTTAAATCAAGCTGTACAAACATCAGAGGAAAAGCAACAAGCACAGGGGCTAAATGATTTTTAATGTGACTGGTCAGCCAGAAAGGGTTTTACCTGTCAGGAGAATTGAAGACTCCAAAAAAAACTTCTGAAGTGTGAAAAACTCCTCCTCATTATTTAAGAGAAACAAATCTCTGGAGCCAGCCCTAATGGCACTCAGACAACGCAGAGCAGCTTTCAGGGTCTCTCACCTGGACTGTCTCCTTTCTTGTAAATGCCTGGTTTATATTTCTTGTCTGACTGGACCCTGGAAAGATCCCTTGAAGGCTACAAAGGATCTTCCTCTCACCTGCTTAAAAAAATTATTTGCGGACGTAATGAGATGCTGTTCTGAGAGTTTCCTTTTGGAAAGCTCTCAGAGGTGCAGTTTAGGGGTCAGAGCTGCAGCCCTGATCCACACTCTGCAATCACATTGATTGCAGGAACTGCAGTAACCTCAGGCAGTAAGGTGCAGGCAGCAGCCTGGACCTCAGGGTAGGGCTCTCATTTACATTAAGATCCTTTCAAACCACTCCCAAAGGGCAGAGAGCAGCGTAAATGCCTTCTGTGTGGGAGCAAATTACATGTGTACAAAACACCAAACAATGCCACCAGCACACAAAGAAAGCAACACACTTATGCAGAATTTGAAATTACTTTAACCTGTACCTTGCTTAAAATTCCTCATAACAGGACTCTTTTTTTCTCCCCAAAGTAACTGTAGGCATTCTCCTGCACAAACCCTTCTTTAATGTGTGTATTTACTTGGTTTTCAGATCTTTGCTAAAAGAGGGAAGTTGAAACACCCATACAAATTTTGATGATTTTCTGGATCAAAAGAATAGTGTTCTAGAAAACTTCAGTTCCATCATCTTTCAGGATATTGCTGGGCAGCACAGCCAGAGGATGTTTATAGGCTCCAAAATAGTAATTTCATACCCAATTTCTACACACTCTTCCAAAGTTTCTGAGCTTTCACACTTCTTTTACAAGTCTGTATTTTCAAGAGCTTGAACATATTGGTCACGTTCTGCTTTAAAATAAACTGTTAAACATGAATCCTAATCAAATTAAATTTACTCATTTAACTCAGTTTTTAATTCTCTACATAGGCAAAGCTGAGAGGACTGATTCCTTCGTGCCCCAATGCAGAGAAATCCTTCCAAATATGTGTTTTGACTTAGCAGCCCCCTTAGTTCAATGGGATTTACAATCACCATAAATACTCATTTATTCACACCATTAAGGGTGAGCCAACTTATCCACTTGACAAGCCATGGCCAGAATGCCCAGGTGAGGCTCAGATAATACACTGGGATGAGGTTCTAGGCTTTTACTTTGATCTGAATGACACAGCAACACAAGCATAGAGTGGAGAAACTAACAGAGAGACACAAAAAACCCCTGGGTGAAGGTGCATGGCATGAAATTTAATTGGGTTAGGTTTGCTTATTCCCAAATCCTTTCATTCAACAGTCAAAACCTGGAAGAAAGAAGCTTTTTTGTTTGCTATTAGTGGGGCTGGTTTGTTATAGGGGTAAAATAAATTACACTGAAGAACAGTGCTGGACCACAAGTTGGCATAACACCAGCTTTTAATGGTACTCTGAATGGCTCACACACTTTCCTTTCAGCCCAAGTCTCTTGATACTCCTTTGGAGTTTGTTCACAGATTTCTTTTTTTTTTTTCAAAAAAAAAAAAAGAGGCCTGAGGATTTAAAAAGTTTGCTATCTGAGTCATCTCTACATGATCTGTGTGAGTGAGTCTTTCATTTCCAGTCCTTTTTAGAAATAAAAACTACCTAACAGAACCTGGTTGAATCTGGAGTGGAATTTGCTGTTTGATGAAGTAAGGTGCAGAAGTGTGGTCTACTGGTTAAAGCATGAGCTGGGGAGACAGGACTGCACCACTCAATTCCCAGCCTGGCCAATGACTCACTAAACCTGATTCTACAAAGCAGTTGCAAATGCTCAAACTGTGGATAAAAATTATTGCGCTCCCTGAAGAACCTCACCAGCTCCAAGCCTGGATGCTTTGTATTTGATTTAACTTCTCTGTACCTCAGCCTGTGGTATATGCAGTAATTCATTTAATCTGTAATACGTTTTGAGATCCCTGAATAAATATGCAATCCCCCTAAATATTAATACTTTATTATTAAGTGCTTCTTCCTTGTAACTGACTAGTAAGTTCTGAAATACCTGTTGCTGACATCAGTGAGGAAAGTTTTAAATTTATATGAAAACCTGTTAGCAGGTTCAAACGGTATGAAAAATCCACTGCTTTGCTCCTTTTACAGCAAATTTTACTATACTGGCGCAAACCCCTGAAACATCCATTTTCCATGCTGCACTTTTTCTCAAACACTTTCAAACCTAATTCTAAAATCCCAAGACACAGGAACAGTTCTGGCCCTCCCGACCGCCGACAAGTCTGATGAACAGCCAAATCTGTCCTTGCTCTGTGCAACGCTCCATGATGTCCCGGGAATTAAAGGGCAGATGAAACGCACTGACAGTGTCTTTCATTCCCCTCGCTTCACGCAGATTTCCAGAGCAGCACAACGCATTGGAGCAGCAGCTGGAGGGTTGCTGGACACATAACTGCACTTCATAAAATAGCATCTGACCTCCTGCACTCCTTGCGCTAGAATACTCCTAATGAGCTGTAGCCTGGGAATGGCTGGAGATTCCTAAAATAGTCAGCTAATGAAGACTGATATGCACCAAACCGTGACAGCAATGGGAGCAATGGATGTGGCAGCCAGCTTGGGATTAATGCAGCACACATGGCCAGGGCTGCTGCCAAAGCTCCGATGCTCTTCCTGAGCTAAAAGGCCTCCATAAAACTAAAACAAACAAACACGAACCCTCTCCCAAAATAAAGTTTATTTCCTAAGATACTTTTGTGACATTAACAGTTCATGTCTAATGACTCAGTGGGTACAATGAAATCACTTACAGCATCCATGTGTTTACATAACAGCCACTCTCAAAGCATGTTTATTGCCAGAGGTAACCAAGAACCTTTATCTCAGTATCTTTTACAAGAGGCGATGGATTTAAACAGTATCAGCGTGATCCTCAATCATAAAGGCAAAAGTAAATAAATAAATGAAGATAATTTACAGAAACTAAAAATCAAGGGTCAGGCAGACATATGCTGCTCAAGACTTCCCACTGAGATTATTACAATACAAGACATGATAGTGCATAAAAAAAAATACATAATTTCAAAGTACTGCAGCTGTGAAGTGTGTTAGTTACAGGCCCAGTAGATAAGAGAAAAAGATCTCTGTTCTTAATCAGAATTCATATTTAAGAAACAGTCGTTGTTAAGTAACTCCTCTGAATCGTAATCACAACCAGGAGGGTACCAATTATTCTGACTCTGTTACTATTCATTAATATCATGCTGAAATCTTACTTGTTTCTACAAGCTGGGGTGGGAGATGAAGGAGATCAACTTTGAGGGGGTTGCTCTTCTTTTTTTTGAAGTGCATCTGTACTTGAACCAGCTGAACCCACAGAGATCAGGCAGCCAGGATACAAACTAGAATTCACATTTGACTAATTGGAAGGTCAGGTAAACAAAGCTCCATTATCATAACAGGAAGATGTGTTCTTCCTTGCAGTCTTGCGATTAGTTTTATGCATCTCTTGCCCTGACAACAAACGAAACCTCTGCTGAAATGAAAGAAGTATCATTATACCATTCCCTACATATTATTTTCTGAAAGGCTTTGCCCCCTCCAAGATTGACCTAATGCTTAATTAAAGCTACACAGAGAGGCAGAGAAAGATCTAAAGCTCCAAGCCAGCAATGACTAGAAACTGCTAGATCTGATTTTCTGTATAATGATATTCTCTTATCAGCACAAGCAAAACAACAACAAATGTGAGCTGCAATAATGGTCAAAATGTGTTAACACATTTTGGGGAAGGCTTTTTAGCTTTGCTTTTAAGCCTCTGCCATTTTGGAAAGTAACCAAAGTATAATTCTGCTTCCCTTGGTTGACAAAGCCTGCTATACCTTTAATTAAATCTGTGACTGTATGCCACCTTTTCAGTAAGAATAAGGAATTAAAAATTGATTTTCTAGAGGAAGAACCCCTTCTCCCTACTGACAAACAGTATAATTTTTTTTTAATAAATATATATAGCATGATTACCTGAGGTCATGTGTATGGCATTTCCAGAATAAAACTAATCAGTGTTACATGTGCTCCATCACTATTCTATTTGCATTTTCTCCTGGAAGACTTCCAAAGAAAGACGAAAATCTGCTTAGAAAGAGGCAAAATGCCCTGAATGTCTACCCCTGAGCGGAGCATCTAGAAGAAAACCACATAGCCAGAGCCTGCTAGACCTGACTATTTTCACTGGAGCATCATGACCTGCAGAGCACACGCAGTGATGGCAGGTCCAGCCAGACTCCTGCAGCCATGGAGGCAGAAACAGAGCAGACAGACAGCTCACCCCAGCCCTCAGTTCACACAACACTGACCCTCTCCCTCCTGGGGCTGCATCCATGGAGGAGTTCACAGAGAGCATTGCACAGTGGAGCTTCCCCACAAGACTTGGTCTGAGGGCACCGTGTGCAGGACAGCAGCCACAGCCATGCACTGACCACTTTAGAAGAGATGCAGACTTTTGGTAACTCCTCTTCAGGCTTGTAACAGTCAAATGAAACTTCAGAAGGTAATGCCTCCCACATTTTGGAAATTCAGTTGCCTTATAGGTGCCTGCATCTGCGATCTTATGGTTACAGGAGGATCTTACCAACTTCCAATCAGAAAATGGGCAGGGGAAAGAAAAGCCAATCCTTCCAGGTTTCACAGAAAAGCTAAATAAAAGCCACCCAAAAAGAATTAGAGAACAACCCAAAAGAAAAAAGCAGAGGATTATTTTTCTTCCTTCCTCTCAATAGTGTGGGTTTTAATACCAATCTCCTGACAGATTGGGTTTTTCAAGGATTAGGGCTGAGAGAACTGCCTGAATCTGAATACCTCCAGCCTCACTGGAGAGATGAGCAAGATACCAGAAGGAAGAGGGAAAGTTTTCAGGCATCTTTCACCTTCATTATGGGATTATCAGGTCTGCAGAGATCCCTCTATTTCCATGAGTACCTAAGGGAACAGACAAACTAAGGACAGGGCAGGAGACTCCAGTGCTATCTAAATTGTCTCAGAAGAGGAGAACACAAGAGACTTAGTCCCAAGCAGCAGTGAATGTCACTTAGGAAACAGTGAGGGCTCATTGTGCCTCTGCTTTGACTGGCCCTGAAGACTACACTGCAGCCTCAAAGTGAGCATCTTTGAGGGCAGAATTCCAAGGTTTAGGGAAAATTACTCATCTGCAGGCCCATCATAGAGGGGAATGGGACAAAGTTGAGTGCTTCAGCCATGTCCTGACAGAAAACATTTCCTCCTAGAAGCAATGACAAGCAGTTGTCAAGTGACAAATATGTCATGAGTATCAAATGTCAGATCCAAAGGGTGTGAAACAACCCTGACATCAGCTTTAAGTATGAAGCTCCCTAAGGCATGTTCGGCGGGCGACCTTGTAAGCATTATTTGCTGAATTTTGAACTAACAAAATGCTGTGGGAAGCTTTAGAGGGTGCACAGAATGCAACTTGTACATGCAAAACTGTTCTCACTGAACAGCAACTACATTTCTGCATAACACAGAAGGCAGGATTCAAAATCAAGCTCATACAAAGTGAACCTTTGTGATTTAAACATTAGGTGCCATTCCTCTTTGTCAAAAGAGGCAGAATAAAGTAACATTTATTAGTCTATCCCCATCATGAGCTTTGCTATTGCAGCTCATCACTGTGAGCTTTTCCACAGAAAAGCTGTGAGCTTTTCTCTCAAAAAAATCTGGGAGCTCTTCCACAGAACCAAACTGCTGCAGAGAAGTGGACAGGAGACTTCAAAGCCTTTTTCCTTGTTTAAGTTTCAACTCTATCTGAAATAGAATTATCTTGACCAGAGAAGAAGGAAAGGTCTGATGTAACTGCTTTCTCACTAATGGCAAAAATATTTGAAAATAGAACTTTAAAGAAGATGCTGAGCATGGCTGGACTTCAGGTTTTCCAACGTCCTCAAGTTTATAAATAACAAGGTACATATTGAGCTGCTATAACCAAGAGGCTCTCCTGATAACTGCAGGGAGCTTAAACACATCAAGCTCTAGACTAGTTAAATAAAAATACAGTTTATATGAGAAACTTAGTACTTGGCAGCTGAACAGAAAAAGCATCCTCACACCATTTTTGAGGTAGACAGGAAAGGGTATAGATCGGGGGGAGGACCACACACTGCATATATTATAATACGTGAATCATGATCCAAAAATACAAAAAGAGTTGAATTCTTCCTAATTTTAAGATCCTGATGATCTTAAAAAAAACTTCATTCATGAACTACAATGACCCTGAAAACTCAGCATGAAATAATCCTTTCTGTGTATAATCCTTTATATTACTTTTTTCCCCCTTAACAGATTGTTGAATTCCTTATTTCCAGATATTATGCTAAATTATTCTCTGAATTCCTTGAGACACTTTTATTTTGATCTTCAGTGTAAAGCAAAGTCAATATTTGTACTGCATCAGAAGTGATACAAAAGCACATGAATGAAGAAGCTAAAAGGAGGTAACCAAAATTAAAACTTAATCTGCACAAAGGATGCTCTCTAACACACACTTACTTACATCCACTGACCCTCCTCTGTTCATCAAGCTAAGCATAGCTGTGCTTATCCCACTGAGTTCCACTGCACCCCTTTGCCACAGCTCACCAGTGAATCATAAACATGGCTTACTTGCATCCCAGCAAGGCCAGTTACCTGACTCCTACAAGCCCCACTCACGGGAAGGGTTCTGCCATGGCACTAAAGATCTGTCACCTACATGAGGTGCACAGAGCTAAGAGATGCCCCCAGTTTACACAGGTCCCTGGCTGTGACAGCAGAGCCCTTTAGCATTCAGAACAGTCTCAAAGCAGCAGGAAACTTTATTCACATAATCCTCAAGCCAAAAGTATGTCAGATGTTGCCTAAAAACTAATAATCTGGATTTGCACATCTCCCTTCCTCCAGGAACCAGCCACCACATTTTCTAAACAACCCAACAGTCCACTTTAATATTCAATCCAATATGCATAACATAATTAAATTCCCAATCTACCCTCTGGGGTGTCTAAGCTCATCTACTGAATCTACTGCAATGATTTACAAGCAGGACATACTGAATGCAGAAAGGCTACTAACAGAGTAGTTCTGGCAAGTGTTTTTTCCTGAAGATAAGGAGGTTGAGACCCCAGTTTCCACCCCTTCTCTGTGCTGGCAGCTGTCATCCTCGAGCACTGCCTCCAAAAGATGCAGGGTACTGTCTAGATAGATAATACATCAATCTAATAAGCAGCAATGACAAATACTAACTTGTTTTATTACCAAATTAATATGCACATTTGTGCAGCTTAGCACATGTCCTGTCACCATGTCAAAGCTATTTCTGTCAAGCTCAAAATAGTCAGAGCAGAGGCTCCACTGGTCAGAAGAACATAAAAGAGAGAGACAACCAGTCCCAACACTCAGACTCCCCTATTACCCCTGAACTTAATGAAGTTAATGTCAGGAATAAAGGAAACGGATTCAGATTTCCCGTGTCTCCTTTTTCAAACACGTGTGCACATGCATAATGCTCTCAACACAGCTGACACCAGCAAGTTGTACAGACACTTGAGCAACTCCAGGATCAAGCTCTTAGTTAGCAACCTGGCAAGATGAGATTTTATGTACTAGTTTTCAACATTTCCCCCTTCGTTCCACTTCTCTTCTGCAAGCTACAAAATTTAATGAACAAAAGTATCTCTTCTTTCACTCTGCAACTCATCACTACAATGACCCGTTACAAGCACTGAGATTCTTCAAACAGCTAAAACTGCCTTTTTTCAAGGGGTTGGCAGGTTTTGATTTTTGAAATCAAACAATTAGGTTTCTACCAGAACTTCTCTGCATGCAGGAAGGCAGCCAGCAGGTCGTTTAATTATTTATCTGCCAGAGGTCTTTTAAGGTGACTCCTGAAATATCTGAGCATCTCTATTTGAGAAAGAATTGATTAAGACAAAGTCATTAACAAGTGAATGTGTAACTGCAGGAAGAACCTTGGCAGGTCTGTAATGCACACTCAGGCACTTAAAAGAGCTCTAAAGAGTATTTTAAAAGAAGTAAACAAATCTATTCTTTACAGTATTAGACATCTAAAANATAGAACTCCTTAAAGTCAGTCTAGATTAATTGCCAAGTATTACACATTATATGATTAATCACGTTGAATGTTCTGAAATTTTCCTATGTGTATATATATGATTAGGTATGTGATATTTTTTTCTGTAATTAACCGAGAGCAGTCTCCTTTTTATTTCCTTAAATGTACTGATGAATTGCATCAAGGATATCTTCAAAGATAGATCTGAAATACAAGCTAGGATACTGTTTTTCAGATTGGAAGATGTGGTTTCTCTAAATCTGAAAAATTTCTTTAATGTGGCACCACTTAAAACCAAAGCCCAGAAGTGAACCAAGGAAAAGTAAAATATTCCAAAACAGGAAAAACACCACCTACATTCATGAAGGTATTTAAACACTTAATTCTTGTTTACATATTGGTTGTTCAAATACAAAATGGACTTAGATTTCAGAGCCCGGGAAGGCACTACCAGCTGCCTCCGACGAATACATTTTCTTAAACATTCAAGAAAATGTTGCATTGAGTTCTGTACAACTATTGGGCTGCTTTCTATAAATCATGAGCCTATTCTCATTTTTCAAGCTATCAAGTAAATGGTGTAACGGTGCTCTTTCACTGGTGACAGCATAGCCATGACCATGGAAAACCAAGAGAAAATGCAGGATTTATAAAAAATCTTGTGGAAACTTGACAACAGGCCAGGGGGAGGATATGTAAAGGAGTAGCAACTTTTCTGCCCAGATTGCCATCTGCATGTGAAAAGCATATGAAGATGTGCTCAAAAGCACAAGTATTTTGGGAAAATAATGGCCCAGACTTTGGAGGTGGAAACTCTGAGTTTACTAAAGGAAAACAAATATTTAATATCATGTTGTCTCTATTTTTCACATCTCAAACTTAGCTTTTTCGCTTCTTTTGTGCCAAGTTCACCTCATCTGGTATATGACCTCCACCAGAAGAAACCTGCAAAATCCCCTCCTGCCTGCCCCAGCAGCATCCACAGATGAAGGACTGGATCTGTGCTGTCACCTGTAACTCTCTGCAGCTCAGGTCAGGAAGGGAGGCCTGTTTGTAACAGAACTTTCTTCTGCTGTTCCTTCATTTTGTGCTGCAATTTCCTGGCAATCAGTGCTCTTCCCTTCTTTGTTTTAAGCCTTTCCTATTTTGAAACAGGGACAGGTAGTGGGTGTGCTATGCATAGGAACCAAGCAGGGTACCCACCCAGCAGTGGAGAGGCTTTTCATCAAGAACAAATCATAATTACTGTCATATTTTGAAAGATCCTCCCTTTCCACCCTAACAGCTTCCTTTGCAGACAATGGACATTTTTAAGAAGAAGCTACATCTCTGAAATTCACTGAAGATTGCCAGAGTCTTAACTGCCCATGCAGCTGCTCCAGGACAGGGTGCAGGACATTGCTTACAACCATGGAACTCTTGATTATTTTGCTCATGTTGTCAGTCAACCAATTTACCAGCACATCCTGCAGCCATCTCTTTTAGGAAGATGTATTACTGTCTCTTGACACACAGAGGCAGCATATATAAAGGTTAGAGAAGGAGACAAAGTCACCACTGCTGGGCTCCACTGGCAGCTTTCTGCTGCCTCTTTACTGGTGGCTGGGTCAGGTATTTAAACCTGTGGTTTTAAATTCTGGTCAGTGGAACACCAATTGCAGAAGAAACATTTGCTGGTTGATGTCCTGAGAAATTGGCTGGCCAAATACTGCTGGGTCTCCTTGTTCCCACACATGTATGTGGGATTTACTGCCAAGGCAAAGGCAACAGGGCATCAAATATTTTCCTAATTATCCTCTGCATAAAGAGATACTGTTGTTTGAAAGTGTCATGATATGGCAAATGGATAATACCTGAAATATGGGAATTGTGAACTAATACATTCAGTCAGTGGGGAAAAGATTACGATTCTTCCTCTTAAATATTCCAAGCTTCAGTTTATTTGTACAGAAAAAAGTACATTTCTGACATGCCTAATGGAAAGCTATTGTTCTTAACTGAGTTCTCTTTGCTCTATGCTTTGAAAACCACAGGATTTGCAGAAAGAAAACAAGTGTTTTGTGACCATAAATGCCTTCCAAAAGGTGAACTAGGAAATAAAGCAAAGGTTTGAGTAGAATTCTGCTGAGCTGATGTTACACAAGGGCTTATCTGTGCTGATGTGCATCAGCACTGCTCTATTGATTACATTGATTTTACCCAGCTAAGGGTTTGACCCACAGTCTCTGAGGAAGACCTAAAGCTAAACAACCTCTAACTAACTAACACCAAACAATAACTATCAAAGCAATAACTATCTTTAAGAAAATAAGAGGGATCAAAACCAATGACCATTCAATAACAGCAGCACAGGAATAAACAATACACACGCTAAGGCATACAGACAGGGCCAAGCAGAATAGCTGCAAGTGAGAAAAAATACAATATACTGAGAAAACATCAAAACTCTGAGGGACTAGGGGAGGCAAGAAAAAAGAGTAAAGAGAAGTAAATGGCTAACCCTGATCCTAAACCAACACAAATTCATCAAATACTGAAGTACAACATGCATCTTCATTATGTTTCTCATTCAAACCAGGAAATCAAGACTAAGGACCACAGTCTTCAAAATCCCCTTTGATACATATTTTAAGTCCCCAAATTACTTTCTGCCTATCAAACCTTATGCCAGTAAGAGGACCAGCCCTCACAGTTTACAGACATGTCCATATCCTTGTAGGGCTTTAGCCTAAGCAGCATCACTGCCTGTGCCCCATAAAGCCCATTGCTCCAGGGGCTCACCCAGTCCTGCCAATGCTCAGGACTTGTCCAAGACAGGTTCAACACTCCCAGTACTCATCTTGCAACGACAGCTTTGAGCTTTGCTGTTACTTCACTACCAGTGACTAACTGTGGCCTGAGGAGTTGCTGAATATGCAGCAATCTGGAGTTTTTCCTTATACATACACAAGCCAGTTTACATACACCTACAGCCTCAATGTAATGCAACTGCAGCTTTACATTTGCACCTAAGTGATTCTCCTTGCTCCTACTAACACATAAATGCTACAGTCTGTGCTACTATCCAGGAAAACAGCCACACACACCAATAAAACCCCCAAATAACCCCAAACCACCCCCCTCAAAACAGACCTATAGTCACATTTAATCTCTGTAATATAATAGAATTCCTTACAACACATCTCTCCACAGAACCATTTTTTATTAGAGACAGTGCCATATATATATTTGTTCTGAGCTGAATAACTGATTGTACCCACATTCTGTCACATCTCTTCACCAAAAAAGGCCTCTCAGTAGAATCAGCTCCATCAGGATGAAATGACACTGCCAGACACATCTGCTGACCATACAACTATATCTTCAAAATTACTGAGATGACACAGATGATCAAAGCAGCCTAATGTTCAAATATAAGTTACTCCCTGCTGTTTGGCCTCATTTGGCTTTGGTCAAATTTTACGTGACTGGGTTCCAGCACAACACTGTTTAATGGGTTGTAGGGACAGAGGGGGTGTCCTGGTGGGTCAGAGAGATGCCCAGCCAGCCTACTCTCCTCTCTCCTGCAGCAGCAGTTGAAGGACCTCTTTAGGAAGTGCACAAAAGTGAGTGAGGAATGTTAAAAGGTGCATCCCCTTTAACACTTGTTCACAGGTGGGTTCTTGAGGTGCAAATACCGGAACTGCACAGAACACTCAAGATTCAGGAAAACCAAGGTTCTGTGTACAGGACAATACAGCAATATAAAGTAAACATACAGATAAACCCTTCAGAGAACTCCTAGTTTGGCCATTCTTCACTGTCAGGAGATTGTAATTACATAGACAGCATTACTATGGTACAATAACACCTATCAGCTCATGGCTCTATTGCCATCTGATGATTATTTCTGGCAAAAAGAACATTAACCAACTTAAGCCCATTGTATCAATCATATTCATCTTAAAGGGGCTCCACGAGCAGTCTTTAGCAGCCCCACAGGACAGCAGTGCTGCAGATTCTGCCCATGAGCCAGATACTGAGGCATTGCCAGTAAGGATGGCAAGAGCTCCTAAGGTGCTGTTCCAGTCCATGGTCTCAGTGATCTGGCATTAGAGAGCTCCCAGACAGGCCTTAATGTGAGCCTTTAATGAGCAAGTCACAGGTTGTTGTGTCATGTCCTACTTGGGGACACTTTAGTTCACGGATCACTAAAGTGAAAGGCACTAAAGGCAAACTCTTCAGAACTTCTATTAACCAGCCATCCATGCCCAAATGTCAGCTCCTTTAAGCCTTACAGAATAATTTAAACCCCTCTCTGTTCTCACTACCCTTTTCCTGCTGGTAGAAAGGAACCTGTATTACAAATGTAGTACCTCTTCCCCCATCCTCCTTTAGCCACCAATAGATGACAAGAATGTAAAAATACCATTAATAACTAGTTTGCTCACTGTAATTAACACCTTTGCAGTCTCCTTTCCAGAGAGAAATTGGCATACTTAAAGACAGCTCAGCAAGGTGTTATTTACTTTAGGAAAAAGAAAACATTAAAGCTTTATGTGAAAGAAAATTATCTGTTCTCTCTCATGGTTCTCAAATACATTTTGCAGCAGTGACTTTCCAGGCTGCGGTTAAAAAACCAGAAAAAACTTTTCTAAAAATCCATTAGGAGCTTAAAAGTATTATTATTTGCTACACTCTCCCTAATGCAACTGCCAACAATAAATTCACAAAATTGTTTTTGAGTTGCTTATTTATTTATTCATTCCTGTGTTGGTGACAGAGAGGAAAAGCATCAGCCATACAGGATGTTTTAATATGTCACACACAATGTCAGCCTGGGGGAGTTCACAGCTGCCCCCCCCAGGTACAGCAGCCCAGTTACAGGGCCAGGACACTCAGCCTCCACTGCAAGAAGGGGATGGCATTTGGGATGTGAAGAGTGCTGTGGTGGGTGGGACATGGTCCTCTACCAGTGGGACAATGAGTCTTTAGCACTGTGGAGGTCCCTTCCAGACCACCAGAGAAGCTCTGGGTGAGCATCCCCAGGCTGGTTACACATGGAGGACACTACTGAACTCCAACCAACATGGCCACATCACACAGATCCCACTGGAGGATGGACCTTGGACTCTCATTCCTCACAGCAAGCGGGAAAATGAATGTCCTTATTTCAAGGGTTTCTTTCTTTGAGTGAACTTTTCCCTGTTGGGCTGGAATTAGCATCTCCTGTTGTCACAGGGCAGAGAGCTGCTATCTGTGGAACCCATCTTTCCTTGCCTTGAGTATGATGAACCTCACATTTTAGTTATTTGTACAACTTCCCAAGCTCTGGATGGACATCTGTGAACCATTCAAGACCAAATGAACAAACAGGGAGATGATAACAGCTTCAGTCTGAGCTTCCAACCAAGGCAAACAGAACATCAAGCCACCCAAAATCACATACACAGCTTTCCCATGGCTTGGAGCAAAAGGATGGACAGGCTACCCTGTCAAACCAGGGAACCTGGGGGAAAGAATCTGGTTTCTTCCTTCTCTGTTGGCCACCAGAATTTGAAAAGTACATTTTATTAAATCTGTTGTTTTTATTTTAATTCTGTCTTTGCTGTAAAAGAAACAAGCTTTTAAGACGGAGAGGTCTGTTTCTATAAATCCAGAAGATAAATCCCCAGAGATTATTATAATTTCAAACGTTGTTTTTAAAGTAGCTGACTATAACCTTTTCAAAAAGAAAGGAGTGTCTTATTCTAGTTGTACCTAAAAGACAGAATATTAAAATATTTTTTTACAAACTATTCTTACAAATAATCCATAGTAGTCTTGGTAATGGCATGAAAGATAGCCCCCCCCACCCCCCTTTACTGCTGCACAATCACAAGTGACAGGCATTTGATCATTATTGCAACCACCTGTCAAGTATCACAATGAGTTTTCTCCCATTTCATGAGTTAAAAGGACTTATAAACCACAAAACTGTGCAAAATACAAGGTGCATTAAAAAAAAATCAATATCTATTTAGATATCCTCTTAAGGATGCTTACTTTTGATTAATTTTCTTGACTCTTCAGAAATCTGGTAACAAGAACAGAGAAAGAACACTTGTATTTATAAATTAGTTTGTCTAACATGTCTGAAGGTTTTTTTTTCCAGCTCTCATTTTGCATATAACTGCTTCTTCTCCTTTGCAGAAGATCCTCTGTCATGTGTTCATGTAAAAAGTGTTCTTTTGAAAGCCTGGAAATATAAATCATCTCCTATTCAGCCAGGGAATTAGCTCTTACAGACTACCCTTTTTTGCCAAGATAGCAGAGAGGTGTCATGTTTCCAGCCTGGCAAAGACCTCACTAGTGTGGCTGGCGATATACCTGTAAGAATGCTGCATAGAGACATGGGATTTTAAAGGAACCTCAAGTCCTCTCAAGTTCACTAAAAACAAACAGAAACCCAAACAGCCAGCACCCAACAAAGAAAACCTTTAGCACAAGTTCAGCTTTTGCCCTGAATATTTTAGAAGCACACCAAGAGAGGGATATCAAATCCTGATCCCACCATATCTGACTCAGCAAAACACTACATTTCTCTTCCAGGAGATTTCAGCTCTGCAGCTCAGACCTTTGCCTGTGATAGCGAGTAAAGGACCATGTGCTCTTTTTGGAGCAGGACACTATAAATGCACACAGAAGGTCCATCTGGCCAGCTGCAGGCTAAGTGTTTATCATTAATTCAGGGGCTAAGTCTACTCGGTCAGCAATTCACTGGAGTGAATGGATAAATGCTGATTTTTTTATATTCTTCTCCAAGTAAATGCAGTCCCTCCTCATTCTTTGTCTGGAAATCATGGGATCCAAACTGACCCTGTCCTGTAGTCTCATTTTATGCCTCTTTAAGGCAAGGCATGCTCCTGTTCTTAAAACCAAGGAGGCAGATCATTCTCATTTAAACAATGGGTAACAATTCATGAAATAGATCACATCTTTTACTTTAGGATGAAAAAGGATAAACAAGATTTTGAACACACTGAAAAATTCCCTAGGCAGGCAATACAGCTCTGAGATGACAGCGAGAGATAGCAGCCAATGAAGCAGTGTCCAAGAAATCCTTGCCAGCACAAACCTTGTAAAACTTCAAAATGTCAAAAATTAAAAAAGACATCACTGTATGAATTTTTGCTTCTCAGACCTGGGACAGATTGAATGCTGACCTGTATTAGTCTGGTGTTTGGTGTTACTGTATCCATATCTCATGCATCCTGCTTGACTTTGTCCATCCATATTGGAGAGGCAGGAATAATTTTCAGTTCTTAGGCCACACTTTTGATTTGAGAAATAAACCAGCTAGAAACACATCAGGCATTTTCAAAGTTCAGTGCTTTTTAAAAAAACAAGTCATTAATCTGGAGCATAGAACCAGCTGAAGGATCGTCCAGGTAACTCTACTGTGGCAAGTGTTGACAGTGGTTAATGCTTAATACAGTTTGCTTTAGTCAGAGGAGACAAATGGTTTGTGGCCTATGAATTCTTCCAGGTGCCTCACTCAGTCCGGAATTTTGCTGTACACTGTCGGTATAATACCCTGTCTCTTTCTCCTTTAGATATTTGTCAGTACACAAATGTATTTCTACCCTAGATAATCATGGCAGACAGGGACAACATACTGATATACAGCACTATTTTAGACCAAGGTATGAATATTACATTAGCTGAGTTATCACTGTAAGTTCTGACCTTCAACTATCCAATTTTAAGTTCATTCATTTTCAAACTAATAAACTCTTCTCTGTCACATCACAGAAATAGACACTATGATGGTAAATTTTCCTGACAATATTTTAGTCAAAACAAACTATGATGTATTAGTAGAATTCATAAAAACATGTCTGTGCTATTAAAAATCTGGAAGGACTCTGTAGCCTATGGTCACAGCTTGACCCTGAGTAGTCAAGCAGAGAGAAGTGTCAAGTGAGTGATTGGTTCCTGTACTTTCTTCCTCCTTCTGATCCCTGATTGTGGGTCAGAAAGCTCAGCTGTGCTGCCAAACACAGAAATATGGGCTCTATTACCATTCACTCCTCCTCTGAAAAACCTCTAATGTGTGGATACTCCTGTTCTCAGGAGCAAGTCCCGAACAAAAGAACAAACTTGATTAAGAAGAGCGCAAAAGGGGAAGGTTAAATGAAACTTTCCCAACACATTACTGGCAATCTGAGGTACGAACAGGGAGCTGAGAAAAGCCTTCTCCCTCAGTTTGCTTCCCTCAAATCTTCTAGCAAGTTCCCAACGTGGTAACATATCTCAACATTCTCACTTCTCACCTAGGGCAAATTAAAAGGCAGAGAAGTGATTTCTTACAGAAAGTGATGCACTCTTTTGGCAGTTAGCTAGAACTGGATATTTTGTCATTCTGAACTACGACACATTAATTTAAAATGAAAAAGCCAAACCAACATCAGAGCTACCCCAGAGCAATACCAACTGCTTGCAAAGAGCAGCAGGGAAGTGTTCAGCTCCACTGCCTGTAATGTGAGGGTTAAAGGGGAAAGGAGCAGCAGCATCACTTAATACAGGGGATCTGACAATAGAACACTTAAATACAGGTACACATCCCCTTGGCTTCCCAAGCCCGCCTACCTGTGCAGGCCACTGCAGATAATTGTATAATAACAGCAGGCTGTCACGGCAGTGTGGAGACATCCCTAACAGGCTACGCAGGAGGTGTGCACGAACACTCAGATGTCAATTAGAGACACTTTTTGCCAGGTTTTAAAACAGCCAGCACCTACATCTGTCAAGAGTTTAAACAGTGAAACCTTAGTAAAAAAAAAAAAAAAANAGTATGCTCTTGGATTGAATTAAAACACGTGGCATAGAATGCTCTGATGAGCACTGGAGCAGTACTGAGAGATTTACACAAAATTTTTGCTTCTGTTTCACTTCCAGAATGAAAAGGATTCAAAGATGCAAACTACAGGGAACAAGCCACAACTGCTTTCAGCAGCTTCTACTGACTGTAGATCTGATGACCATTTCCCTCCATTCAACAAACAGTGCCTGAAAAGACAGAAATATCTCCACATGGGAACAGAAGCCATTATTTTATCAAATCGATTACTGCTGAAACCTCTGAGTTCTAAACAAGCCTTTGCTAAAGTCCTATTGGCATTTAGGTTAACAATTATCTTTTTACAAGTTCTGAAGACATGCTGAAAGTAACAGCACCCCCTGGTTAACAGAAAGCTAATTGATGCCAGAAGGATAGGGGATGGGATTCTGGGATGTTACTATGAAAAACAAATCAATCAATCAGTCTAACTTTGCTCTGAATGACAGCCTAAGAAAAGAGATTTTGAGGATTGTCTTGTAAAGAAGGTGCTGCATATGACAGCAGTGGGAAACCTCTTGAAATCCTAGACAGCCCAGTGAAGTGGGGAACCAAAACCAATGGAAACATCAGTCAATTATACCTATAAAAATAGAGAACATGAACTCAAGAAAGGGATTTCCCTTTAAGAATTCAGGCTCTAGGCACAACAGAGCTCTAGCTGTCACATTTATGTGAGCAGCCACTTTAATCAACCTTTTTAGCATATATTTTGCGTATCTGTATTAGAAATATGAATTCTTCCTACCTGCTTTCTGAAAAGCTATTTTAATTGAGACACTGCCTCCTCTGCAATGTCTTCTCTCAAGAGTCAAAATCAACACCCTAGAATTACAGGAATCTAGACTAAAAAATCCTCTTCTACTTAATGCCTCTCCATAAACAAAGGAACTTCATGTCAGCTGAGAAAACAGCAATTCTTGAACTTCAGTGTATGGCAACATAAATTTCTTACTCAGCTGAAGATTTATCGGCTCTTAAAACCAAAAAACCATCTTCCTCAATCCACTCCTTTGTTTCATCATCCTCAGACAACATGGCTTCTTCCAATTTTTATAACCTTTTTCTCAGGGGTCTTAATTTATGCCAAGAAAAACACTGTCTGTTAAATGGCATCATTAGACTCACATGATTTCTTGTGGGGCATGTGAAGTTTTTGGTCTCCTGCATACTAAATGATCCTTACAGTGTAAAAGAAATTGGTATAAACAGCTGCTTTATTTTGTGCTCTGATAACCGAGGAAAAACAACCCTCAATGAAGAAGTCATCCTTCACTTGGGGGAAAATAAATGGGCAAATAAATACATGAATAAAATTAGCAGATCAGGCACTGATTTCTTCACCAAGGCACGTGTGGGCTGGAGCAAAAGTTTTCATAAGCAGAGTTCTGCCTTTTCTCATGGATTAATGCAAGACTCTTCATCTGCTTTATTTCATTGCCACAAATACTTTGTAGATCAGAAAGAGGCAGCAGCATAAGGAAACACAGGTAGATATCTTTTTTGGTTTCTGAATCCCGATATAGGATGTGTTGACAGCAAGCTTCCATCTAGCCACAAAGTCACAGAAAATGGGACAAGAGCTAGGTATCAACCATCTAGCAAACAGCTTGGTGATGACATCTATTTGCAGCCTGATAAATAGGTTTGTAAAGACCTGCAAGAAGTTTTTAGGCTTTAAATAAAAATACTGGTGAATCACTTCATGCTTCACTACACTATTTAGTGCCAGTGAGCAAACTGCAAAAAAAGGGAAAAAGGTGAAAAGTGGGAGTACAAAGGAAGAAGTCAAACTTTTACTTTCTTAGGAGACCAAAGGTGGCAGGCAAGGGAGAAAAAGTAGTGTTCTCTTTCCATCTCTTTTGAGCTAAGGGGTACACAAGAAATTAGGGCAATAGACCCAAACTTACCTGAGCACACATAAGAAACACAAGAAATTAGGAGGATACACCCAAACATAGCTCCAATACCCTGTTGCCAAGGAAGAATGTTTCTCATACACATCTAAACCCTTTTTTTTTTTGCATGCTTTGGGTCGGATCCAAAAGCCTGACACAGCCACTAGAAATGGTTATTGGATTAAATTCTTAGACAGCACAGAACATAGCAGGCTAAAGAATCTTAGCAGACTTTCCAAGAGTATTCATTCATCTCTGGCTTGGGAAAAGCTTGTGAAGTGTCAGACTGAAAGAGAATTTTGCCAGGAAAATCTGGGTTTGCACCACAAGAGCAGCTGCCTATAATAGTATTGCCCAGAGAGGTAGTGAACAGGTGCTAGAACCAGAAAAAATGACAAGTAAACAAAACAATAAACCAAAATTGCCTAGTGCCCTCTAAGTTTCTTCATCGTGTGTAACAAAGCAACAACTCAGAGGAACTTCTGAAAGACATAAATGTCAACCAGCACCCTGCTCAGGCTGACCTTTACAAAAGTTTTCATTTTCACATTTTCCTATTTCTATAGCAATAGAGAACTCCTCTGAAAACCTCCTCCTGGAGACTGCTGGAGAAGCACAAGCCCTGGGAAAAGAACAAGATTGCCCAATAACCCCAGTACTCATGAATTTCCAAATCTGCCCTGTTACTTGCCAGCTCTGCTAGTGGTTTGGGCAGGGAAAAGAAAGCCTCCCCCTTCTTGTTCACCTCTGCAGCTGTCCCAGCCTCCACATCTGCCAGGCATCTCAGCATGGCTGAGCAGTTACGCCCCAGGAAGAATTTGCTCCAGTGAGTCCTGTTTCTCCACAATTGCTGGCAAAGGGGGAAACAAAGACAGCTTTCAAAATTCCCATGGCAACAGCTCCTTCTCTCTGCAAACTCCACTGGCAGCCAGAGCACTGCACAAAGCAGCAGCACACAGAGGGGATTTGCAGCCAGGTAGCAACTGCTTCTATTTCATAAAAAATTCATAAGCACAAACCACTGGCCACGGCTGGACAGCAACACTGAACTCAGGCACCTAATCGTTGCTCCAGTGTGAATCCTTCTGTGCTCCTGTCTTTGCAATAATGGGCTTACCTAAAATGCTGGGAATTAGGTTTTTAAGGTCAATGGGAGACCTTTAAAAGCCCTCCAAACAGAACCAAGGTCATGACTACTTGTGGTCATTGACATTACAGCAATTTTTGTAAGTACAGAGGTATTAATCCCAGGAGCCTGACAATTTCAATTTTAGTAATGACATTCCGTGCACCTAAAACTTTTAGTGAAGTTTAATATTCTTCACTCCATGTACTGATCTGTTCTGTGCTGTTCTTAAGCTGTTAAATGGTTCTTTCATTTCACTGTGGAGTTGGCTGAACACATTTCAGCTGTGCATGGAGTGAACTCTGTATATTGTCGCACCATTACTCTCAGGGGATCCTAGGTATGTGGAAAATGTTCTAATTTGATTTTGGGTTTTTTTTCTTTAGAGCAACTACATTTTGCAAAAGCAGCCAATCATTTCTCTTCCTGGAACGAATACAATAAAAAATTTATTACACCATGCCATGATTAATTAAATTTTAAAATGTAAAAGGTCCACTATAAAAACACATGCTGTATCAGTAATGATGCTACTTGGGTTGAATCAGTAATATTTAAACAAACTAGAAGAAGATTACAACAGTATTTATACTTACTTATTTCATGCGCAGTTGGATGTCAGTGCCCTAACATTATTAACAGCATATATGCAGTGTAATTCATAATCACCGGGTATAGTTTTACAGAATTACTGATATGAACCAAATTTCATGATTGTTTAAGTGACTGCAAAATTGAGCTCTGGAATTTATTCCCTGCAAGTAGGATTTGAACCAAAATCTGGAGAAATTCTTCCAAACTGAAACGTTTCTGATCAGCAGCAAGAAACATCTCCTCTGGGATACATATTTGGCTGAAAAAAGGTGTCCTCAGCACAGTTAACAGCATCAGCATGGGCATCTAATCTCTATATCATGCTAAATATTTTCTTCTTTGAAGTGATAAAAATTCAGCTGCCAAGCATTGCTTGATCTGACCCAGCGCCTGGGGAAAGCTAATCAAAAGTAAGTCTTATAGGTTCCCCCTGCTTAAATCCACCCACCCAAATAAGCACAATTTAGAAGAGACTCTGCTGTCACAGCCCAGTGTTAATTGGCACAAAGGTTTGAGAATACCTTCATTTTACTGAACTGCTGTGATTTCAAGACTTCTGAGCTGAATTTTCTTGCTTCTTTATAATCCTGTCTTAACTATCACTGAGTTTGAAGTGAGAAAGGAGCTTAGACAGATCTATATTGGTGTTCATTCATGCCAGACTGTTGCATTTTCATCTGAAACACAGTTTGAAAAAAATTCCAGTTGAGGGCAGGAGTAGCAGGGGGAGCACAGGGAATGCTAATCCCCTGCTCAGCTCTTGTGGGAGCAACAGGTGATAATTAGTCATTGGCCACCATGTCAACGGCCTCTTATTTTCTTCTCTGACTGGAAAAAAAACCCCATAAAAATAACTCTCACCACTTTCCCCTCCATCTCTGGGTTTGTACAACTGATGCAATGATTTAGGCAGTGTGCACCTGAGGCCTTTGCAGGAGCACCTTCCAGGACACTCACTTCCCAACTGCTGTGGGAAGTAGGCACATTCAAAATTCAGCAGAGAAACAAACCTCAGACAGTAAAAGCAGATGCAGCTTGGGTTTATTTCCATCTCCCAGTTTTACTCCACATCAGTTCATTTTCACCAGGTGAAAACATTATCATCAAGACAGCAGAATGGAAGCCAGCATGGGGCTCCACCTCTACTGAAAAACAAAACCCAAGATGTAGAAACACACCAAACCCCAACTTAATACTGCACTACAATATGGACAGGAGGAAATGTTGCTGAAAACCAACACATGATTTGCAGATTACCTGGAAAACTGTCAGAGATGGACAAGCAGCATACTTCACATGTAGCACTCAGTTTCAAGAGTTATCTTGTTTTTCTCTTCTACATTTTCAGTCTCTTATAGACATCTTACATGATAAAAGCTAATGACACTTCACCCGATCCTCACACCTATGACTAATCAATGCAAGATTGAAACCATCTCCAGGACTAAGAATAGGATTTCTAATTTTCATAAAATTACTTCCAGTGGAATTTAAATTTTTTTTTTTAAGCTTGAAGTATTTCATAAAAGGAGTTTAGGGGTTCACACTTCATACCATTTACCGTCTAGCTTTCGGTTAGCTCCTCTTTTTATTTATGTGCTGAAAGGGATAGATTTTCTTCCTCCTTATTTTACAGAACTGCCTTTACTGACAAAAATATAAGATCCCCATTCTGCTGGCCTTGCTTATCAAATTAGAGCCAAGTGTAATAAAATGGCTGTTTGACAAAGATTTTAACAAGGTACCAAAACACAGTCATTTTCATAACCTTATACTCCACTAATACGTTTCTCCCAATATTTTATCAAAAACTTATTTAAGCCATAAAGCCTTGCAAAGATCAACCACATTTTACAACACACAGTACACAAACTTGAATATTATTTTACATTTTTCTTTGTAAATATTCATGCAGCTTGCAGTGTCTAGTAAATACTATGTCTTGTCACAGATAACCAGCCATTCAACTAATTGGAGATTTCTATTAAGATTTCTCCCAAATTCCCCTTTCCAGTAGCATTTTTTCATCCTAATTCATCTCCTTGAAAATGAAGTCCATTTTCTCTGTATTATCAATTTCTGTAGGAGATACTGGTATCATTTTGAATTGAACAAGCAAAAAAAGCTTTCAGTCTGCAGAATTTATTTATGCTGCAAGGTCCTGAAAGTGCCTTCTTAAGCCATTGAAGACAAAACTCTCAATCTGTTCTAATGCTGTGGAATATATATTCCTCTTTTCCATCAGTTGGCTTTGCTTTAAGATATACATTCAGCAAAAAAAACCCAACAGGTCTGACTGAATATGAGGAGAGAAACTGACTATCAAAGGAAGAACTTCATTTAAATTAATTGATGATGCATTTCCTAGATATATTAAAAAACAGGTATTTAGTTCTTAATCAGAGCATTAAACACAGAAAACTTCATTTCACATTCACACAAGTTTGTTCATAGGTCACCTGTACCACAAGAGATAATGTGAGCACACAACTAACCCAATGTGCTTCCACTGGTTCTCTATCTGGTGACTTCCATCCACTGCAGCAATGCTGCATTATACCTGTGCTGATTCTATCAATACTAATTAATCTAACAGCAACCTTCTCCTGAATCCATCCTTCACTATTTTAAAGGTAACCATTATCTCATGAATCAAAATTCTTCTCAGATTGTCCTGGAGGTCTGCATGTAATAAAATTCCCCTTACAGAAGTCGCCTGCGGGAGGTGCTTTTTCCATTATCTGTCCTTTTTGTAAGAGAAGATGGACCCAGTTTCTGACAGTTCAATCTCTGTGCCATTTAAGTCTACAGCCTTAACAGTTTCATACAAACCATGTGGAGTTTCAGCTCAGGGGTTTGGGTTTTTGCCCACATCCACGTAGAGGAGGCAGTGAAATACTCCTAGAGCACATCTTGACACGGTCCCGCAGCCCAGCCTACCGTAAAACAATCTCTATCAGCATACAGTGGCAGATTGCACAGGTTTAAATCACAGCAGGAAGCAGTCAGGACAGGTGGCTGCAAAAATATAGGCTTCCAGGGAGCCAAAACCTGACTTTTTGAAACTGGTTTATTTTAAGAAGCAAGCTTTTCCTGTCAGCCCCCAGGCACGCAGCTTGCTTGAGAAACACCTCTCAAAGGCACTGGCTGGCAGGACACGGTCAGATTGTTTCCAGCACTTTGGGTTTAAAACCATACAGGAACGGCATTTATATTTTCATTGACTAAAAATAATTTCCCTTTCATTTAGGGAGACAACGTGTATGCATCAAGATAATGCGATCTAGAGTCTAAAAAAGTCAGCAATAGATCCTTTTGTGAAAGCAAGTCCTGTGGAGACAGGGCACAATTATTCAAAAAGTGTTTGTGGGAGAGACTGAACACTGTAACTGGCTGGAGATCTCTGTCCTGCTGTGGATGTTCAAGGAAGAAAGATACGTGAAGGCAAGAAAATTGACGACTGATGAGAAGAGATAACGAGACCAAAGTCTATCACCTCCAGCTTCAGCTGCACTGACTTGGGCTGAAGACAAGCAGAAAGCAGAACTGCCACAGTTGGGAAACAGAAATGATTCCCACAAACACTGTTTTTCTTCTTCCAGATTTGGCAAAAAATGCTTCTATTACCAAGTGCAAGAGTCTGAATGGGTGCTCCCTGCTCCACACCACCCCTGCTCCCCCAGTATGGGTAAGTTCTGCCAGCAGCACATTGTTATAGGATTTATTCAGGCAAACACTCCACCAGCAAGAGGTCACAGAAGTCACAATCCCACAGAAATAATACGAGGCTGTGTCCGTACATGGCCATTGGCACGAGAGGGTGTATTTGCTTTGCCCAGACAAGCCGAAGGATGTTGATAAGGGTACAAGGCTTTTCCAGGGACAATAGAAGATTGTTATTGTTATTTTTTAAAGGCCTGAACTGTACAAAACCTAAAGAGTGATTTAACAAACAGCAGATTTCTAGGAGCCAAGCAGTGCCCCAAAATACCTTTTAGATAAAGGTATTAAAGTGAAGTGATTTGCAAAATATGGACAGATTATTTAACCTGCACTTCTACAGTGGAGTTACAAAATAATTTTGAGCTTAAAATTGAAAACATATATAATGTCTTAGGTTGCCATGTAAGATGTAACCAAAAAGTATATATTCTATTACCATCTATGTAAGGCCAGTGCAGCAGTGTTCTTTATCCTCTCCACGATTCATCCCTGATAACTCCCTCTGGGGGCTATGTCTGCTAATGGGCCATCAAGGTCTCACTGCATGACTCATCAAACCACATCATCCCATTGGGAAATGCTCCACCCAGGGGGAGGAACCAACCATCCCTACCTGGCTATAATCTGAGGTTTGGAACACCAGAGGAGCATCTACCATTGGATTCCCAGAGGATATAAGAGCTTGACAACCACCACTGGAGAAGGACCAGATCTTTCTACAGGATCACCGCTTTGCCAGTACCACATCCATCACTCCAACAAGGACTGCAGCCACCATTTAATTGGACTGCTACCACCGCCCTGCCTGACAGGGTGCAAGGTTGTACTCTGACTCTGTCAGTCTTCCTGTACTATTGCATTTATTTTAATTTTCCTACTAAATTGTAGTTCTGACTTAGAATCTCTCACTGGTTTGCTTTCAAACTAGTATACATATAAAACCAACAAACACACCCCAAAGATACTGAAACATCTTATTAAAAAAGCTAAGAGTTGTGATTGCAAAAGCATCATGCCTTGCCTGCAGAACTACCCCAACTCTTCCAATTGCACAGACCCAACACTCACAGGCAGGTAGCATCCTCCTGCACTGCAAGAATAACCTGCTTCAGAGAGCTGGAGCCTTCCCAGTCAGAAAATAACACACCTGCAGCCCTGTGTGGCTCAGACAGGTGTGCTACCACACACGGAGTGGGCTGTGTCTTGAAAGGGATGAAGCACATCTACAAACCCTGGTTTGGACCCTAGTCTCTGCTTCCTGAGTCTCCTGGATGGCTCAGGACAGATAATGGCTTTCTTTTCTCCCTTACAGTGGTGGAGGGAGCAATAACCTCTGGCCTTACAAAGGTGCTGCAAATAAGGACATCTTGGAGATTCCCTCAGTGAAGACAAAGTTAAACATAACAAGCCACTGTCAGCTTAGTGTGATTTTTATGGCCCAGACTCTACTTCAAAATTCAGTGGTAAGAAACAAGGGGTCTTTTTCTAGTGAAAAAGCAGACTGGAAACAGACATAATGGATGCACTAAAGATCTTTAAAACAGCATTATTGCTGTGTTCTGGGTTAATCAGGCCGATATGGTTTGGTACGAAATTAATCATCTACGACTGTAGTAGTAAAATCTCACTTGGAGGCCGCATCTCTGCTTGGCATGGGCCCAGGAATGCACACTATGTCAGACTGCTGAAAAACCATGGGGAAGAAACAGAAATAGTCATCTTCCCTACCCAAGTGCCTCAGGCGTTCTCTCCATCACACCAAACAAGGAGGTTCAATATCTCCCATCAAAATTTCACTGGATTTACTGCAGGTACAAACAGTCCCCTGTGCTCTTTCAGTCATGTGGAAACTAAGAGTTTCATTACAATAATATATATACCATTGATAAAAATATATCATTTTTTTACCACAATTAGCTTTATTTGCTCTGAATTCTTGTTCCCCAAAGACACATTAGATACTAAAACACATGACTGGTCTAAAATAAATGGTTAACTCTAAATGGATAATTTTCTCACTGACAGTGAAACAGATGCAAACTACGTAAAGTAAAACAGTAATGACTCTTCTGTAAAACTTCTGGTAGATGAATATAAATGCTGCTAACTGCTATTAGTTCCAGCTTTGTTTTATTTGTGGTATAGGCAGTTGCAGTACTTTTCACCAAAAATGCATCAAACTCAAGACATGCTCTGTTTCCTGTTAATGTCATCTCTGGCAGAGCTGGGGGCGCACAGAGACTGAAGGCATCTGTTACACACTGAACAGGGCACTGTGTGCTCCTCCCTTCAGGAGCCAGGGCACAGGGGTAGGCTGCCGAGGGAGAAAAAACAGGTTTCGATCTCACTGTGCCTCTTACCCCCTTTCAGCTCCACTGAGGATGCTGGAACACCTTTATTTTGCCTGTGGGGAACGTCAGGAGGACAAGGCTGCTCTCAGACTTTCATACTGGTAACAAAATATTTGGAAGCAGAGGCGAGAGTATTCATGCCTTTTTCCTTTCTTCTTCTCATCATGAGCAGGACTAGACATAGGCTAGTCCCAGCTCTACACAGTAATTTAAAATCAATATAATCACAGTGAACTTTGTCACCTCTGCTTCAGCTGAGCAGGTTTTTCATTTGGGTCCCTTGCCATTTTTCTCCCTGAAAATAAGTTCTTCAGTTTCTAGTCTGCCTTGAAATGAAATAAAGCCATCCTTGGCTTCAACACAGCATGTGAACAGTCTCTCAAGACGTGCAAGACACAGAGCAAACTTCCATCATCTGCACATTGCTACATTCAAACACAGTAATTTCCATTAAATATTCAGGACTCAAATATTTATATCCAGTCAATTACATTGAACATTACTTATTCTCCAGGGAATTCTTGCTCTCCCTCAGCACAGAAGAGAGGACCAAAGTACATTTCCTGTACTTAATAATAACACAGTAACACCTATCAAGAAAATCTTTCCCACTAGATGCAAAGACCTTGGAAGCAAATACACACATTTAGTATAAAAGAAAACAGAAGGATCTTTTGGGAGCCAATATTAACAAGTGCTCATCTCAGCCCCAAGAAGCCTAAAGTGTCAGCTCCAAGAGAGTAAAATGAGTGCGTGGGGGAAAAAGGTCAATGATGTAGGAGACCTGTTCCACAGCTGTACCTTCACTCTGGAATACAGGCAACTGGCAAGTCTGCCAGGCTGCAGAATAATGCCCCAGGAATGGAACAATCACTAGTACCAGAAGTTCCCACCAGCAGACCAGTGCTGTAGGTCCTAGTGGGAGGATTTACAGCTCGCATTTTGTACCAAAGAAATCACCAGCTAGTCTTTGCTAATCGTGTTATCATGCTCAGTAATTCATACAGCTCTCCCACAGCAAAACCTTTTTATTACAGAATTTCAAAAACCAATACTTGAATTTTAAACTTTAATATGAACTTACATTTTAAAACATTAAATTATCCAGCAGAGCGGACGTGAATGTGAAAAAAGGCCATTTCCTCCATCATGTCATTAAATTTGAAAGTACTTATTTATTTTAATAAGTCGAGATGTCCATATGCCAGGAAATTAACATCAAAGAATGTTAAATATGCCCAGTATCACTTAAAAGCCTATGGAGCATTATGCATTTTCAGAAATAGCATAACTCAGCAAAACTACTTTCCCAGCAGTTACTTTTTATTACAGTTTCCAATAGTACTTTGGGGAAAAAACGCTGAAAATGTTTACCATACTCTGCACTCCTGTTCATACTGAAATCATAAGATGTGATGTTGAATGATGTGTTCAGGTGCCACACCACAACACCTTCCCTCATTTAAGGTCTTCTGCTAATGCCAAACAGATGGTTGCCTACAACTCTCTCATCCAAGAGCTCCTGTGCAGACCTCCTCCACTGGCACGTATGATCAGGAGTGTGGACAGCATCAAATGGAAAGGCTGGACTTGGACCATTTCCTTTGAACAGTTATACTTCACTTAGCACAACAGGATAGAATTAGGACTAATATTTTGATCACTTGAACCACCCAGACATTTTTCAGCCTTCAGAACCCATCTGCCAAACTCGCAGGGGTTTCCTCACAGAAGCAGAACTTTATTGGCACATGTTCTGAAAAGCTATTTGTGAGCACTTGCCAGTTTGAATAGGGGCCCATCATGGATTAGCCTAATTTCCTAAGGAAATAGGCTTATGTATTTGAGCCTTCTACTGCATCTGGGCTACCAACTCCCCTTCCCTCCCAACCACAACTTTCAAACTTGCTGGGTAACTCTGACCCAATCTGAGAGAAGAGGATGGCCTTACAGATACAACACAGACACTGGTTTAGTGATGCACAAACATCAACACAAGGAACAGTGGCACAGAGCACAACTGGAGGCCAGGAAATAAGCTCAGAGCTTCTTAGGCACTGGAGACTCTTCACAGGAAAATGAAGCACTTAACTGTTCATAGAGCTGCACGGCTCTGGTGTTTTAACAGCAGAGAAAAGGAAGCTCTTAGTACCTTCTCCAGCTCATAGTCTTCACCTCATTACACTCTGCTTCAGCCATCGATGCATTTAACACCAAGCCACCTCTCAGATGATTTGCACAAATTTAAGGTAGAGGTAACTCTTCTATGTTTGCTCTGAGAGCAATTATGTCCTGCAGGCATCTGGGGAGCCCTTGTGCAATACAAGCAGTAACTGAACTACGTACACTGAGCCCTTCTTTACAAAAGTCGCATCCAATTCTCTGCAAACACCTTCACAGAGCAAATCCCCTTCCTCAGAGATCAGCATATGCTAATAGCGTATCATGAGGTAAGTGTCTCCATTTCACATCTCCAGCAACAGAAATATAAATTAAAAACATGATCTGAAGTGCCACAGAAGCTTCCAAGTTGGAATCTATCTAAAAAGTTCACATCACCTCTGGTTAGGAGCAGACTAACATCTGCAATGTAAAATGGCTTTTCATACCCAAGGGGCCAGAAGACTCTGGCAGCAGCCTGAACTCAGCAGCCTGAGACACACCACCCCACCCCACCTCAGGAGCAAAAGACAGCATGTAAAACTGAACGTGAAGTGATCTAAACTCTCCATGACTTCACTGCTGTGCTACCTCAGGGTAAATCTTATTTCTGTACTTGGGAAATACGTTCACACAAACACAATGCAAATCACATAACATTCAATTCTTCATTCTGAGCGCATCCACTTAGGGATTTGTTCATACAAGAGCTTGACACACAGGATGGGCCCCAGTGCTCAAGGACCAGGTGATGTGAAATACAGCAGAGGGGCCCTGTGAGGTCCCAAGCCACCACAGTGCAAAAGCAAATGATCAACATTTAAGGGACCTTTGTCACCTCAGCTCTAGCTGTGAGTGTATTATGGGGAGCTGGGACGGAGACAGGCAACATTTGTTTCTCCATTCCACATAAGGAAAGCAACAGAAACTGCAGTTACATACCAATACTCATCACCTTCAGGCATTCAACTGCAGGGACTTTTCCTCTTTTGTTCATTTCTGAGGAAATCTATACACCAAGACAGTTGAGAAAACCTCATAAGAGAGTCAGAAATCAAGAACCCCATGTGGAACAGCTCCTCCTGAACTTCTGCCAGCTGCACAACTTAAATGTTGGCCTGAATCCTTTAATTTACATCAAGGTAAAAAAAGCAGCATGGGCCGGCTTCAGAGACCTCAGTTCAGCCACGCTGGGGTGACGGGAGACATGGCACCCAGCCTCCCTGTGCCCTCCTGGTCTTTACAGCTGTGATCACAGCATGACTTACCTCACAGCAGCTGTGCTAAGGACAGATGTGCATCTGTGTACATGCCTGCAAGGCTGTGATCCTACAGCAGCGTGGAGAAAATGTGCATGGAGTGAGACTGCATTCAAACAGGAATGTAGGGGAGAGGGTTAACTTCAGACATGGCCAGAACAGACTGGCTTAGGTTAAACTCAGCAAGTACTGTTTGGAAGAAAACAAGCAGGATGGAGATGGAGGAAGATAGAAGGCCTAATACTCACGGCAGCAAAGACTCCTTTGGTGGAAAAGTTGCTTGCTGATCAAGTCTCAGATATTTTTAAAGGAGTTACTTCTTTCAAAAGTATCTCACCCTACTGAGGGTTCAACCACAAGGGCTTCGTGAGTCACCAATACCCACCAGCCCTTACTATGTCAGCTCAAATTCCAACCTTTACATCTCTGCAACAGGGACAAGGAGTTCCTAATTGTTCACAAATGAAGCTGCTCATCTCAATAATTATCCTGAAAACACTATCAACCCACAGTCCCACTCATCTCACAAATGGGCAGTGTAAAGAGATGGGAATGGGTGGGAAGACAAAGACACACTTAGGAAACATTCATTCAGGGTTCAGTTGAATTAAACCCACTTGCTTTCCCAGCTTTACAAAAACAGAAGCTTGATACTCAGGTTCTCGGTAAGGCTTGACATTATTTTTACACTGCAGAGCAACACACCTCTTCAATAAATCATTCCAGTGCCAATAGCCTCTCTCAGATAGAAAGGCTACAGAGATGACTCTTAAAAATTTAGAGGAGAGTTGAAAACATTTCCAGAAAATCACTCAAGTGCTGTTTAAAGATGTAATTTATATGCACAGCTCTGCACTCCATTGCAGGGTTTCATATTTATTTAATTTGACAAGTTAAAAGTGTGCCCATCCAACTCTTTGGGCACATGCAGTCTTTAAAAAAAAACTTTGTAACTTAGAGCCAAATGTTCTGTGTATTGAATATGAAAAGAATGTGATCTTCTCAAACCCACTGGAAAAAACTGAAAGCATCAAACAGACTAAGAGCTTCAACAAAGCACCAGCACAGGGAGAAATCGAGTTTGCTGGTGAAGGAAGAATTAAGATCCAAAGCCTGATCACCTCCAGAAGACCTTCTGTTAGCTCAGGAGCTTCACAACACCTGTGCTACCAACATGGTCTCCCCCAAAGGAGGTAGTCTCCAAGGCAACCAAGGTCTCTTCAATTAGCATCTGATAAGGTGGGATGTGTGGCCTCAGAGACAGAGCATAGCACTGGCACTCAGGCTGAATTTCCCACTCTGCTGTGCATGGCATGGGGTGTACCCAAGAGTTACTTACACTGCCCTGTCCTTTGGGCCCCACCATGCAAACACACCCACCTCAGAGACACTGTAAGAGTTACAATTCCTTCAGCTGCTAAGCACTCATTCTGCACTACCAAAGGATCTACATGAGACTCTCTTTGATTCTTCCTTTCTCCAGTAAACCTGTGAATGACTAGACATTTGACACAGAATAAACACATGGCACCTCTATCCCATGGAAGACCTGCCTGCCAGCAGCTGCCCAGGCTGGGGGAATGCCCAGCCCTGCCCCACTCACTCCTCCCCCTGTAAGGGATCCCAGCGTGGCAGATCTGCTACTTGTGCAGGCAGGGGCTGCTTTTCAAGGATCATAATAATTAAAAACTGTAAATCTGCAATGCCACATTCTGCAAGATGGAGGCACTTTTTGGGAAAGGGGAGAGATGGGGCAATTCCTGGGGCAAAGATACTGAAAAAAAGATTATCTTCTGAGCAGTGACAGGAAAGATACAAAGAAGCCACCTGACATAACAAAAATAATGGAAATCATTCTACACCTACTGCACCAACTGCAGTACTGGCCTGGCTCAGCCATTTCATACAGAGACTCCACTTATATCCTGCAACTAGAATTCTGATTCATTCCTCGATTATTTCATGCTTGGACTATTGCAATAATGTTTGTGCCAAGTTATTTTTTTTTTATCCACAGACTACAAGATATTCCTACAAGAGCTTCCCTGCTTGCTTTGTTTCTCACTGAAGTATCCTTGCTGTTCACATACTTTTTTTTCCACACTGTTATTCCCCTATATGTGTTCAGTTACATATGAAATCAAGATTGGAACTTCAATGTATCACTGCAATAATTCAAGAACCTCAAAAACAGCAGACTCCAACCTTCTGAGTATTCTCCAGTCCATTTGCTGAACTTGTATCGCAGCTGCTACCCAAATACTCCATCCTTCTTTTGCATGCTTAAAAAATAGGCATTTCATGTGTTCTTACGTCTAAAGAACTTCAAATATTTTATCCTGTTGCTTATTTCAATGCCTAGAGATCAACTAAATTGACAACTTTTTGCTGCACTTCAGCACATTCTCAGTCTTTTGAAACAGTGCACTGGTTGTTGTAATTCCAGAGGTTTTCCACAAATGTCCCAGTGTTCACATTGAAAGAAAATGCAACAAAAAGCACAGTACATTTAAAGAAGTGAGAGGTCTTCCCTCCTCAGCTAAAGCAGCTCTTTGTGCTCCCTCATGTGAGGAGAGATCGCCACAGCTGTGATTGCAACAGTGCAAAGTACAAATACCTTTGATGCACTATTGGAACAACTGTATCTGAAGCTCTGAAGATTTCATCTAGCATCTGCTGCTTTTATTTCATACTTCTGCGCTGTGCTAGGGAAAAAATTACGTGAAAGAGTGAAAGTTGAGGGGACTGGTTCCTTGAATATCTTATATTTCAGCCTCTCAAAGCTGTTCATCTGCCAATGGCCTATCTGGTCAGAGACAGTAAAGAAAAAATTCTGAACACTCAAAAATCAGAGATTTGCTTTAATGTACTTAAGCATGAAAATCAATCAAATTCTAGTGAGAACCTTGCCAAAAAAAAGAAAAAGGGGCATTTCACCATAACTGCATCCAACTTTTAAAAATCCAATCATTTCATATAGACTGGATACCAGGATTGACTATGACAGTACTTGGAATAAACTGTTAGTGTGGCACACAAGAAAGGACGGCAAGAAGAGAAAGTAAACAGTATTAATGGTATTCAATAATGAAATCGTGTCTAAGTAGAAACTAAATTACTATCTGAGGTTTCCTTAGCAGATTATTTAGAAACTTGCCAATAGACAAACAAACTAAATGACAAGACTCTCAATCAGAGCTGTGTTCCCCAGCAAAACAGCTTAGTAAAAATGATACAGACTACTTGGGCTGCTTTTGGCAAGGCTGGCTCCCCTCAAGGAACTGATAATGGTAAATACTCAGCACAAGTGTGATTGTGAATTCCTTATTCATGCTAGCTTATGGTTAGGAAGATATATCCTGTTCTCTGGGATAAGAATGAGAAAACTCATTTCTTCATACTCAGAACAGAAACAAAAGATATTTTTTGTACTGGTTCCTTCACAGGGGCAGAATTGCTAAGGAAAGATAAAAAGCATTCTCCTCGACATCCTCTGAGTACGTGCATATTTAGATGCAGATTCTACACACAGATGTGTCTCGTGCACATCTGTACAGTGTCTTGCTCATGGACATGAAGACTCATGACCCAGTACTGTCAGAATACAAACAATCAAAACATACAGATGGTGATTCCTGTTTATTTGTGAAAACACACAGCAGTTGCTTTAGCCATGCACATTAAAAATTGGGGTTCATGCTCAGACAGTAGCAGCAAACTCTCAAGCTACAGTTTCCTGTGTTCCCCTTGTGAAAGAGTGTAGCATTGATTTCTGGAACAACTGTTCATCTAATAAGATGCATATGGAAACGAATGCCTTGCAGCTGGTTCCAGCAGGGTTCACTGAAGACTACCATTCATCTCTGATGAATGCAGATAAAAATATTCAAAGCTCAGTTTACTGATCAGATCAGATATTAATGGGAATGTTTTTCCTACTTCTCTCAGCTTAGCTCTTCTTTAGAAAGTCATCTCAAAAGAGTGAGAAAGCAAGGGAGCCAGAATCTGCTCATTTTGACCATCCTGCATTTAAGGGAGATGAGTACTTTTACAGAGGAATGATAACTGAGCACATGGTGTGCCAGACTTTTGGTCAATATCAAGATTTATTATTCTGAGAGACTGAAAGAATGAAATACTGACCAAGGCAAATAGCCCATTAGTTACCTCTCAGTTCAATATGTCTTGATGCTTTCCTTACTATGTGCTGATTATTTCCTGTCCAATTCACATTAGCAGCTTATTTAATGAGAACAATCTAAGCAAAGAGAGAAATTCACACATTTACAAAGGATATCACCAAGTTACATTCCATCACAGTTAACACCATTTGCTGTTCTTTGAGGAAATAACCATTACCCATCATTTCTGTTTTAATGCCAGCAATTGCTTTTGAGAAGAACACTCAGTTCTTACATTCACCACCAGTTATATTTTAAATAATAGCATCTTAAAGGACAGCAGTAACTGCCGAAGTGTTGTAGGACAAAGCATTCACACACTGATAGTGTCCACTAGCTGGACAGCACGGCCAAAGTTCCTGTTCTTAATGGACACTTTTCCCCACTCACGGGGTCATCTCTACTCTTGTAAAGCCTATTTTTCTTCTATTAACTTCTCCTAATGTTCATGGCAGTTGCACAGAATCTTGGAGAGAAAGGATTCAACATTTTACACAGAAAAAAAAAAACCATCAGTAAGGACATGCACAAAGAACAGAAGCATCATAAGCAGTGCTAATAATTTCACATAGAATATGAGAGACTACAGGTACAAAGAGGAAAGAGATGCCTTGAATGCACCATAAGATTAAAGGGAAAAAACAACTGTATGAGTTTTTTTCACAGGATTCTCTTTACAAAGCCACAGTTAGATAAACATCTAAAAAGAACACATCTACATCCTTGGCCAACATCTGTTTTTTGTTCTCTCTGAGAAGCCCAAATGGTTATGATTACTTAAAAGAGTATTTCTTGAATGAGTCAGCTCACAACACTGAAGCTGATCAGCAGAACAGTCATCAAGGGAGGTGGGCACACCAGCCTTGCCAGTTCCAGCACCCCAGCTCAACTGGGAAACTCCAGTGACAAAAGCACCATCATCTACAACACCCTGCCCCAGAACAGTGCAGACCCACCCCATACCGTTAATCACACAAATTAACACTGGGAATAATTAGACATCGTATCTTTTACCTGAAAACTCAAATAACAGTTTCCTGATTTGGGTAAGCCCCTTGCTACTTCTGGTTTTCCATAATCTCATGCAACGATTGTCACATTAATTTTACACAATAGCTTTTCAGATGAACAGGTATGAGTAGATACAGGTCCTCCAGAGCTATCATCACTTAAGGTACAAGCATCTGCATCAGCACCTCACGCTGTAATCTCCTCCTAAGGCCCTGACCCTCGAGCTACTCATTTTTTGGTCTACTGCAAGGCAAACCAGGGTCTGCTCAGGTCACCAGCGAAGTGTTCTGAGCACTGAGAGTTGCAACACTTGACACTGAGAGGCATCTTTAAATGTCTGCAGTATCAGGCTCCAGGAAGAAGCACACATTACACAAGGAAGGGTCAGTCAGAAAGCCCTGGATCTAGTAGATGTTTCAATTGCATATTTCTGTAGGCTTTTGTTTCAAGTTTTGTTTTGGTTTTTTGCTTAAAAACCAGTTTACATATTTACAAAAATATGTCCACACTGATGAAAAAGCACCTGAACTACTACTATCTGTCACTATGATGAGTTCTAGAAACATACTGAGTTCAGAGGCAATTATAGAGATGTGCTAAAAATCATTTCAGACCTGTCCATCCAGTGGTTAGCCTAACAGAAAAGATGACTTGGAAAAGCAAAGACTGCAGTGAAACACCTTCAGGATCCACACCCACTTCTTGTGACTGTGCTGTGCCTATTCCACATTTCTTTTGCACTATAAGTAATGTGGCCAGTCCCAGTTTAGGAAGTCTTTGGCAAACTGTAACACACAACCGTGGAATAAATACTTTGCCAAAACATACATGAATACACATGCACAGAGAATTCCCCCTAGAAATGTTGTTTGAGCTTCTTAAAAATCCTAAAAAGAACATCTAGGAGATCTCAGTCTCTGTTCAGTCTCGCCGTTCCTATTTAAAGACAAGCTAGTCTTCTGTTTTCAGCGTTTGCTCACTTCTGAATTTGGTTTAAAGAGCTGCCATAGACTTAATGAAGTTTCTTCTAAATGGCTGATTGTGTTTCCTGCTGTCTTTTTGACAGAACCCATTCAAAATGGGCCTTCTTCATTTAATTATCTAGTCTTTATTTTTGCAAGTTTTATTTCTAAACTAGAATAAATGTTATAATCAGAATTGTGTCTGTAGACAACAGGGTTATTTTACAAGGCTTTAAAATCCTCTCCTTTCCAACCTGTTAAAGGAGAAGTGTGGTGCAGCTTTGTGTAGGGAACATGCAGTATGAGCACAGGGCACTGGAGTTCACAGGTTCCTGTTGCAGGCACCTTTAGGGATGTGAGTGCCTTATACAAATGTTACAGGTCCAAGGGTTGTTCAACACCTGATCAGTGACTGAAGTTTCTCCCCTCTAAGCTTTTGTGCCTGAGAGGATCAATATGAGCAGGCAGCACAGGGTAATGCTACAGATCACTCATGACACCAGGAAAATTCCTGATCTCCAGAGTGTAAACCAGCTCCTGGACCATTCACCCTCTGCAAGAGCTCAGAGCAGCAGAAGGGTTTCCTACAGGCTACCAAGGAATTAATCTAAAAGCACAGTATAGAAAAGATACATCCTGTGGAAGATGGGTATTTGAGGGCTCTCTGAAACACAGCTGTGCCCTTTTTCCACCCCCAAGCAGGAAAACCACAACTGGCTGCCTGCTTTTGGACCTCTCCACCCCCACCTCAGGATTTATTACAGAACTCTTAAGCCCAAAAATACAAAAGCTCTGCAAGCAGACAGGTACAGCCATAAACAGAGAGAGGCCTGTGCTGCTGTAAATCAGTTCTGCTCAATTGAAATCAATATAAAGCCATAGCTCAGCCTGAAACACATGGTCTATGCCGGGGCTCAGCAGAGACTGTCCACTGACAGCTGTCAGGAGCTATCCTGGTCTTGTTTACTCCCGTTGGCAAATTCCCTTAGAAGAAACTCCAGACTCACCAGCCCTCAGCCCAGCAGAGCCTCCTTCCTTGCTCATAATTGCTGGGGCTGGGCCAGCAGCTGTTGTACAAATAACTGGAGGGGAGCTGGCCTGACCATCTGAGGATAGGGAAGGGAAGCAGCCTACCAGATAATGTCTGTAAAAGAGCTTGGAAACCACTGACACAGGCTAATTGCTTACTGCAGAGTGAAGTTTCCCCTCTCTGTAGGCTCATTTGATGTAAACTTCCTAGTCATGTCCAAAACCTTACCCACAGAACAAACGTTAGTACATAAACTGCTTAGCCAAGCCCTGCTCAGGGTTCCTGGGAAATACTCTGGGGGATGAGGAAGCAAGGAGAAAGAAACAGATAACATGATCATCTTCCTCACTGTGCTTGGCTAGAAAAAAACATCTGTCTGGCATCTGGGCTCTGCCACCCACCATTTATTCCCACTTTCAACCTAAACACAGGAGCTCAGCATTTTCATTACCTCTGGTCCCCTCAGTGAGCAAATATGGACAAAATAGCATCAGATAAGAGAGGCTGAACTGGCTGAAAATCAAAAGTGGTCATTTGTCCTACATTACTAAAATATTTAAATTTATTTTACTTGCCTGACCCCATTTGCAAATGAGATAGCTTGTATTTTGAGATCTAATAGAGATAACTTGTGTATATTGACAGAAAAAAACTCTACATTTACCTATATTATTCCTTCCCAATGAAATAAATGGTCTGGATAAAAGCGGGTGTTGGCAGTCAAAAAGTAACAGTTGCATATTTATCTGGTATCAGCATTCAGACCTCTTAGAAAATAGTATTTTTCCTTCAGCTAAAACTAGCCCTGCACAACAACCCTCTTGGACAAGCAACAGATGTCTGAAACATATCTCAGATCTTCCAGAAAATCACATACAAGTTCAATATAATGCTTGAAATCTTCATAAAAACTTTCTAGATATTAGATATCTTCCACAGAGTCAGCATAGCTATTAAAACCATTTCTAGAACACAGCAACCAGCAAATCAAAGACATCATTCTGAAGTGTATTTTAATTTGTGGTATTTCAGAATTGTGGAGGTACATGAGCTCTTCCATAAGACTTTATGAAAGCAGTGGGACAAACAATAAAATACTCTTCCAGTATCTGATCTTTTCAGCATCACACATCCTGGCTTGATGCACTGACAAGTCTCATTGTTGTCATTATACACTACCATAAAAATACATGCACAGAAACAAACAACTGCAAAACTTCTGGGGTGTTGGTTTTTTGGGTTTTTTTTGTTGTTGGTTTGGGGTTTTTTTTTAATATATATATGGATGCTTACAGTCTTCCTAGAAGGCCCAAAATGGTAAGCAAATAGTGAACTTGGGAATGTACTGCTTGGACCAGAAGAGCAAAGAGAAGTTTGGAGTATGCCTGACCAAGGGTATGTCAAGAAACTAAAACAAGACTGAGAGAAGGAGCAGAATAATAAGGCAAATCCAGCAGGTAAATGGCAGAAATGCAAGAAAGGAGGACACGTGTACAGGGGGAATTTGCAAGGAAGGGAGAAGAAGAAAATACACTGTAAAACTAATTTAAACTGAGCACAGCAGTAATAAAAAGCAAGTAAACAATTTGATTCTGGAGACATTTCATGTTTCAGTGCTCTGAAGAAGACAAGTCACTCACCCGAGTATGCCCAGTACGGATCCCCTGAAGCCTTTCTCCTCCGGATCTGCACAGAACTCCCATGTCTGTTCTCATGCAGAGAGCCCACATAACCTTCAGTCAGAGCTGGGAAGAAAAGAAGCAGGAATTGTTAAGAAAGTGATATTGGCTCCCTGGAGTTTACACAGTGAAGCTTAAATCTTTGCTGAGCAGAGACTACAAATTGGGCATTGCTTAAAAGAATTTAGCAGGCATGTTCCTGAAACCTCCCCCCATCCAAAGGAGAAGTCAGGTCTCACTGATGCCATTATTCTGGTCTGGATGCCTGTGCAACTCCAGTGATTTCCATAAGGAAACTCTGATGTTCACAAACAAACAATATGAGCCTTGACATATGACCAAACTTTCTCTGTTTAGACCCAGAAGATAAGTTTACTTTGCCAGTGACTACCAAACTATGTCAGGCAAAACACTCAGTGTGCAATACCAATGACTTAAAGGGAGAGGACAGGAATGGAGAAACCTTTGCAAAACTCCACAAGCTAGAAGGTATTAAATTCAAGTAAACCCACATCCTACATTCCATCCCAGGATTTTTCTTTTATACCTCCAAAATTTTTTATTTTTCTTTTGTAAAGGAATTAATTGCTTCCATGAGGATGTGGGGTATTCGGGCTTTTTATGTGCATATTTTGCTTATTGTTTCTATGCATCTGACTGAACCAGAGTGGAGGTGTGTAAATTCACAAATGTCAGTAGAAAGTCTGTAATAAATTCAACTACATTTCTCAGAGCACTATAATAAATGCACACAAACAAAAACCACCTTAGATCCACAGACATGGAATGTGAGGAACGAGTATGCACCAAATGGCTTTATGGAAATGTAAGCCCAACCTCTCCCAAACCACTTATTTGATCAGTAAGAAACTAGCTGAATAATTCCAACGAAAGCTTCGGCAAACCACGTAAAGCACTGCAGTCACCAAGCGCTGCATTCCCTTCTATTCCCAGGCCAATTACAGCTGGGCTGGAAGGAAGCCTGTAACAGGACTTTATGGGACATCATGCACCAGTAACTCAGAATTTGCCTTTCTTTCTCTTTGGAAAAGCTTCTGGGAGGTGCTGCCCTTGCAGCACAGTAGCAGGGAGTCTGCTGTGCCCGAGGTTATCCATGAGTGCTACACAGCTCTGTGGACAACCTTCCCTCTGCAGCGTGGGTTTCTGCAGGTTCTGGAATCCTGAAGTGGTAGGAAAAGTCGTGAAATTTCAGGAAAGGCAGTACAGGTTTGCCCCTGCCAAATCTTCTCTTGTGAGAGCAAAGGTACTAGTTTGTGCCATTTGAATGAGTTTTCCAGATTCCTTGGCAACTTTCTAAATGTTAATTCACTCCAGGCTGCAAACTAGAAACACTGGAACACATCGTGCTACCAGGATTTGTATGCAACACGACCTCACATACCTTGTTTTCCTCTCTAAAAATACTAAATTAAACATCTTACTTTAGTACTCTTTTTTCTTTTTATTTACTTTTATATGTCTACGTGGTTGGGAGGAAACAGGCACTCATTTTAGCAGGAAAGAACAGGTGTGGGATGCGGAGACCCAAACATTCTTGGCAAAAAAACCCAAAACTGAACAAAGATGAGAGACCATGACAATCCCAAGGAAGGGAACAATGAAATAGCCTAGGCAGATGGCTGGAAAGGCTATCAGAAAAAAACGGCCCACTTACTCACTTAAAAATCACATGTGCTGAGACATACACCTAAAGCCTCTCCCTGTTACAAAATGAAACACAGCTTTCATTTCTGAAAGCTTTCTCCTGAGCATCCTCTACAGACAAGGCAAGTAATTGTGGGATTTTTGTGGTTGAAAAAGTCTGAACCCTTCAGGCAGGAGGAAGATTGGACACTGCCTCCTCCAAAGAACAAGGTGCTCCTGCAGGTATCTGCTCAGTGAGGCCTCCTGTGTGCCTTGACATCCAGAGAAAGGCATCGAGTCCAAATAATCTACATTTGTTGAAAGTACAGGGGCTCCGAGTCAGTGCAAAACATCTTGGGTTGTAAACACATTTGTACTTCTAGCTGGAACCACCAAAAAGCCTCATGGTAACTATAGTATGGCCATGAATCATACCACTGATTTTCAGTGTCCTCTATGCAGAAAATTAAATTATGCAAATCCAAGCCTTTACGAATGCCTAACTTTAATGTGAAATTGAACATTTGCTTCCGTCAGCATCTTATTTATGCAATTATAAACCTGCATTCTTATGAAAATATGCTGGTTTAGTTTTCTGCATGGATACTTAATAGATTTGTGCACTAATCTGTATTTATAAAAGGTGAAGAGACATGCTGTACACAAATTTATTTCCACCATAAAGGATGTTACAAACCAGGAGGGAGCTCAAGTGCTTTGCAAGAGAACTACAGGAAGGGACTTTCTGGTTGCTAAATAGCTTCTGTAGGACTGAGAAAGAAACAAATCGGCACATCCTATTCTAAATAAAATCCTGCATCAGTGCTAGATAGCCCAACATTAATGTCAATAATCCCCTTACAAACATGCAGTAATTCAGTAGTCATCAGCAAGTTAGAGAAGACATACATTTATTGGGTAGCTGCAGAAACTCTGGGAAAAGGATGATAGGTCAGGATCTCTGGCCATGCTGTGAAATGAAAAGGTAATGGTCTGGCTCTTGCAAAATTCATGAGACACCATCACCTTCCTCCCTCACTGGCTCCCTTCCTCAGCCCATTCACAGCACAACCAGGCATTTCTTCATGAGGCGACAAAAACACTCCAAGAAAACACAACTATTGTTGTGTTTGTGAACAAACAGCTATTGTTGGAAATACCTCATACTGGTAAAGTCATCAGAAAACCAGACTCAGTCTCATGGTGCTTTTGTTCTTTGGTGTTAACTAGGGTCAGTGGACTCCCATTTTCAAGAGGTGCAAGGTACAGAGCAGAGCATACAGTGGCTTTTCAGATAAAAGTCTGGAAGAGCCAAAGCATTCAAATCAAGTTCTTTCAAAAAAGGAAGTGCTTCATACATCCAAACAATCTTATGTTTCAGGTAGAATCACTACTTTTTCCAGATTTGGATGTACCTTCTGACCAAAACAACCTGACAACACCGATGAAAGTTTAAGTTTCCAAGAAAATATTTAGGTTATATTAGCACCCATCACTACAGGATTCCAAAAATCTTTTTTTAATCTGGGAGACATTTAACAGTTCCAGAACAGGGAGCAGCCAAGTGGTTGCCTGCTCCACTCCTGCAGAGCTGGATGCTGGAGAAAAGCCAGCAATTAGACAGGCTGGTCAGACAGGGAGCAATCAGGGGAGGCTCCTCTCTTCTGGGAACCCTGCAAAAGTTGGGGAAGTGGAAATCGGGACAATAGGAGGGGCAGGAACATGCTCCAGGAAGGCTCAACACGGAGCAGCCAAATCAGAGGGGTGGAATAGAGGCACACAGAGGGAGAGAGGAAGGGAAGGCACAGCAGAAGCCCTTGCCTTGCAAGGTTTCCTTTGATCCATCATGCCAGTGCTGATGGCAGAGGAGAAAGGAACACCATAATATATGGTCTGAGGCGTGCAGATACGTGATTAAAGGAGAAAGGGAGCGATTGCACACTCAGATACACAAGCGTGAAATCAAATCCTGAGCAACTCCCCTGACTGCCGGTGCACTGTCGGTGTCTGCCGAGCTGTGCTGGGCCCTGCAGACCTGCTGCTGCAGGGAGGAGAGGATCCTTCAAAGCCAACATGGAGAAATCTCTTACACACAATTTCATATAATTTTAAGCGGCACTGATCACTACATGATTTTCGATGATGTGCTAAATGAATCAGCCCGGGCCGCAGATCTGCAGACAGCAAAAGCAATGCAATTCTGGCTACACTCAGCATCCTGAGCAGCTTTCCATTCACTCTGTCTCAACATATTAACTTTCCAATAAAAATTATTTGATAAGTGCCCTCAAAGGTACGATAAGGTAATTCCTGCCTGAGTACCTTACTGGTATTCATAGCTCACACGAAAACACAAAATTTTATCCCTACTCTACCTTAAATATAAAGCTATTACACTATTCAGAGAGATTATACCCTTGGCATTAGTGTTTAAAAGGTATCAAGCCATCAGCTATGTAAGAAAAATCCTTTAAGATCGATATGTTATGTCTGAATGATGAAACCATTTGTTCTAATGGTAGATTAACTAGATTGTGTGCCACACTCACATTCTTTTAAGCTTTCTTTGAAGACAAGGGTTGCACCCAAATCTGTTTTCAGCTGTTGTAATTAAAATGGAACAAATTCAAAGGTACACACATTGCCCACCTCATAATCATTCTGACTTGCCACTAAGGACTATAGTAGCAGCTGAATCACAGTTTTATTCCTAGTCCTTAATGTGTACGAATTTCTTAACTGCGTAGTTCAACATGGAGCTACAAGCCAGCCTTTGGAGACAGAGCCTTGACTACTGGAGTCTGGAGTAGTGTCACACTTTGAGAACACTTAAAGCATGGGACCTAAAGAAAAGATCTTGTTAGTGTGTAACAAAAAAGCACTAAAATCCTAAGGAATTCTAGCAATTAGTTCTGTATCAAATCAGTGCCTGCAGAAAAGCAACTTTTCAAAACAAATAAAATCATTATTTTCTTGAAGACTGAAGAGCACTGCATTTAAAATGGGGAGAAAACACAGAGACATTCCTTGAAGGGCTTTTATACCATCTCTCAAATGGAGATAAAGATAAATGATCCAAGACACCCATCTGCAAGCCTAAAGCTTCATGCAAGCCTCACCAGAAAAAAGCAGCATCTTTATCTAGGTGCCTTCACTGTATTTTAATTGGACTGTGCTAAAGAGAAGAAGGTAAGCTGGAGACATTGCAATGCTATGCACTGTAACACACACTCTGATGAAACAAGTTCAGGCTTCCAGGCAATTTCTTAGAATAAATGTTGCCAAATGAGCCAGAAGGAAAGAAGAAAGGAGGAAGGGGAAAACCGATAGATAATAAATTTAGAATATTGGACAATTAAAATATTTTGCACAATTAGTATAAATAATACTTAAATTCATCTTCCTAGGCTCTTTCATGGTCAAATTCCTAAACACAACTAGGCTATTTGCCTTAAATATTTTACCACCCTTTGACAGCAAATAAATCTAGAAATATTTCAGGCACAGCTAATCCATTTTGATAGTGCATCGCTTTTAAACAGACTCTTCAGACATGGATCTCTGTATTTTGCAGATTATTTTATATCTTGCCAGAGAGGGATGGAAATTACAACAACATATGGTGGTCAGACAGCATCAACAAATTATATTCTGAATGAGACTTCATCCTTTGATAATGCTGCAGAGATTTCTTCTGATTATCAGAAAAAAGCCAGAATCTATTCTCCTATGAACACACAGGCAATTTTCACAGCTTTCCATTAATGAAATATGGGAGTTAAAAATGATGAGTTTCTCGCAACTTAAGTGAAATAACAGGTACCCAGATGATAGATACATCTAGCAAGAGACATCTATCTCTTTCCCAGATGATAGTCACCCAGACAGTCCCTTAATTGTGTGAGTGGAATCCACAGGTCTATTCATAAAACTGACACGGAGACTTTTCCCACCATTCATTCTCTGTTGTTCACGTGTCTGATAGACGATGTGGTAACAGCACAAACCCTAAGAACAAGAACATAAATGCAGAGCACAGCAGGCCTCTACAGGAACTAACCAGCAGAATGCAATTTGAAGATGAAAAATAGTCCAAGACACACACTGTCAAACTGTGGGGATTAAATTAACTAGCAGAATTAAAAGCCCTTATCCCAAACATGAATACAGCAGTCACTAGGTGTGACCCTTGCTAACCTGTTGTGTTTGAAGCCATGAGGTAAGCGCAGTGCAATTTTGTAGTACTCCAACATATCAACACAATGCGAGTCCCAGAGCAGCAGAGCTGATGTAGACAAGCAATGGAAAAGAGATTTTCAGCACAGTCTTTCCTTGTATTACAAGGCATGGAGTTTAAGGGCGACAAGAAAGCCTCCTCCATCAGAGCCAGACTGATGCCAAACCAGACCTTGGGCATGCACTGTACTGGGATGCCCAGTGCCATCAGCCACTCTCCCGCAGAGCAGATGCCCTCCCAAGGAAAAGCAAACCAGTCTCCTCAGCCACGAGTTCCCACAGCTCCTGCTCTTAGCCTGCCTGGCTTTATAAGTGAGATGAGCAAAGCTCATTAGCAAGACAGTAAGGCAACTTCAAGTTGCATTAATGATGCTCCATTAAGGGGACTCAGAAAAAGAAGCTTGAGAGGTGGGAGGCCAGGAAGAGACAGATGCTGCTGCATGATTAGAAAGGACTTGATTTTGCATTTTCATGGCTTACACTTTGCTGGCATCAGCTGTGCAAGATGTGACATAGCTGGTAAATTTGGACCACTGATGTCAACCAGCATCACCTGCAGCACTTTGTGCTCAGAATAAGCAGTCAGCCAGATAAAAAACAGTGCCAACAACTTCCACCTCAAGATAAAACCACACAAAATAAACCAACTGCAACATCGCCCCTTCCAAGAAGATGGTGCCCTGCAGGAAAGCTTCTGCCAGAGAACTTGGAGAATACCCTGAGACTAAGGGTTCTCAGACTGTGGTACATGAGCTCCCATCTACCCATGTGTGAGCTACATGTAAGGAAAAAAGAACCAAACAAACCAGTCTGGTATTTTTCCCTCTGAAGAAAGTGCAGAAAAAGTAGCCCAGACAATTGCACCCCTCCTCCCGGAAGGAGGGGCTGCTGTTCATGTCACACTGCAACAGCTGAAGAAATGAAGTCTGAGCATCCCAGAAACACTCAGAAACACTCATCCTCCAACTCTGGGAACTGCAGACACATCAAAACCAGCTGTGTGTAAGCCCCTTATTCCACCAAACTGTTCTCTGACACTTCCCTGCATGCAGAAATACACTCCATTTACCTTTAAGACAAAGTTTTCAAACAGACTGGTATTCTAGGCATCTAAGCTGAGATACCTTAAAGAAGACTAAAGCACATTACATTCTAAAAACTGGAGTCCTTTTAGACACTTCTGATTTTGGTAGTCAGACAGAAAAATAATTGGGAGCACCTGAAAACTCTGTAAACTTGAAAACTCTTGGTCTGTGCATCCTTCACAGTCCCTCAGACTTCTGTCAACCATCATTATCCACATTTCTTAAATGGAGGAATCCTCATCCTTATTCATCATCTCTCCCCACTGCACTTCACAAGGGTCCTGTCACCTCTGAATTTTATTTGTAGCAATGAGTGATGCAAACTCTAGAAATAAAACTTCAGAGCAGAGGTTCATATGCAAGGCTGACCTCCACAGAGAAGGTGATGCTCTCTCAGCCAGTACTGACAGAATCACAGCAGGTACTTGGGAGAAAACAGATAAACTCAATTCTCCAGTGTCTTGGGTAGCCTGGTGAGAGTGAGCCGAGGCAATGAAAACCCAGATATGGGGGCAAAATCACAGCCAGCTCCAACATCTCTGCACTGTTTCCCCAAGGACAAGCTCCAAGGCAACCTTGGAACAAGCTGGAATCCAGAGGCAGCCCAGTATATTTGTGCAGAAGAGACTTGAGTCCATCAGCCCAGGCACTCTGGGAAGGGGCTGCTTTGGTCTCTTCATTCATGGCATGGTTTATCCAGGAAATGTAAAAACCATACATGTATAATGGAGTTTGTACAATGGATTAACAATGGCAGGAGGGAGCTTTATTTCACTTTCTGCCTTATTGCAAGTACCCAAACTTTAAGGGTTTTGCAACAGAAAATGCTGCGGCCAGAACCACCCATCTCACTCTTATTCTCACATTATCAGGTGCTGCAGCACGTATAGTATTAAAAGAGCACCCTCTGAATAGCAAATAAATGTGACCTTAATGGAGTCTTTTGTACTTCCACTGCCTTGCTTAATGCAGAATCATACCATTATCATGTCACTAAATCCAATTGTACTCACAAAAACACACAAACTTATGCAAAATCAGCAGTTCCACCTCTCTGCTCTAGAAATAATTTGCTTGTATCCACTGCCAGCATTTGTGGTAGTACAGCCTTATTACATTTTCAAAATGGATTCCCCTAAGTACATGAAGTATCTTGGTAAAAAAAAATTTTAGACTCATCCAAAGAACCATAGCAAAGACCATGGGGCATAGACCTGCTTTTGTGCATGACTTCTGTCCACCCACTGTCATCTTTTCAGACATATTCCTGCCTCCTAGGCAGGAATATAATTTCATTTCTCATCCCATCATCCCATTAAAACCCCCTTTGCATTCCATCAGTAGAGATGAGTATCTATCTACAAACCATGGTCTTTGCTAAACTTATGCAGCGTCCCCAGAGGACAACTGTTCTTGTGCAAGAGCTTCCCCTCTGCATTCCCTGCTCCAAGGGCACACGGAGTCCTCACTCCAAGGCATCCCTCCAAACTCACCCTCCTCTAACTCTGAAGGAGCAGCACACCCAGCATTCACCCAGCAGAAAATGCAGGGCACAGTGCTGATTTCAGTCCCATGGAGAACACTGAGGCTCTTTATGAAGCCAGCAGAGCTGCTCCCACTGCATGATAGGAGATCAAACATGTCTCAAGTCTTCACAGACAGGGGCTCGTCATCTAATAAAAATCCCTCATTCTTTATACAAAATGATTTTTTTAACCTGTGTCCTTTGGCCCATTTAACAATTTATCGACTGTGGGAAATAAAGTGAGGCCACATCAATCTCTTCCTGGTTATTTGGTTCAGGCTCTCAAATTAATGCTGAAGGTGGAAAGCTCAATAAAGAACTATTTAAGAAAAGAAAGGAGAAATGCTCTAGTCCCACTGTGAGGTATCTTCCTCTCAGTTTGCAGTCAGGTCTCACCGCCTCTAACTGCACAATCTCCTGGAGGAAAGATGGAAGAGCATAAATGTGCATGCTCCCCTGGACTGAGCAGAAGTAACTTCAGATTTTTACCATTCTGTGCTGAAACAGATCAGTAGTGCCCAGGTATCCAGATTTAGTGCCTCCAGCATGTGACAGCAATTCCAGACAGATCCACAAAAATTATTTTGGGATCCAACTTAAAAGCTGAGTAGAATCAAGCAAGCAAGCATTCATTCTTATTTGTGTAAAAATATATTTAATTTGGCTTATGATCTACAAAACAAGGTTTTTTCATCTTTTTTTTTATGCTGACAGCTTGCATTACATACAGACTTCGTAGCAAAGGGTTTCATCCACATTTATTTCCCAAAATATAAATCTAAAGTGGAAACTGACATAAATAGAGATTTTTTTTGTGCTGACTGAACAAGTTGTTAAGTCTGGGATATATGCCCCAAAAACATGACCCACTGCGATGAGAACTCTGTCCTTTCCTTCCAAATAAGTTGCACTGTTCAAAGGGAGAAAGCACTACAAATACTACAGAGCTGATCTGTAAACTGAATCAAACTTCCATCTTGGCTTTTCAGTTTCCCATTAGTTTTTTCACCCAGGCAAGACTTTTTTTCTGGAAATTTCCCAGCAGGAAGGTCTGGTGCTGTTTAGAATCCCAAACTAATACTTGGTTTGGTGGTCATTTGTCTGCAGAGAATTCAATAAAGATCTTGACAGAGAACCTCATACTACTAAGAGCAAGAGCATTAAGGCCTTTGGCAGCAAGAACAAAAAAAGAAAAAAAAAAGAAAGAAAAGAAAAGCAGTAACAGAGCTCAGATGAAGTAAATAGACAAAAATAACCAGCAGTGGTGCTCACTTTGTAATGATACAGTGGTGGTATGCAGCACAGGCTGAAAGGGCACGGGGTCACTGTTCTTTCCTCTCCAACCAACTGAATCATCCAGAGGACAAAGCTAACCCCACACTCCACAAATGTAAATGATGCTAAACCAAGAGGAGGAGAAGCAAGCAAGAATGCCTCAAAAATATTCAGCTGCCTGGCAAACTCAGCAAAATGGGCTGATGTAAGTGAGACATTCCACTGAAGATAAATGTAAGGCTATGCAGTGGGGGAGAAATAATAATCAGTGTAGGAATGAAGTGAGAGAGTGCTGTTTAGAAAGCAGCAATGCAGAAAGACTTGAGTATTAGGGTGGATAATGAATTAGATGAAAGTTCATGCTGCAATACCACAGCAGAAAAAGACAATTGCTATCCTGGGGCACATGCACAGAGATACTGGAAGCAGTAACTCAGTTTTAGACAGTTTTTGGCAAGGCTGTCACTGCAGTGCACATGCTGTTCGAGGCCTATTACTCAAAAAAAAGTAAAATTCATTTTTAGCAAAAAATCTAAGACCTGGGGCAGGAGGGGGAGGGACTACAGGGGACGGCACACAGCATGAATCAAAGCACCTGTAAGACCAACCTTGTGCCCTCCTATTCTGTGCTGGCTGGGGCAGTCCCAACCCAGGCTGCTCAGCCCTACCTGGCCGTGCCTTGGTGTGCTCAACCTCACCCTCTCCAGTCTCCAACACCTCACTCCACCCTCTAGCTCCTTGTTTTCTACATCAATTTTCATAACAAGCCTCATAAAGAGCTAGATTTTAGAGCACTCAGAAATGCTGATCTTCAGGCAAGAAGTGCTCTCACAGCACAAGAGTGAAAGAGGAGGAGATGAAGAGCTCTGTAAAGAACAAAGGGATGCTTTCACCTTGTGCCAGGCCCAGGGCGAGCTCAAATGAACACCACGATTTAAACAAGGGGCAGGTTTGAGAAGAGGAGCTCAGTGCACACAAGTGCTGGAAACAACACACACTTTGCTTGAGTGTCCCTGCAGATCAGCTCTGGCCGAGAGCAGAGAGCGGAGCGCACAGCACCAGCGGGGAGAGGCACACAGCGTTCCCGACCAGCCTCAGCAGGTCCCACACTGCCAGCCCAACAGCAGAGAACTCAGCTCTGGCACGGGTGGACAACAGCCAAGAGCTGCACACTCCATGTCCGAGCTTTGGCTTCCCCCAGAGCGCCCCTTCCCAGGAAGGCTCAGTCCTTGCTCCCTTCCCGCTGCAGTCACTCTGCAACACTCCCATCTCCAATGCTACTAATCCTACAGTTATTACAAGCACTTAAATTACTAAAAGCACAACAAAAGCACTGTGCCTTGAAAGGTTGGACAAATCTGGTGTACAGCCCGCAGCCTGACAAATACAATTGTTTTCGTAAGGATCATAAGAATCCTCGTGAAGACTTCAGCCCACCTGCAGGAAACAAGGCTGTTGACTGCTGCAAGTTTCTCACTTCCCAAGCAGATTGCTTGGCTATTTAATTACAATACAGCTTTGTACTTAGTCCCCACTTGACTCAGAAAGCCCCAGAATGGTCCTCAATACCCACAGAAAGTTTAATTACTCAAGAAAATAACTCCCCCGGGCCTGTGTTCCACAGTTGTTATTTCTGTATTTTATGCTTCTTCTTTTATGCTTTCACTGTGAACTGTAAGAATATTCCATCTCCCATACAGCTGGTGTCAGTGTTGAAAAACAGATTCACCCTTTTATGCAATACTTAAAAAGATTTCTTCATGGTGATATTCTGTGTTCTGGTTTGTCAACAAAAAGGAGATATTCATATCAAAACAGCTATCCTCTCTTACTCTAAGCAATTTAAAAATACATTAAAATAAGGAAATTACTTTTTAAATAACAAATGCATTAAATATTGAAAGCATATCAGTGTTTGCTCTGCGACAACATTTCTCCTCCTATCCATGACAGGGATCAACAAAGCTGGATCTTACAACTACAGAGAATTTCTATCAATACTGCACAGACTATCAAAAATGAGTTTTCATCAAAAAAAGTTGCTCACCATTAAATATGCTCTTATTGCTATTCTTTTTTACATTCTCTATACACACCACAGTCTTTGCTAGAGAAATCAGAAGTAAGTCTATTCATAAGAAAACCCCTTGTTGTCTTTCTTTTTTTAACCCCCAATTCATATTTTGTAAACAAGAAGCTCAAAGCAATCAGTTCCAGTCAGGCTTTTCAGCTTTGGATTTAAATCCTTTCATGACTTCTGCAAAACATGCATCAAAATTTCAGGGAGGGGGATGAATAGGACTCCTGACATTGTAATTTTCTCTGATGAACAAACTGATGTATTACAAAGAGGCATCCATATACCCAAGGTACTTGCCAACTGACAACCAAATCCAATTTGAACACAGGACTTGAAATAGCTATAAAAAAAAAAGTAACAATGATTAGAAAGTATCATCTACTGTATGTGATAGATTTAAAGCTGCAGGAATATAAAGACTGATGTAGAGCACATCTGGCAACTGATATGATCCATCTTAACACAGCATATACAGAGACCTTCTTTGCTCACATGGACTGTATCCCTCTGTTTACTGCACTGCTCTGATAAGAAATAAAAGATACAAACATGAGATAAGAAGTTAGTTTAAGTGTATCTGCTGAAAAAGCAAGAAACTGCAAGAAGCTTAGCTTCCAGTTGAGATGGCTCAAGTCATTATCCTATTAAGACGGATACTAGGACTTGCCAGGATTTTGGAAGTCCGAAACAATCACTGAATACCAAAAAAAAAAAAAAAACCCAGCAAAAAATCCTAATTTTCACCCCAAAAAACCACAGCATACACAGAAAAGAGGCACAGAGGCTGAGGCTTCCAAACTGGACAGCAGCAAGGGGCCAGAGCCAGCCAGGGACATGGAATCAGGGACAAGACTGAGCCACAGGGAAGGTGAAGGAGGTTGGTGCAATAGAGAAAACCAGTCCCAGACTCAAAGAGACAGGCTTGAAAACAAATCATCCCAGCAGCTTTCTGAACAGACACAAGACCAGCGAAGATCCTGCTCAGGGACAGAACCCTGGGAGCTGTGTGGCGGGTGAATGCAGCAGCAGGACCATTTCTGAGGGATGCTACACAGAAAGAACACAAAATACTCAGATACAGTCTGGCCTGGCTTGCAGACCACATTCAGGTGGCAGGTCTGACAAGGTCTCAGCAGTGCTCACAAAAATAAAATGTTTTGGGACAGGAACACAACAGCCTCTCCTGGCTCCAGGCAGCTGGAACAGAAGGGCAGTGACAGGGATCCAGGACTGCAGAGCAGCTCTGCCAGGGCGCACTGGGGGCAGGGCAAGGAGGAGAGCAGCCAAACACAGGGCAAACCAAGCAGCAACAGAAACATCACATGGAGTGGTGCACGTGGGGCCAGGGACTGATCATGACTTGCAGTGGCCATTATTTCTTACCAGGAACCCACTCTCTCAGTCTAAACACTACAGTAACAAAAAAAGCCATGGAGCAGGAGGCTGCTTTTGCAATTTTTAGCCACTCTGCTGCAGCAGAGTGGTGTTAATGCAAAAGAACTAGGCCCTGATTTAGCTGGAAGCACTCCATTGGAGAATTTTATTTTAAATGTAAATTTATTACAGCCCATTATGCAACATGTAATCAGTAACTATTCATTATTTTCAGTATAGGTAAGGGAAGGAAAAAGGTGCTTCTCAGGTCACAGTAAGTAATATATCAAGTTGGAACGGAAGAAATTCTCGAAAGAGCTGCAAGTTCTTAATTGCCACTGGGGTCCAAGGTAACTGAGATATTCAGCAGACTCTGCATTTCTGCCCCTTAGAATTAGGTAAGTGAGAAGGTGTTACACACACATTATGTCATTCACAGGCAAGGGCCCTGGGTTGATTTAAGTTTTTTTGTACTATACAAAAGCCAAATAACACTCAAATTGACAAATTTTGTTTGTACTCCACCTACAGAAAATGCGGAATACAGGGGGAAGAGGGGGCAGAAAAATATTTTTAATTATTTTTTTACATTTGAATAAATATTAGTGCTTTAAGAAAAAAAAAAAATATATATATATATAGTGCCACCAGAATATGCTAATAAGAAGCTGGCACTATTGGAAACTTGACTTCTTGAAAATATATCTACTTTAATTTGCTTTTTAAAAGAATGACTATGCCCCAGTAAAAATCTGCAATTTCCAGCCAGCTACATTAATATTTCAACTTGGTAAATTATTCTTTTAAAAAAGTTTCTAATAAAGTAGCACTTGCTGCATGCCTTTTAATAAGATTACATTTCTATTTATGACGTTATAATACGTTGTATTAAAAACAAAAGAAAGGTTACCATGGGAGGAATAGAGATGTCTTTCTTCATTTTAAATTTAATTTAAAATGGAAGAAAAGGATTTTTCTTTTAAATTAATATTTTCCTTGCAGTGTTATGAATCCCAGCTTGTGCTATTGAATGAGAAGCAGGAAAGGAAACTTTATCATTTTTATGCAAACTCAAAGAAAAGTCAAAACTAAACTTCATCAAGCCTCATATACACCTGTAAAGCCATAACTTGCATCTTTGCACAGTCTAAGGGTAAAGGTCCCAAGCCAATGTGCACATTCCTCCTGCTGAAGGGAAGCGTAACAAGTAGGTGCTATTGCTCTGTGTTATCACAGCCACCCCTAGGGCGGTGAAGGGCAGAGCAAAGGAGCAGAAATCATCTTCAACTGAGTTGTGTCAGTCAGAGAAAAAGCAAAATATCTGCAGTGCCTGTCCATCTTTCTCACCCTTCCACCTGGAAGGTAGGAATGTCTTGCTTGCAGTGCCAACAGAGATGAACTTCCCAGACCTGTTAGGTATTTACATTTTCTGATTTTGGGGAATGAGATCAACAGGAACACCTTGGGGCCTACAGTGGAAAGTCCCATTCCCTCGCTGCCACCACGTCATGGGGTTCTCACAGTGGGGTAAAACTGCTCTTACACAGTCCTGCACAATGTGACATACCACAGCACTTTGCAAAGACAGTCAGCACTGGAAAAAGAGAGGTGCAGAGAAGACAAATCATTACCTGGTATCATCAGATGGCCATCAGTCAAACCAGAATTAAAATGCAGCATCAGACCTGAGTGCCAGTGGAATATTCCATCCAGGGAGTTGCACCAATTTGTCCTTCAAAGTTAAACCCAAGGTGATAAAAGAAGTTCACAGACTGTACTAGTCAGGAGATGCACCCAAGCATTCAACCACAGAAGAGACCCACCGAAGATGTACATGAAACAAAGGGGCTTGGGTGGCAGAGGGATAACCTTATCCTGGAGAAGCATTTCTATGTGTATCTGCCATACTGCAAAAGATTATGCCTTTTTTTCACTTCTATTAGCTCCCGCTATAGTTTGCAGGAATCTTCTAGCCTGGACTCAAATAAAACAAACCTTTTAGGCATTCAAACACAAAAGTACACACTAAAATAATCACCTATAGCCTGAAATGGGACTAAGGGGCAAAATCACTGTCTGAGTAGAAACCAAACCAGACTCCAAAACCCTTTCTGAGTAGCTAAGAATTCCCAGAATAAAATGAGCAAGTGTGCGTAAGAATTATTCATGCACAGCAATATATTCTTGATAAAAATCAATGCTCATGATACACACCATTCCATGGAAGTGACCTTTAAATAGCCAGTCTTGGACAGCAGGCCACAACCACGCTTCAGATGGGGCAGGGAGGGTGGGAGAAGTACAAGACAGAAAAGGATGTTCTTCAGATAGGTCTTTACTGGTCCTTGACAGTCAACAAATTTATAACAGATGTGCCTCATTCTTAGTGTGGAGAAATGAGGGCTGGTAACTGTTATTGTCAGGACAAATCAATTGGAGCCATATGTCTGCAGCAGCTGACAGCATCATGAAAATCTCAAACAACACACAGACATTAGGATGTTGCAGAAAATAGGAGCTTTCCCATCATGTAAAGGGCCTTTGGGAGATGCCTCTCTCTTTGAGATACGTTTGAGGAAATTAGCTTATATATTTTGATTCTTTCAAATGCTTGATTATATGCAAGACTTTGCCCTCTCTTACCTATTCCCCAGACAGCAGGTTATAATTATCAGGAGGCAGAATGCTACAAATTAATCATAGGACACATCTCATTAGGATTCTTATTTTATCAAGATTAAACTGGAAACTATCACCACAGAAAACAGGGAAGTTTCCTAACCTTCTCTACCACCCTGTAGTCCCCAACAAAATGTCAGGCATTACTCCCAGTGATAAAACCCAAGGGGAATACACAACTCACAGCAAAAATTTAATTGATAACAAAAAGGAATAAAATGCTAGCAGCCAGTTCTAACAAACTGAAGTCATGCTTTGAGAGCATTTCCTCCTACGGTGCATCTCCTGGATTTTTCCAGGAATACAAACTACGTAGTGGTTATCAAATAGCTGTACTGTAAAATAGAGTGGTTATCAAGCAGTTTCACTGTAAAATAGGACTAGACACAGTGGAACAGATCCATGGCCCTTTTTTCAGCCACTATGCCAGACCAAAGCAGCTTAACATGCATTACAAGAAAAGGAAGTAACTACCATTGTCAAGTCAGCAGGGTCTCATGTAGGTTAAAATGTAATGCAAGATCAGTGCCATAATTATCCACACCAAGCAATTTTTTAGTTTATTGACTATACTGCAGTTCTTGAATTTATGTCCTTGGGCTTAAATTACAAAATATTATTGCAACGTGGCAGATATTATAATGCAGATGTTGGTAGCTGTGCAGGAATTCTTGGTATTGCTCTGAACAGCCAAATTTCTCCAAAAAAGAGCCTTTCTTCTACCAGTACTAATGAGGAGTCTGCCAGAATGCAAGCATACGTATTTCTGAGTAAAACACACACAGAAAGCAAAAAGATCAAGGTTTTCAAGGAAGAACTTATTTTCCAAAGAACTGTTGCTAGCTCACAGACATTCATCACTCCTGATCTACTGCACAGTGAGGAGGCTCCAAGAGCTCCATGTTCTCACTGTCCCTAAGCCCCTTCCCCATCCCTTCTCTACACCACAACTCTGCAAGGCTTTTCCCGTTTAGGTCACCATTTCCAACTCAGCCCTGTTCCCCCCTCTGCAGCTCAGAGGCAGCAAGGCAGTGAAGCTTAGAGGACGTGACCTAGTTTTTCCCTCCTGGAGAAGGACTACCTTGCTTTCCTCAGGAGTAACAATGCAGGTAAGGATGAACAGGAGTGTTTGCTCCACCTCAAAACCTGAACATACAACGATGACCCAAAAGCACCAAAGTGAAAGTGCCATAACATTCAGTAGATCATCTTGAAAACAACTATAAAGATTTTAAGAACAAAAATCAGCATTTTGTTCTTGACTGTTCCCTGCAAGTAGAAAGCCTGTGTTCACCTGTCCCCATGGAAGGCTGGCTACAGCCGTAGGATGAGGCTTGGTTTGAATGCTTAATGTTTTCTCAGTCTTCCAGATCTCCACCAGGACAACTGCAACAAAATCTACTGCAGTTTTTCACCCTATTAAGTAAGAAGTGACGGGGTCACAGTACTGACTGACACGAGCTGTAAAACAGTCCTGAGACTTGGGGCACCTACAATACACATCTGCTTCAAATGTCAGCCTGATAACATGGGAGTAACAGGGCAGAATTCTCTGGTCTGTGCTTTGCAGGAGGTCAAACCATAATTTAAATAATCCCTCTAGCCTTAGCTTTTAGTTATTTTGTACTCAGGCAGGCATGTGGGAATATATCATGTCTCAATCTTGTCAGGAAAAAAAAAGAGGGAGGAATAATCAAAACATACTCAAGACATCTTGTGAAGAAGTCACACAGATAAACATTTGGCACAGGGAAAAGACCATACTCTTATTAAGAAACTCATCCATACATCTGCTACAACCAAATTTTCCTTTCCTTGGATGTGGAAGTTTCCATTACTTGTGCTGGGGCTTAGGCTATTTACAAAGTCATCTTTCCTCTGTGTTCTTTTGTTAACATATGGTTTCAATGCTTTACTGCTGTATTAATCCTATTTTGTCTTTCAGACAATAAGGATATTGTTGTTACTAAGTACTATGCTAATTGTTTTTGTCTAGTATTAAAAATACGTTGCACTGCCTTATTCTAATTAACTTGAGATTATTATTGAAATAATGATTTTATTATTTTACTACTGGCATTTTACTGCCTTGGAATCTTAGTAGTACTGAAGCTATTATGACTTTGTAGCAATTGACTAACTACAATTATTCCATTATCCAGCTTCTAGCATTTAATTGGGTGAGTGCAGAAAATACTTTCCTATTACAAGATCTTTGCTTTCTGATTTATGAGAATTAACCTTCAATATACAGAATCTAGACTCAGTTCATTTTTCACCCTTCTCAAGAAATATCTTATAAGGATTACCATAAGTTTCATTTGGTTTAATTAGGAGGGGGGAAATTTAAAATATATTACGAGATTTATATTAACGCCCTCCAGCACACATTATGTAAGATTTCAATAGCCAACGCACTAGCCTCCTCCCCAGATGAGCACACACTGCAGGGCAGGGCTCTTAAATGTCATTAGCATGAACTACTTTTTATATTGATTTTTGTTGCTCTGTTTCTCCTCTGTCCATTCGATGCGTTGCAGAGTTCAGATTTAAGTTTTAATTGAAATACTTGGAAGCCCTAATACCTTACCCAGGCTGCATTTTTCTTGGTGTTCCAGCTACAGAAATCCATCAGGTTTCTCTGTGCTGTGGAGGCATCAGCAGCAAAGCTTGGCTTAGCAGCAACTGAGAAGTGCTTGCTGCGGGTTTTACTGATCGTCAGCACAGATATTCTGAGAGGCTCCAAATCAGACCACTCCACTCGGTGTGCTCCTCCCCACAGTGGCAGACCTGTTACTCTTCCAGCTGCCTTTTAACCCAGGACTAAGCGATTGGCAGGTCAGGAGACAGCTCAGTCTCGGGCGCCAGCCGGGACTGGGCAGGCACCAGCTCTTGGCTGAGGCACTGGTGACACGAGCACCGTGCACAGAAGGTGCCTAAAGAACTGCACAAACTGGCGAAGGAGAGCAGAATATCAAAACATTTGTGCAGTGGCCAGTCTGAGGACATTTCTCATCCTCTGATGTGTGAATAGCTAGTTTAGAATCTGGGCACAACGTGTGCTTTTGTGGACAGTCTGGTGGCAATGCCGGGGGGAAGGGAGAGATTTTAAAAACCTAATCAGTAAGCAAACAAATAAACCAACCAGAATGACTGAAGGCTAAAGAGTGCTACACTTTGAACTCCTACACCCTCATTTCCAGCTTTTATTGGCATTAAGTTAGGTCATTAACATTTTATCAATATATTATGTGTATATAATGTTACTGAGATTAATGGACACAGGCAATGCTGCTCTCAAGGCAATCAGAGCTCTGTAATAAGTTATATGCTTACTCTTCCAAAAAGCTGCTCAGTGGTAGGGATGCATGGATTTTTAAACAGCTCAAAGTTTAATATGTTAGAATTAAAAGTGTGACTACACTGCAGAATTAACTTTAAAAGAACAGATAGCTTAACCCAGATTAGTATGCTGCTCCCAACAATCGAAGTTTTGAAACCCAAGTAGTTCAGACTTCAGCATATGCTTTAAGTCAATACGTATTGAACTCCAAGCCTCTGCTGCAGCTGATTAAGGACAAAGAAAGGACATGCTACAGTGCTACAGGAATCTTTTTTGTGTTCCTGAAGAAAGAACATTGCTCATTTTTATTAAGTCTTAAACTTTCTGTTATCTGGCTACCTAATATTAGGTATGTTTACTGCCCTTATTGCTGGTTTTAAGCTTGAAGTACATAGCCTCAATTGTCATTCCGCTCATCTACTCTCATTAGAGGCTGCTCTTATTTAGTACATATTCAATTAGACAAGTTTTATTAGAAGTCCAGCCAAAACCCCACTGCCTTCCTTTTCCTCTTCTTCCCCACTCTCCACCCTGCTGGTGTAGGTACACTCCTATGGAACATTTTTAAAATTTATTATTAGGATAATTTGCATTTACCTAAGGGACACCCTGCAGCTTAATAAGTTGACATGGAAGCAGTTAACTATTAAAAGCCCCCCAGCAGCACTTGGAATTTACATTACAGAAATGAGACATAAGCTCCTATCTCCTGCTTAGCTTCCAAATGCCACTACAAAGGAAGGGAACACCTCTAGTCATGGTGATACAGCATAAAAGGAATCTCATGTCACACTGTAACAGGTGTCAACACGATGTATTAGCTTTTATGACTGCCTTAACAGCAGGAATATTCTCCTCATTCCCACAATACTTGGTGACAGAAATGCTGAGCAGACTGTGAAACCTCACGGAGAGCTGTTAATCAAAGCTTCCTAAATAACACACCACAAATATATGGCTCATTTTATCCAAAAGTGCCTGCACACCCCACCTGCGCTCCTCTTCATAACCCATCCAGGCACACTGGTTCATGCTGAAGGATCAGGCTGATCCCATTTTCTTACAATACTTGACAGTAATGCAACTTCACACAGCCATTTCCAAAACTATCTCATCACTGTCCAACTTGCCTACAACTCTGCCAACCAGCTTTTTCATACTTCTCCTCCACTGCTACGTATTAGCAGGGAAGCAGAGAAAAGAGCTAGCTTTCAAGTTAAAATTCTTGCTTAGAAGATAAAATAGGATACTTCCCCCCCCCACCCCCCTTCAACACCCTAGCCCCATTTCTGATTCACAAGCTGCATTCCCTAAAATGAATCATGTTGGATAACAAAGGTTCCCACGCTGACTCAGATAACTTGGAAGAGGTAGTCTTCCCCCTCAATGTTTTTAAAGGCCGAGTTTTAAAATAGCAGTTCTGTTTAACTTATGATTTTCTTAAAGGTTCAAGAAGAGTTTAATTAGTGAATTGACTGATTGTACCAAGTAAAGAACCTAAATCCCACCATCAGTACATCATGTTCTGAGAAGTTTTTCTCTGGAAAGCATTGTGAAAAATCAGATTAGGCTTCTGAAAAGTATCTCTTATATTTTAAGAAATTACCTCATATATTTTGAGAAACTATCTCAAAACCCTATCCAGTATAACAGTGATTTAAGGAGATCCACACAGGACTCGGAAATGAGCACTCAGTAATTTTAACATCAGAATTAACTCCCAGATAATGCATAGGTACTTTTTTCCCCTTCTCTCAAGGAATGAAACCCCACTGCCCCTCACCATTCACTGTGCATCTGACATCCCAGTAGTGGAGAGAAGGTCACCAGCATCTGAAACCACAGCAAACAGCTACATAATTTTTTCTGCCTTGTCCATCATAACACCTAGTCTCCTTATGATAAAAGAACGAGAACTGAGCAGAAGTAATCAGTCAGTGACAGTGCAAATGTCTCTCCGCTGTGATCATAATGACATAGTATCTAAATTTGTTCATCACAGCATAGGTGCATTAAAAATATGCACAGATGTGTCTTTCACACCACCACGAGAAAGATACTCCCCCCGTATTTGCTACATTATGAGATGATACCAATTTGCATTTCTATTTTGATTACATCTGACCGAATTCTATAATGTTCAGCAATTTGTGATGGATAAAACCTGACACCAATCAAAAGAAGCATGAGCTTTGCCATTGACTTCAACAAGGATGTGATTTATCCTGTGCTCTGATAAGCAAAGCTCTAAAGAAATAGAGGACCAGACCATAGTTTTTTCTAAACTGCACAATTTTGAAACAGAATAACCCCAAATGAATCTACAGATTTAGACCAATAAGAGCAGATTTCCCCAAACCATTGTTACAACTCAGTTAAACTTTACTGCATGACAGTTGAATGGTATTTCAGTGCCGTGCCTTCCTTATTATGTAAAATGTCACAGACCGCAAGTGCAGCTGGGGTTCCTTCCATACCTCCAGCCCTTCTATCTTTCCACCTACCTGATTTCCCAGGCTCCTCTTCAAAAATCTTGAAGGATTTTGCATTCAATGCCAGTTGAGGAAACAGCAGAAGGCAACAACAGAGTTTTTCATTAACTAAATCTTGAGTCCCTGAGGCCACCAATTTATCACAGCCAGGGCAACACTGCTATCCTGGTACCTCCTTGCAACGTTCCAGGTTAACTGTAACTCACTTTTAGAACGTGTTCAAAGTATACTGCCCTGATACAGCATCAGGCACTTACCACCATGTAGGTCCAGCATAGCTTTGATTAGCTGTACAGATCCTTTGGGAACATGAGCCCAAGGTCAGACAGAGTAAGAGCACATTTGGAACATTTCCGTTTAACTAAGAATAAAAAAGATTAAGATGGCTATGCAGCATGTCACGTATCTTGCACTTCAGGACAAGATCAGAAGGTTGACAGACTTTCAGGAACAAGATCCTCAGAGATATATGGGAGCTCACGTGGTATCAGTTTACCAATTCAAGACATGAGATGTGTTATGCGCTTCCATGAGTAACAACCTTTCAAATTCCTTCTGCTGTCCCCTAAATAAGAATATTTATATGTATTTTATACATATATACATGCATACACACATATATGAGACATTCCCTCATCTTCCTTTACTGTATTTTTCAGCAGTGCCTTTGGCAAAGGGCGAAGACTTGAATGGTTTTAAGTTCTGCTTTTTTTTTTTTCTTTTCTAACCTCCAAAGAGTTTTTCCCTATTTAGACAAACATACCTTCCAGAAGAGCACCACCCTAATTGCCCCAGCCACTTAGATCCATTCAAGCTTAATGTCTTGCAATTGCTGGTCTTATGACTGAATCCACTTGTCAGGGAGAGAGCCAAAACTGCTCCTCTCTGATAGCCCAACACATCACCTCTAAAATCCAATATATATGCCAGTTTCTGAGACCTGAATCAATAATTGTCATCCAGAATTCACTGCCACATTGGACTGAGCAGCTCACCTTAACGTCCAAGTCTTGTGTCCCCAGGAGACTCCTGCTAATTCAGGAGTCAGCAAGGTTCAGCCTTGGGTCTAATTCCTCCTGTGCTGAGTGCCCTGTACTGCACCCACCACCTTTCTGCCCTCCCTCCCAGGTATCCCTGACCCCACTCCTACTGCTCCTCAATCTCAACCTAAATAATTCTGCAATGTTTCCTGTTCCCTTTTTCAGCTCACATATAAACATTAAATGCATTTTTGTAAGAAGCACAGGAAACCCTTTCCCAGATCTAAATCTAATGTTTCATTGCTTGGTCAGGTTTCAGTCTTGACTTCTGAGGTAAAAAAACCCATGAAGATTTACATATCCTGGAGTATTTAAGAAGGTGGAAGTAAGTTAATGGGGAAGAGTTTAAAAGGCAATTAGAGAGGCAGAAACTGGACATCTGCTGGCACAGCAGTGCCTAAGTAAAAGGGAAACAACTTTTCAACATAGTTTGGCAACATTGTAGGGAAATTGTTTTCCTTAATAAAAACAAAGTCAGAGATTCTGAGCAGCTTTTAGCAATGTTCATGCTGAAATCACAGAAAGTAGGCAGCATGCTCCTCCAAGCAGTGTTGAACCCATTCCCATGATATTTTACTTGAAGACTAGGCAGAAGGGCTACCCTGTACCAGACCAAAAGCTCAGCATCTTCCCAAGAAGCTGCACTGCATTCATTTATGTTACAACAGCTCCTGGAATAGCTATTGCAATTGCTGTTACCTCCAATGTGGATTCTTGTTCTAGAATAAAACCATTTAAATGGGATACTGGTACAACAGCAGCAACATAAATAAATCACTACAACTGTATTGTTTCATTTCCTTGAGTGGCCTTTAAAATGATAAAAACCTTCTTGTCCTCCAGAAGACAAGAAGCTGGTGTCATTTTTTAATACATTATGTACACAGAATATTTCTGTTTGGACACTCAGACATGCAGAGAATGCCTACTTAAAAAAAGCTTCACCAGCTCAGCCTCAATACACAGAATAGCTGTATTCTATTAAGTATGGAATATAAATATGTTTTTCTATTTACAAAAATACCATGCCAAACACACTCCTCTTGCAGGTAACAAACACATGGAAACCAAGGTACCTAACTGGGCTGGGACATCTCTAAAAAGCCTATCTGGAGAATAAGCTTGTTTATGAGAATAAAACCCTCACGGAATATCTCAACTAAGCTGGCGAGAAAATTAGGGCAGCGGAAAAAAAACACTGGAATTTTTTTTCCCTAAACAAATGGCTTCATATTTCAAGCAGGCACAGGAGATGCCAGAGGGGCTGGTGACAATCATCACTGATGTGAATGATGGGATATGTCAAGGAGAGAGAAATGTCATGTGGGAAATGTAATTAGCCACTATAGAAGGGGGCTGACACCTCCCCACCACTCACATGCCAAAAAGCCCAAAATAAAAGTACAGCTCCTATTCACTCATTTGCTGTTTGATATTCTTGCACCAGATATAATTATAAACACATCAACTTTTCTTGAAGCACCACAGCACTCCAGTTACTTCCAGACCAGGTATTACCTGAAGACATTTAATGGGAAAGGATCAACTGATCAACTGCTCCAAATTCATTTGGGTTACTCCACAATAAATCACTTTCTTTCCTCATTAGAGTAGCTAAAAAGGCAAAATGTGTCCATAACCATGAAATTTAATGGATTCTTCCTGTGCAATAGCTTTTTAGACTTAGCTGATGTTACCCACTCATTAACATTGTCAGATCATACAAGCATCTTTAACAGCAACAACAGAGCAACAGCCATATTTGCCGTACTAAAACCCCTGGCCAAACTTTCTGTTGTAGATTCAACAGGTTTGCAGAGAGAAATTTACCTGGCATCCTTTGCATCTGCTCAAAACTGCCTCAAGTTCACAGGGCACAGCTGAATGTGACATACTCTTGTTTCCATTCCAGGGTGCAGGGGCGGCAGAGGAAGAAGGGAAAATATACAGATGCTGACCTTTCAGAGATAAGCTGGAGGTGGGGGGAAAACTTTTCCCCAAGGTGCTCAGGAGGTATCCTGGAATCACGGTCTGCACAAAAAGCAGAGGCGCTGCCCTGACCGCAAGCAGGAGTTGAGGCGAGACCCGCTGGCAGTGCACTGCAACTCTGCACTGATAGCTGCTTCAAGCTCTGTAATCCCTTGCCCTAAGCCAGTTTCCAGGCAGACCCACCGAAACCTAACAGATTTAATAAAGTCATCATCTCCAGCACCACAAGAGGATTAGTTGCCATCATCCTCTCTCTGCCTCCCATTCCTGATATACTGAAAAAAAAATGAGCAACCTCCTGAAGGGTAGGCAGGTAAACAAGCCCTCAAATCACCATAATATCGGTGCACTAAAACACCTCCTGACTTCCTCGGAGTGTCAGCTTTGTTAACCCACGGTGTCCCCCAGTGCTGTACACATTTCTGTGCAGAAGATGCAATACACCTTTCCCACATCCCACTTCCCCTGGCAGGACTAAACTCCACCCAAAAAGATATCCTTAATATTATCTTAGAGACAGGCAGAAAAGGGTCCCTTTTCACTAGGCACTGTAATATATGCAGAAGGGGACATGTTCCACCTTCCACATATTTACAGTCTAAATAGTTCTAAAGCAAGAGGCTTATTCAGAGTTGCCCGAAAGCCATGAACAAGCCCAGGTGCTTAGATTTCCATTGAAGCAATTGAGCCATATTTTCACCCTTGAGATACCTTCTTCCTCAAGAGCAGCCCACACTGCACAAGAACACAAAACTTTTCTCACTGAGCCTTGGTCAGATTCACCTGACACTCCCTGGATATCCCCACAAAACAAAATCCCAGTGAACTGGGTATTGCAGCATTGGTGATGCTCCACCACAGAGCAGCTCCAATCCCTGAATGCTGTGGGGCTCTCAGAGCAGAACTGCTCCTGCCATGATGCACAACGAGAGCAATGAGGAAAGGGAAATCATGCATAGCCACTTTCAAATGTCAGGTAAGTAGGCTCCAGAAGCACAAGGAAGAGATAATTCAGACAAAGATTGTTCTTAAAAGGTGCCTATAGTTTTCATCTCTGAAGAAAAACCTGTGTGGAAAGAATCTAAAATATTCTTCAAATGCTTCAGTGCTCATGTAGCTGGGTTAAAGGTGCCACATCAACAGCAACATGAACACAATGCTATGCAATCCCTTTTTCCCTTTTTTAAATAGGGACCTCTGACTATTGTTTCCATAATCTTTCTCCTCCATCCCTTACTACATCTCTACAAATGTTAGTTGATTTCTTCAAGTTTACTTGTTTGGGGTCATATTAGTTTTTAAATAATACAGGGAAAACATGACTGTAAACAATGTCCTTGTAAATACATTTGCCAAGAAGCTGACTACATGCATCCAGCCATAAAAACTAGTTCTTGAACGTGACCTAATAACCTTGAAACAATACAGCCACTCTGGTTTGGTTTTTGGCGAGGTTTTTTTTTTGTTTTTTTCTTTTTAATTGTATAAACCAAATTTCTCTGTTTAAGTTCTACTATGCTGTCTTTTGGGCAACTTGTTATTCAGTGGACGTAAATGTGAGAAATTGCTTTTCGAAATGCTGCGTGTTCTGACAAGACCACAAGCAAATATACAGTCCCCAAAGATTCAGAGGCCTTTGCAGTCCTATTAATTGCAAGAGGAAAGCAGCCATATGGCAAGACAGTAGCATGCTCTATGAGTGCACAGTGGGAAATATGTAGCTTACTGGGAACTTTTTACAAATGACAGGGGGAAAAAAGACAGAAGCTGCTAAATCTATAGATTATTCATTAAGAATTCAGTAATAGATTAGTGCATTTCTAATTACTGAGGTTCATTAAAGAACAGGGCTTTTTCTAGATAAACTAGAAAACTTTCATCCTTATCATTACAAGAATAATTGAAATCTTGTTTCTATTAAAGTTTAGATGGCTTTAAATACCTTCCTTCAAAACTATAACAGCATGTAATTTAATGCTTACATAGGCAACAGAATACAAATTACATGCTTGCTACTTGACAGATGCTACACCTGCATGGTACACACAGCCTCTGGGGCACACCTGAAGTCCACAGATTCCAAAGCAGCTGGATTTGAGCCATTTGCTCTGGGTGTGGGGGCCTTTGGGCTGTAGCAAGGCATGCTTTCCTGGCACAAGCAGACGTTCAGGCATTCTCCAAGCTCTCCCATTCCATTCATTCCTCTCCCTGCTCAAAAAACCCACTTGGGCTGGTGCAGCTGTCTGTGGGTTCAAGTGGGGAACCACACTTAAGCCAAAAAAAGTCTTCAGCAAAATAAGAGTTTTCTTTAATGGTTATGTTTACTTTAGCTCATTTCATTGACTGGGGTCACTATGGGGGCCTGCAAACATCATGTGGTGCCTGAAGTGGTGTCAACACAAGGGAAGAGGAGGCAGCAGCAGAAGGAACACGCACTGCCCCCATATCAGAAGGGCTGCAAACCATGCTCTGAACAGGTATGTGATTGACTCCCGTCTGCATTTCATCTTGGCATTTCCTGCATGGAGAAGAGCCTCCTACAGCTTCAGAGCACCAATCCCAGCCATGACAAGTTCTCAAGAAAAAAGGTGACCCTTCCAGAAACCACAGATGTAAATATAACCCCCAGCACATAGGTACAGACTCACCATGACATCCCTGGCTATGTGCAACAGCAGGAGCAAACAGACATGGGGATTTTATAAAGCCTTTCAACACAACTGTTTGTACTGGGACTGTACAGAAGTATGGATAGAGATAAACAGAGCACATTCCCCCTCATCTCAGTCTGCCCCACGATTGCAGCGTCCTCCTTGAGCTCCCCAGGCTAAGTGAGCCCTTGTCTGGGGTTCCCAACATAGCCAGAGCTGCTAATGGTGCCTTTCCTTCACAGAAAGGCTGGCATTCAGCACGGCTGGAACAGCCACTGTAATCCACAGGAAACAAGGCACCAAAGATCTCCATAAACCTAACACACATCACCTGCCTCTTGCTAAAGGCTGTCAAACAGACCCCATGGCCTCTCAAACTATCTTCCCAAATCCTCCCAGCCTTACTCTTTAGCTTTTCCATTTGATTAAATTTAAGTTTCTTGTACCAGGAATAGAGGGAACAGACTTCTCTCTTGAAGCCCATTATTGCACCTCCTGGCAACCTTCTTCAGGGTAACCAGCCTCAAGTCAAGTCCACTCAGTCACTCCACCTTTTCCCTTGAAGCTCCGTGCCCCAAACCAGACACAGAGAATTCCCATGGGTCTCAGGAACAGCACGAAGTAGAAGGATGACACCAGGTAACCTGCAGACAGCACAGCCAATGTGACGTGATGGCTGTTTCTCAAAACAAGGAGTTTTGATTTCTGTGAAAGTGCTCTCACAGCAATGGCATTGCTGACTCATGTTCAGCTTGTGACACACCACAGCTCCAGATCTTTTTCTGCAAGCTTTCTGCACAAATCCAAGTGATTGTTCTACATTTGTCTTCAATGAATCACATCCATTTTTTTTTACAAGATTATTTATGTGATGTATTTACAGCCCAGCCTAGCTTCACATCATCTGCAGGCTTAATAAGGATACTCCCTTCTGTATCATCCGAGTCATTACGAAAACAGAAATATTGAACTGAACTGGTGCCAGGACAGACCTTTTCCAAGCCATGCTCAGTACATTATCCCATACATTTCTGAAAAAAACCACCAATAAGTAACCTCTCATCACTCTCATGACCATTATCTAGCCAGGTTTGCCTCCAACACCCACGCAAGACACTGATCCACAACAAGATACTGATGTCAAGATCTATAAAAATTGCCTCTCCTCTCTCTCCAATGGATATTAACCTACTGTAGAGCAAATTTGACGTATACCTGTCAAATTAGTAGCAAGACACGGTAACTGCAGTATGGGTATCAGCTGGTTCTGAAGTTACACTGAAAATGCACGTGAATGACAAATGGCCAAGGTAAAGTTGCTCACACAACTCTCCCAGAGGCAGCCTGGGCCCCACAGGCCCTGCAGTTCTTCCTGCTGCCTTCTCTGCATCGAGGTGCCCCTGATCAACCCTTCTACCTCTGTCCTTCACGCAGGCAGTGGCAAAGGGCAGAATCAGCAGGCTCACCATGACTGCTCTGGAGTGCGTGTTAGGGATCCATTTTCAAGGAGAGAGATAAATTAATTATACAAGTCTAAACACAAGGTCCAACCATCCAAGCCCCCAACCTGCAGCATCACCACTGACTCCATGGGGCAGGAGAGCTTGGGGTGAACATCTGTCACACACTTGCCATTCTGCTAGTAGTTATTTCAATAGATAGTTTGCAAATATAAAAATAAAGCTACAAAAAAACCCCCACCAAAACCACAACATTTGAAGAGGAGAAGTAGCATGGTCAAGCTGTTTTTAGGCTTTTATAGCTTTGTACCATATATTCTTTTCCATTTCATAGGGAAAGTGAAGCTCTCGGGGTGTTTCATGAAGAACAGCAGTACAGTCCTGGCAAGTCTTTCAGTATTTCAGCGTAACAGTGCAACAGGCAGATTCATGTCCTATGTTTAAGTCTAGACACGCAAATACTCATTACAGGAAGCCTAAATATCTAAGTCCGAGCAGAATTACTGGGAACTGAGATTGCTTGCCACATCCCAATAGACAGTATGTCTTACAGTCCTAGGAACTATTCACCTGGTTAATATTCACTCCTTCATTTCACACCCAAAAATGAATATTTATAAAGAATTTCAGGAATGCAAGCAAAATAGGAAGCCATAGAGACTGCAGGGGCCAGGCAATACCTGACATTTTAAGACTGGTATTGAGCTCTGGCTTCCTGACAGTGACAGTGCCTCATAACTGCTTAACTCAAAGGAAAATATTTCCCACTGTCTTACCCAGGCACCATCTCTCAAATCATCTTTTGGCCTACATCATGCCTTCAGTACAACTGAACGGAGGGGAAGGGCAAGATTAGCCAAGTGTTCCACCAGAGGAACAAGGATGGCAAGAAATTGTCAGCAATTGTTTTGGGCCATGTCCGCATCACTTCATGATTCCTCCCACTTGGGAATTTCTTTCCTGCTCTGCCCAACAAAACTTTTGGATGGGCATGTGGCCTTAGATGATGCTCCTTCAGAGCCCCTCCTTGGAGAACAGGAGGGTGGCTTTGCTCTGAAGCCCACAAACCTCTGCCCACACTTGTTACTGCACTGTCTTAGCCCTGTTAAAGCCTCTGAGACTGTTCAGCGTATTAACCTAATTTTAGGAGCCCCTTTTGAGTTGTTACTTGCAGGGAAATCACTGTGCTCTCATGTCATCAGCGAGGCTCTTTGCTGTTCTCCCTCCTTTGTTCTCTTTTGTTTCACTGAGTTAAGCTTATCTTTTGCTTTTGTTTTCCTACAGTAGTAAAACTCCATTACGATGCTTGGCAGACAATTTAAGCTACTGTGACAATCATCTTTGTAAAGGGAATCTGCTTTCATAAACCCTTTCTACATGACTAAATATTCGTTTCTGAGCTAGAAGTAGGCAAAGATTCCACCCTCCCTGCTATCAAGCTCCTGATTTTAAAGCTATTTAAAAATAAAAAGAGGAGCACCAGCTGTTTGCAGAGGATTGTTCTTTTTAAGATATCCACAATACCCTCCTCAAGAACAATTCCCCCTCAAAGACGTCTTTGTTATTTCTCCCTCATTCTGTTTCTTTTCAGAAAAGGGCTAAAGCAACACAAGATACAAATCTTTAGGGTCTTCTCCACACTCACCTCCCAGAGTGCACCGTAACCCAGACTGTTCACAAACAGCTTAAAGGAGTTGCAGAGGGATTTTTTTCCTTGTTGTGTGTTTTATATAGAAATACTACATTAGTTTTTTAATCTTCCCTTCGGGTTTAGAGTCTTATTGGCTGACATTTTTTAAGTTTTTCTCTAAGGACCAAGGATTCTGTCTCCACTAACAGGCAAACAACTCGCACATGAATACAAAAAACCCAGAGAGATTTCTCATATAATCCTGTGTCTCCAGGAGCCAGGGGTTTCAGGGAAACAGTACCGTAGGTTTCTGATTAAATATCACAAAAATTGGAATAACCAGTACAAAGGAGTCAAACCACAGTAGGTCATTAAGCCCTGAAACAGCCTCCTTCCTGCACTTCCCTCTGTCCTGCTCATCTCCTATGTATGGCTCTGCTCCAGCACACGGGAGAAGCGTGCTGTGGAATCATAAACACCACACCAGGGGCTTCCCAGGAGGTCAGGCAGCAATTCTGGCACCAAGGGTGGCCCAAACTTGTCTCCGTGACTAGAAAGAAGCAGAAGCAGCAGCACCGTGTGGTAAATAGAACTGAACACAGAGCCAGCAGAAAATGAGTTGGACATAGGGGTGCAGGGAGAATGGAAGTATGTCAGATCCCTACCGGCAGCTAATACCAGAGAAGATGGAAAGCTCTGCTCAGTGCTGCTCACAATTGGCTGCTGGCACACCAGGCCCTCCCTCAGACTGGCACAGAGGAGCACTGAGCAGACGGATGGCAGGAGAGAAGCAAAACCAACTCTGGCTTCTACTAAGCCAGAGACCTAAGGCAGTAAAAAATGGATGTATCAGTGATGAGACAGCAGTTCTTTAAATTTGAGAGGCCCTCATAGCATAAGTTAGGTTGCATAAGAATTAGGAAAAAACCCACCAACACACAACAAACAGCCAAACAGGCCAACCCTACATTAAAATCCAAAAAAAAAAAAAAAAACCCAAAAAAATCCCATCATTAAAAATTAACACTTCATTATATGGCTGTCAAGAATTTCGCATTATGGGGAAAAACCCCTAAACTGTCTACCATGAAATATTAAATTGGCAAGGAAGAACACAGAAGGATCATCTGTTGCTCTCCTCGTAGTATTTTTCTAATTCTTTGCCACTTGTTTTCATTTAGTCAGGAGTTTTTTCCCTATTAGTATTTCATTAGTGAATAAAGCACGTTCTTAAAAAAATAAATCACAGCTCACAGGCCCTGACCATGACCAGAAATCCACCAGGCTCAGTCTTGCACAGCCACAGAGACACTCTGGTGCCCTCTCAAGGAGCTACTACTCTACTTTAGAAGCAAAGGTAATAGGTGAAAATGCCAGAGGGAGAAGGCACAGAAGACCACATCATGCAGTTATGTAAGTGCTCAGTTTAGGTCATCAAAGCAGTGGAGAAGGTAAATACTTGAGGGATTTGCTGAAAATGTTTGGCAGTATTGGCTGGGGGTTAAGACTGATGACTTAGAAAGGACAGAGTCAGGGGTCACTGAAAAAAAAAAAAACCCACAGGCTCAACAAACTTTGATACAAACCTGTCAGAGGCAATTGCCTCTGCAAAACCCTGTAATTACAGTGTAGGTTAAATTCTACTGACTAAATTCACAGAGCTGTTTCAGTACATTTTAGTAGACATCACTGGACACTGCACACTGGTTACTCCAAACTTCAGTACCTTTTAAGTTTCTACATGTTTATTTAGCTGTTCTTTCTCCCTGGAGTGAATATTATCCTGTCTTAAAGGTTTGATGTAAAATCAAACAGCACGTTGTTTGGCAAGGCTTTGCTCTTCCTTTTAAGACTGCTACTTCTCAAAAAGACATTTCAAAACACAAATATACCAGGGCATCTAAATAGAACTGACCTTACTTGGACATAAGTTCTCCACACATCTGCCATCTCTCCCTCAGATCTTTTTAAATTGCACCTACTGGGTAATAAGCTATGCTCTCCCACAAAGGCGCTGCTGCTTCATCCCCCGGGTTGGGGAGAGGATCAGCCACGAGCTGCACAAACACTGCTGAGTGCATCCTCTGTAATCGCTCCAGCAAACACCTGGCTTGCTCAAACATAAATTTATGTTTAAATTCCCTTCAAAAATTCCCCTCAGTGCCATGGTTTCCTGGGCTAATTTAACCAGGAGCACAGAGCACTCGCAATCAGTGGCACAAACCTCCTAAAGCTGCTGGCTCAGGGAGAAATCAGAAAGTGGAAGCAGCCTTGCCCTCGGAGCTGGCCGTGCCACAGACTGTGCAAAGCCTTTTGTCTGAAGTGCCATGCTTAGCTCAGGATCTGGCCTGGTGTGCAAGCTGAATCTTCACCTCAGAGGTGCCCCAGGCTGCTCAGCAAGCAGCTTTCCCCCTCCTCAGAGCACCCCGACCTCCAAAGCGCTGAGACAAAGCACAAACCCAGCTGCTTTCTGCTGGCGGATAGAGGTCTCTCGGAATAGTAAGGCAAGAATTTAAAAAGGCAAAGCAGCAAACCTAGGAGAGCTTCAGAACTCACTGCTGCACTAGAAGGGTGTTCCTGACGCACCAGACTATCAGGTGGTGATACAAAGCTAGGACTAAACCAAGCTGCTGTGTGAAATACCCCGTTCTTGCACTGTATCACTGGACCGTTCATAGCCCAATTCCCACACTGACACGGATTTGAGCCAACAACAGCTTCGAGGCTTTTACCAGAGATGGGAAAGTTAAGCTTTCTTATTTGCAGAGCCATTTTATCAATTAATTTGTGAGATTATATCAAATACTGCTGAATATTAATATATCTCAAAACTGTTTCTATAATACTGTCATCTGTTGTAAAAGAGTGCTAAAGGCAATCTAAAGTGGTCTCAGTGAACTGTTCTTAAAAATTACTAGTAAAACTGTGCAAAACAAGTTTTCCTAAAAGCATTGACCTAAAAATTCTTCAGACTTCTGTTAATCAAAAAAAAAAAAAATTTCTTTTTAATTCAAATGAAGCAGCTCTACCACCTGATTCTAAGTTGCTCCACCTTTAGAGCTTTAGAGATGCTCACAAGTTTTTGATTTTTGTCAGGTTATTAAAAGTTCTCCTTTTAATTAACTCGTTAAGGTCAAGCAACTGTAGTAGAGATGCAGAAAAAGAGCTGAGAACAGGAATCCAATGCTTCCCACTTCTATAGGGAAACCCTCCTGATTATCCTCTGAAGAACTACCATGGTTTACCAACACATAATTGACTACTTACTGGAGAGTCTTGCTTCTTAATGGGTTTGAATGTTCTGGGTTACCCTTCTGGGGGATGGTCAGAAGAGAGAATAAAGGACAAAATCCCTACTCCTTGACCATGGCAGCTGCTCCAGCTCCATACAAGTGTGTTATTGGAATTCTGGTTTTGACTGAAGGTGAGGTTTAACTTGGGATTGGGGAATAATTAGCTTTAAAAGAAAATGCTTCGTTAAGCTGGAAAAGACAGTGTTTCAAAACTTGCCAGCTCTGAAGTCTTTCAGCTTTAACAAATCTACTAAATTACATAATTGTTTTGGGAAGAGGTTTTTTTGTGTCCTTTTTTCCCCAATCCCATCTTGGCAGAACAATTCAGAACTGCTGTTAGGTTCAGCCAAGATAAATAACTGGTCTTCAGGAGAAAAAGTTTTCGTCAGGTCTTTTTTATTTAACAGGAGATATACACACTGTATCAGTGCCTTCCTTCAGTAAGTGACAAGTCTGAGCCACTGATTTCAATTCCATGATATGCAATAAGAGTAATATTCCTACTGGTATGTTTTATTGTTTCCTGCAGAATTGCTAGCAAGGTGATTGCCAGACTTGCGTGTTCATGGAGATCTGTGCTTAATTGCTGAAAAAAGTCTACATTGCTTACCATTAACGGCAAGATTTAGTAGACAGTAAAATAACAGGCTTCAATCCTGGAAGATTCCAAGACTGGAGTGAAAAATATTAGAAGGCTCTACCTTATCATTCAATGAAGAGTAATTGCGATTGGCAACACAGACAAGCAATCTTCTTATATAACCAAGATGTTTTCCAAGACACGGAGCCCTCGGCAGTGTGCTCTGCCATGCACTCTCTCTCATCAGGTTTCTCAGAGTTCTGTGAAGGAACAAGGTAAAACAAAATCCCACACACATGAGAACTCTGCTCTGTTACTTTCTCCTCAGAAGCCTTTTTGTTCACTCTAAGCTAACAGTTCAGTAATAGCCAGAGGTGGTTGCTTGACAAGAGACTGACATTTAAACACACCTACATACTGGAACATAGAGCGGTAACATTAATTAATTATTACTTTCACATCAGCTGTGAATATAAAACAACAGAAAAAAGATTAGCCACTCCTTTTTCATTTAGTTGCTTTTATTTCCTCTGTCCACTTTTACTTCAGAGAGAAGGGGGTTATGGCAAAGAAATCAATGGCTGAAATGGCACATGACCCCATACAGGCTGCTCTAGCATTTCAGAGATGCCAAGTCATGAAATAAGCAATGTAATTTAAATTATCATATATGGTCCATTCTAATTTTTGTGTTCTTAAAAAGGGGTACTTGGAGTGTATTGGAGCATTTCAATCTTACGGGGTTCTGTGTTAGTACTTCCCTGCTCTTCCAGGCTTGTGTAGAGGTAAGGAGAGCCTCAGAGTTATAGGTGACTCTTGTAGCATAAGCTGAGATACAAACTGGATTTTTTCCGTACAAAAAAAACCCCACTACTCCTCCTCCTCCCTCCAAGAATTAAAAAAAAACCCCAAAGTATAGTTTTAAGGAACAAAAATTATGCACGAACTTAAATCTAGGTAAGCAATTACAACATTCACCTGCAGACGAGCAGGTTGAAACCTCCTTTCTGGCAGATCTGGATCTCCTACTCACCAAATGTCCTTACACTACAGAGCTACAGGATATTCTAAGGGCAGCCCCACATCAAAGCTACTCATTTTGCCTAACAACTACTTGCAAAATCATGTGCTGGAGCTCCTGTTCCCCCACTACCAGTAAACTATACTAGGCATCAGCATATGGAGATATTCTTGTTTGCTCACTTGTTCTCAAATAATATATACCAAATATTTGCATAAAATATTTAAATATTCATTGGATCAGAAAAAGGCTCAATTGTCTAGTGCTTGGAGAATTTGCCATGGGCAGAAAAATGGGAAGAGAAAAGAACTCAATTTTCAGATTCTGTTAAAATTAATATTTAAACTAAGCAGAATAGAAGAGCTTCAGCGGAAAGTAACTAACAAAAGACCTAACCTGGAAAGGCAAAAAACATATTTTATAGGCTTGAAATATTTCATGTCCCTGCAACACTACTGCAGCAACCTGTGGATATGCTGACTATTGCCACCTTCATCCAGACAAGCAGAAGACTTCATCCCAGTAAGTAAATTAAAACACAAACAACAGACAGCTGTCAAAATACAAAACAATCTTGTCCCTCTGACATAAAGAGACCTGGAAATCATGCATAACACAGATGGAAATTGTGCCAAATCATCACAACCAGTGAAACCCTGCTGATGCTAAAATGCTATTCCATGCAGTCTTCCCACAATCGGATCAGAGAGCACAGGTCATAACGGGGCGCTGCAATGACAGCACAGAGGAAATAAGAGCTGAGTGAAAAGGGTGAGTTTTAGTGCCCAAACTGATTTGCAGTGCCCTCTTCAGTAAGTGAGGAGACACCCTTCAAATTTCCCAATTTTGACAGGTATAAAAAGAGAGCAAGGACAAAGAGAACAAGAAAGATGATAAGACAAATGGCGAAGTATTTTGGAAAAGAGAGCTCAATTATTTGACTAATCATATGGGGCAAGTGGGAAACTTTCTTGGGGAAGGAGGAGAGGAAATACACATCACTCTTCAAAATAAGGCCGAAGTTGCATTCGCTTTTCCCTTCCATCACTGCATGAACTCCTAGGAGCTATGAGGCTGCTGCATGATGGAGCAGAACTGATCCAGTGGACAGTACTTGTGGGGTCTAGAACTGCATTAATGTACAGGCTCTTTATCATCTTTCCATCAGCACAGCCATGTTAAGGAGACACTTCTCATCCTCTGCTGCTGGAATGTACATCTCCTGACTCAAATCAGTGGGAGCAGCTGCTCTTCCTGCTCCAGTTACTCACAATCTCCCAAAGGTACACAGGAGAAGTTCTGCTGGAAGAGGTCACTGGCACTGCAGACATGAGGGTGGATTTTCCCTTGCTATGAGACAGCAAGTCCTCAATCCAGGTACATATTTGGAGGAAAAACAGAGATGTACAAAATCTGGCAGGAGGCAAGTTTAGTGTCTCTTTCAGTCTCCAAATCCTTGTTATTCTATCAGGAGAATGCATCCATTAATGTAGCATTGAACAGTCACTGGTGCCCCAAGGAAGACTTTGAAAAAAAATTCTATTTAAAGACAAGCCTCTTAATGTGTCATCTACAATATGCCTCTCTTACTCCTGGGAAATTTGCATGAAAACAGGCTTGTTATTGCTCTGACATTCTTGTGTTCCTACTGTTTATTCTCTCTGGAAGAGGCATGTTACCTACCCTGCCATCCTTGCACACCCAGGCTCCCATAAAATTAAAAAAAAAATTAAAGGGAGTTCTAATGCAACCTCACTGCAGTTTCAGCTCACGTTCTTGAAATCCCTGGTTTAGTAGCAGGGAAGCTCACATGCCAAAGGAAACAGATGCTATAAAAGCCAATAAAAAACAAATAAACATAAATAAATAACATTTTGTCACCATTAGTGAAGGTTTGTGATCATGTGAGTATTCAATAGGAGCAAATACAATTCCAACAAGAAAAAAAGTAGCAATGCAAAATAGATACAACAAAACTGAATGGAAGAGGCAGATCAGAGCACTGGAACAGGCTGCCCAGAGAAGTTGTGTAGTCTTCCCTGGTTATGCAAAATCCTGGATGAGATCCTCTGCAAGCTGCTCTAGGTGGACCTGCTTTAGCAGAGGATTTGGGCTAGATCACCTCCAGAGGTCCCCTCCAACCCCAAATCATTCTGTGATTGAGTCAGCTCAAACAAAAAGAGACTGTAATTTTAAGCTAATATTTCCCAAGTACACGATTTTTTACAACTGTGTGCTGCCACGCCTAACTAAAGTCCTCCTCTCAAGGAGGTAAAAGTAGAAAACACCAAAAGGATTTAAGGGGAGTTAGGTTACAGGGACAGTGACAATTTACTCGATGGTTCAACGTTAGTGGGAAGCTTCCATGCTTGTTTCACTGCATTCCATTTTCACTGTTACACATGAATTTCTCTGCATTTTCGAAGACATACACTCACAACAAAAAGGTTCACAGAAGGGTTTATTGTTTAAGACTCCATTTGAAACAGATTGATCTGCAGCATCAGTGCAGCTGCCGCATATGAAGCACTGCATTCTAAAAATCCTTTATGACATTTCTCTTTAGACATGAATCAGCAGACTAACAGATGTCTCATTCACACCATGTTTGAGTTTCAGCTTTACTAATGAAATTAATTTAGGGCCAAATTGTATCTCGAGTCGCACACAGAACTCTTGGTGACTTGCATATCAGCCAAATACATGCATGGGAGAAGGGAAATTTGACCTTAATTTTAATTTTGTCTTTGTAACAGATTGCTAATTTAAGGAGACAGATTGTGATGTCCCTAACTCGTGTTACACACTACCTTACATCACAAATAATCCCACTGAAGACAGCAAGATTTCTGGAGTTCCATACACTCCTAGGAGGGTCAAGATCTCACAACCTGCCTGTTCCTAGTGCAGACCGAATCTGCATCTTAAGAGGTGCCAGGATGCAGCTTTCTGAGCTTTTTCTCTTTGTACAACCACGTGTGCTGTCCTGGCAGGACCTGCTGTGTTGTTGCTGAGTTTTGTCACGCAGAGCTCGGCACAGGCAGCAGTTGTCAGAAAAGGAGATGAGGAAGCAGCAGGGAAGTCTGCTCTTGCTCACAGGTTGTTCAGTCTTCTGCAGACAGATCCAAGCTTGCCTGGACCAGAGCCTGTGCAGCCAAACTGGATTTCCTCACTTTAGCCAATAATCTGCTGTGTTAACTCATGGCCACAGCTACCTCCAAGAGCTCAGAGCACAGCCACAGCTGCTGGAAGCAGAGCCTCAGTTCACATTTTTCTGCAAACACCCCCCCAAGTTCCTGACTGAGGCAATTTTGAAAAACAGTGCTGTTCCATGAGAAGCAAGCCACTGTACTGAGGGTCTTTCTAATCTCCCAGTTTTCTCAAAGGAGTGTCTGAACCATGCCCTGAACAGATCTTCCAATGAGTAATTTTTTTTTTTTAAAGTTAAAATCAATGTACTATAGCACTGGTGTAACATCCAGTCTAATGCTCCCTCATTCCCTTCACCTCAAATACCTTCTGTAACTTGGAGAAGCAACTTCTGTGCAAGTGACATGATGTTAAAAAAGCCAAGCTACTGTTGGCAGAATATTTGAGAGCTTCCACTCGCATGACTTCAATCCCCAATCACATTCTGCTTCACACTGCTCCAGGAACACACCCACATTTTTAAGTCCCATACTGTCTCTAGTGACTGATGTTTATATGGAACCAACATAAGTTTTTCTTATTTTTATTTATGAAACTTCTGACTTCCCAGTTAACTCTAAGGACCCAGATGTTCAACAAGCTTCACATGTTCCAACAAAGTGAAAACAAGATTCCTTAACAAGTAGGATGTAACAAGAGCTGAGAACAACTTCCTACTTGAAAAATAACCACCTGGAGGGCAGTTGGCTGTAACCACTGATAGGGCTAAAGATAGTCAGTAGTTAAAGCACAAGGTCAGTGAACTCCATGCATTCACATCTGAAGTCTGTAACTTTCTCAGGAATATCAGTGGGTTTTTTCACTTAAGCCTGTCAAGCAAACATTATTTCTGTACTTCCACGGTAGGTCTGCTCTTCCCATGTTTGCTTCCCATTTAGTTATGGCCAATGTTTACTCAGTGAAGAGATATCCATCCCCTGTTCTGATAAACTAGATAAAAACCTGTACCAAAAATCTGATGCTGATATTAGCAACATTCAGAGTGTGACTCTTCCTTCACTTATTCAACAGCTTAGGCTGGTTCACTGGCATTTCTCTGGCTACTTTCAGTTATTCTCCCCACCTGCAGAGATCACGGAGATGTATTACTGCTCCCTTTTCCATAATATTCTGAGGCTGAATCCAACTATGACTTTAATATAAATAGCAAAGAAACAGTGGCTCCTTGAATTTGTCGCTGGGATATCTGTTTTACCAGCAGACCCATTTCTGCTATGATTACATAGTTAAAGATGCAGAACATATTGTACAGCTTTCACCTTCCAGTTACTTGTGATAGGCTACTTCTGCAAGCATATGGTTTTCAGCACTTTAGAAAAGTCTTCTTGATGGTTCATTGCAAGATGCGAGTCTCTGCTTTAGTAGCCTGTAAGCTGAACCACTGCAGTGTGAAATTCAAGAATACCAAATCAGAGGAAGAAAAATATACAAGAAATCCCAGGAACAAAGGGTTTAAACAGGCTGGCACAAAAACTGCTACAGACTGTCACGTGCCCAGTTTTCCTGGTGTTTTTGTTGCACCCCTTCTACCCCAAACTGCCTTTCATGTATTGTAACCTTCACTTGGGTCTCATATCCTATTTCCCATTACATTTTGAATTGTTACATTTATATTTAAAATCCGTCTCAAATCAGTCCAACACATATTAATGACCTCTAAATAATTTAGGAGGCATTCAGAGCATAAGGTGAGCCTCTACCAGACACTCCAAAGCTCTTTGACAGAAGGTCAAGATTTTGCATGGTCTTAGCAGGTACTATCGCAATGTCTTCTTTTCCTTGGCCTGTGTTCTTTCCTAAGTGGGTCAAGAGTTGTCTTTGGTTTTTGTACTTCTAAATACCCTGAAATAGCTTTCATTTAATTTTGAACAAAAGGAGATGAGAGTATTGCTGATTTCTCAGAAGCACCCAGGCAGGTTCAAAGACACAACATCCCATTCCAAGCTGGTAACTTGTACCATGTATCTGTAACTTGCTTGGACCTCTCAACACCTCAGACATTATGTGCACATCACAGAAATGAGAAGTACAAATCTTCCTGAAAAAATACATAGAGTTACACACGTATGACTTGCCTAGATAAAACAGAACCGTTTGAGTTTTCACACTGAAGCCTGAGCTCTGTCCAGATTACTGAAAATAAATTCCTTTTTCAGAACTTCAACAGTAGCAAAGAACCTATTTCAGACTTTAGCCATTTTTAAGAACACCACAAGCAAATAAATGAATAAATTAGGGAAAATGTTGTTAACAAGTGCTCTATCTCAAACACAGCTCCTCCCATAAGCTGCACCAAACCTCCATCCAAGCCCATTCCATGAATGAGTAGCATCCTGAATACACTGTTTGGTGTTTAGTACACTTAGGGCTAAAAGCTCCTACTTGGGTGGAGGGGAGCTGCAATCAGAGAGCAAAGAGCTCTGAGTCCTAAGCACAGCCCTGTCCAGGGCACAAGTAGCTCAGTACCACACAACTGTGTAAGATGTGCAGCATCAAAGTTTTGCCACATGATGTAACTATCAACGAACAACTTCTCTCACCTATTTCTAAACTGACTCTGCCCAGTAATTGCTGTTCATTACTGCTGATTTCTAGCACAGAAGTTTGATCCTTATCATCAGCAAGAGAGCAGAGCTGACTGGAAGATGGCTTTCTCTCAAAATACAGCCTCAGTACTGCTGCTGCAGAGGAGGAGACAAGGGGCTGTGATGGCAGAGAGCTGGGAAATCCCCCATGGAAGAAGCCAGGTCACGTGCTACAGGATCTGCCCAAGGATCACAAGCGTAACTTTATGGCCACAGAGAGAACTAACAGGTATTGGCCTGTATTTAATAAATATTTGAGACACAGCTTTGGTTCTTGGCATTGTTCCATATGCATAAAACCCAAGAGTTTATAAAAAGACACTGGGATTTCTAGCCACACTGCTTCCCCAAGCCAACAGCAGGGAACATGTCCCCATCTTCAAATATATCCATAATGCATGAAAAGCTGTAAAAGCCAGAATAGACGTTGCTGCCTTATAAGCTCTGAGCTATAACACACCAGATTTGTCTGTGGAGTTCCATACTTATCCTGTAAACTGTTCTAAAATGTGCACAATAAAAGTTAAGTTTTCATTTACAGTTTAATTTTGTCAACAAACCATGATTTATTATACCTACCTGTCAAGCACTACACTACTCCCTTTCAATATTACAGGAACTAAAATACAAGCTTCTAATTAACTTTGTCATATGAATAAGAGTTGTTCTAAAACTTCTCTCTTCAAAGCACTGAGATTTAAAGTAATAAATATTCCTTCAGAAGTAGGCCAGTTTGAATTTAATATGCACCAAATAAATATTCCCTCAATTAGATGTGAGCAAGTAAAAAGCTTTATGTTATGGCTTATAGCAATTTCAGATAAAGAGCTTGTGCAGTGGAATGAATCCAGCTACAAAATGATTGCAGTAGTGCAACATATTTTTAGCACAGGATAGCACTCATCTCAAAAATAATTCTGAGAATTTTTGTGATTTTCAGATCACACTGTTTTCATCGGGGCCACCACACCTAATAGATTTCACAAATTACTCTTAAAAAATTAATAAGGAAAATTAAGGATCCTTGTAATGAGTCATGTAACTACTTATTTGGCAGAACTACATTCTTTTTCTCTTTGTGCAGGAACAAGCATCCAAGTTGTACAAAAGAGAAAAAAAATAATAAAATTACCCATTCCTGTGATAAAACTTCTACATTATCACTACTTTAACAAAATGATCACTTCCAAACGAAATTTCTGCTCATTAGTTTGACTGAAATCTATGTCTGTCTTCACGACTAGTGAACTGTTGTTACTAGTGTGGAACAACCTCACCACTACCTTTTTTTAATTAAAAAGTTCAAGTTCAAAGAATACTTATGAAACAATCTACAAAAAAAAAAAGTATAATCCACAACTGAATCTCAGACTTTTCACATATCACTCACCATAAAACTCCCTTCTGCGATGACATCTCAGAGCTAAACACTGAATACAGATACCACTTGGACTACGTTTGCTCCTAGCAAACATTACCAGCTATTTTTTCTCTGGAGTGCTGTGGCCCTGTAAATAAGAAAGCACTTGTTTGAGGGGCTACACACCCCCTGTTTAATATATACCCCAAAGTCAGCAAAACTGCAGTCACTTAGGGCAGCTGCAGGTATTGACAGAAAGCATGGCTAGACTTGGCAGGCTGTGCTACAAGCCACTGACTAAGCAATGGTTCCACTAAGCCTTCTCAGCAAATTCATAGGCATTGCCAAAAATCAGATCTTTGTTGGAAAAGCATCTACATCAGGAGAAAAGCAGTGGTAGAATCCTCCAAAGGCCAGTCATGGTATCTTCTAGAACAGGGAGTTATTCAAGAGAACAGTGACTACTTCAAGCCATAAGGGTCAATAGTCAGCCTGCTGCCTTCAGCACCGACACACTCATTTTTACACGGGGGAGAGCAGGCGTCCCCAGCCAACGCACCCTCGGACAGACAGCTGCTGCAGGGAGCAACTGGGCAGCTATTCCCAGCCAATACTTTAACTGCTGTGGGAGACACAAAACATCTGGACAGACTTGACTGATCAAAAAGACAGGAGAAAACACACTGTACCTCTTTGTTTTCCTTTATTTTTCTCCAAGATCTGTTATGCTGGCTCCGATCACCTTCTCCCTGCAAGAGCTGGTACCAGTTCTGCACATTGGGAATATGGCACTGGGACAATGCAACTTTCAATGGGGTATCCACAAACATGCACTGCTAACTGCCAGGGCAGCCCTTCGTTTTTATCTTGGTTCTGCTTTCAAAACAATCACACGAGGACTGAAAGATAATTTGTGCTCTACATACTGACGTATGATATCAAATGAGTCCTAATACCCTGTGTTTCCCCTAAAACAGCTTAAAGAGAATCAGTGTTGTGTAAACTGGTGTTGGGGGGGGGGTACACACACCACACAAAAACCAAAATAACATGACTATAAGTTTACCTGTAATAAACTCAGGAATAGCATCATTTAATACCTTTAGTCTATTATTACAACCAGGAAGAGGTTTTAATTTTCAGAGACTACAAACCCCTGCACTTGTCTCTTGAAGCAGATGCTGTGATCCTGGATAGTGGGGGCTATTACCAAAGTCACCTCACATTTACAGAGGTAACACACACTTACCAACATGGCCCCTTCTAAAATTTTGAATTTATTCCTCCTGCAGTATCTTCCCAAATTCCCAGTTAATGCTGTTTTTTCAAACATGAAGAAACTTTGTGACACAGCATCTAGTGCTGGGTTTGAACATGTCAGTGGAACAGCTGAAGTGAAAATGACAAGTGGCTTCGGCATAACTTTAGACCAGGACTTGTGGGTAGAGGCAGAAGATGAATTTCTGGCAGTGCTTTTCAGTCCCTTCACAGTCCTTTGTTCTGGGGGATCATTGCCTGTTATAAGCCTTAATCAAGAAATTCAGCTTTGTCTCATTTACTCCCGAATGATTTAAAATTCATCTTATAAAGGGAGTATAGTCTGCTGTGATTCAGAGCTGCAAGTCTACATCTATGACAGTAAGAAAGATATGACACAAAGTTCAATCTTAGGCCTGCTTGTAGCTTCACTTTTCGTAAATTATTTACCATCTGTTCACAGTACTGTCTATTCAGATGAAGATGATTCAGCCATCCATGCCAGGAGTTACAAGTGGAGATGTTGTACCAAGAAGTCAGACCGATTCCCACTTCAAGTATTATTGCTTTGTGGGTGCTGCCAGCAAATATAGATGCCAAGCATTTTCCAAACACTTTCCTGAACCTTGACTCGGGGAACAGTCAGCAATTTGTCTATCAGCTCAGTTCACTGAGCAGCCTGGCACAGCCAGGTCTTCAGGAGGGACTTAGCACACAGGATAGAGACCTGTGCAGATGAAAGCAGGGAGGTCACAAATTACCATACAGGGAGTCACAGAGAAGGCGGCACAAAGATGCATCACGAAATATCTGACAAGCAAGGAGCACAGCAGAAGTGACAAAGGACCTCGGCAAGCCCAGCAAGTAACGCTAAACAGAGCGGGTCACAGCTGTGTATAGCTTCCAAGAGTGACAAAAAGTATCCATCAGATACAATAACTGGATGTGAAGTGTACAGGGGATTTCTAGAAAGGAATTTCATGGACAAGTGTGTTAGTACAAGAGTTTTGGCTGGACCAACAGGAGTAATGACTAGGACTGAGAAAACAGATTTACTTAATGTATATTAATCAGAACAGGTTAGCAGAGAAATGCCTGAACAAGAAAACACCCTGGAGAGATGGAGAAAATTCAGAATAACCTGTCTGGTGTGGTCCTGAGCCAAATGAGATGCCGAGGTTTCTGTAACACTCTACTTGCTCTGAGAAGACATTTGTAAGGCATTTTAGAGAAACAAGCCAATATGCAAGATCGAAAAGCAGAAGTTTAGCAGTGAAGAGACACTTTTACAAACTATCTGCACAGAGATGATAGCCTCAGCTACCATTGATTCAGCTGTGAATTGAAGAAATTGCCTGAAGGTCAAGGTTAAGAGCAAAGGGGACAAGAACAAAGCCTTAAGAAACAACCTCTTCCCTCCCCAAATCATTGGGGAAAGCAGAAATTGAAAATACAGCATCTCGTAGCAGAGGAGAAGTGTGAAGGATCAAACACTTGGCCATTTAAAATGAGCCTATGATGATTTTTATTACAACTGTCAATGGCAACAGCTGTCCTTTCTGTCCTCAAAAAAATCCCCACACCAAACATAGCCTAAACAGCTGAGCTCTTCCCTATCAGAACGCCTCCTGGAGGCACTCTGCAGCTTTAGAACGTGGCATCTCCCCTCCCTTTGCCTAGTTATAGTATGTTATTACTAATCCCACTACTACTAATCCCACGTAGAGAGCACAACAGCAGCAGCTCAGAGGTTGATATAAGGAGATAACACACATCCCCTCAAACACAGCATCGTTTCCTCAGGGACTTGTGCTTGTTTACTGGTATCCTCATGCTGCATCTGCTGGGTACTGCAGATCTGACCTCTGAGCTGAAGTCTGTCTATCGATCCTTGCAAGCTTTTACATTTAAATAAACATGGTGTAGAAGTGTTCTTCCATCTACTAATTACTGGGCAGAGACAGAGAACAATGCTGAACAAAGGCACATTATCCTGTCCACACAGGATGGCAGTTGTCACCACCACTCCAGGTTTTCTACAGATAACAAATTGTACTAAGGCAAGGACTCATTCCAACTCCAGATATGCAAACCAGCCTCTTACAGGTCTCGTAAATTCCTACTGCCAAATGGAAATACACATACACACACTCCCTCTCTCAAAATACCAACAAAAAAGTGTATTGGGAATCTACAGGCACAAAAAAAAAACCTGACAAGCTGCAAAATTATAATTGCATAGAAAAATAGGACATGATTAACTGCTGCATATTCTAAATTCCTTTGGGACACTGAAATAAAACCAATGAGATATATACAAGAACAAGGGATTCTACCGTGGCAGAGAAAAATAAACTCCCTACCAGCAAAAAATTAAGCTCACATTTTAACAATCCTGTCAGAAAGTACAAAGAATATTCCTTCCTCATAATAAAAAAACAAGCAAACAAAAAAGTTGAAACAAACACTGAAAGTACAGATGCTGAAGAAAATTCTTAGAGCAGCCTGCCACAGGCAAGAAACAAGTGCCCATGTAAACAGAAAAGGCCAGTAAAAATGTGTATATTGACAGTACTTCCTGAATTAGGGAAAATTATGCCTTGAGTTAGTGGCCTGCTGCCACCCAGATCCCATCAGCTGAGCAGCAGAAAAGAAAGCTGGCTTGATATGAGATGCTGTTCTCATTTATGAAATGCTGCTATCAGTACCAAAGTTAATAAAAATGAGCTATGGATGATGAGATTCGATTTTGCTTATGTGGTACCCAAGCTGTGCCAGGTTCATTCTAATGTACAGATAAAGATATTTCCTGTCTCCATCAGCACACAATCCAGAAACTGCATGTCCAATGTGGGCAAAAACCACATGGAATTATGTAGTTTCTCCTGTGCACACCATTGAGATGCTCCAAGGTAACCCACCAGGGCTTTAGGGACTGCTGCAGAAGGACCTGGGTAACCCACAGGTCCTGTGTCAGGTTTGCTGACCCTGAGGGGTTGTCTCAAATACCCTACAAGATTCCAAGAGGCACCACGTGCATATCTGTGCTTATGCAGCAGAATTCTGCCCAGAATACTGATTAAACCATGTACACGTGGGTTAATTTCTAGAGCAGATTAAAATAAATTTGAGAGCAGCCACTCTCTTTTTTCCTTCCAACCAAAATAAGTTGGGAGTCAAATTCCCCTTCTGGTAACAGCACCTAAAGAAGCCCAGGTGATGAGAAAGTTTCAGAGGTTACAACAAAGACTCCCAGCTGAGTCTGCCCTCTCCACAGTTCTTTGTATGCTGAAGCCAGAGTTAACTATGGCATCATTCTTCAGGAAGTTTCTCAACTGACCCAGCTCAATCAGTTTTCAGCAAGGATGTGGGGGGCCTGGGATAAACCCTATTTTTAGTGTATGAAGCTGCTTCTGGAGGCTTTTCTGTTTGGTTTTGTTTTTAAATTAAAATCATCTTGAGAAGATGAGAAACACATGAGAATAGCTGTCAAGAATCTCTACCATTGCATTAGAGCAATGCCTCTGAGTGCACTCCCAAGCTCAGGGCCCTGCAAGGTGCAAGAGGAACAGCAAGAGACACCACTTCCCTTCCAGGAAATCACTGATTCCTGGCCAAGACAAGTCATAACCCACAAGGAAGACAGGACAAGCTGGAGACTAAACATGCAGAAGGGGTAAGTGGGAGGAGGAGGAAACATTAAGGTGAACAGCACCTAACAAAAGAACGAGACAAATACCAAGAAGAAAAACTCATAGTAGTAAGCACTTAAATCTATTTCTGATCCTATTCAAAGAATGACAAATATTCTCAAGGGAAATAACAGTTCCTGGCACCACACCCACACGTCATTATGCTAAAGCTTTTGCATTTTCTCACTGCTCACATTAATTCGAGCTTCAAAAAAACACAATCTGGAAAATTCAAAACACAAGTTGGAAGATTCTGGCCCTATTTGTGCTCCTGCAGCCCCAGCCAGTTCTCAAGTGCCAAAAGATAATTCAGTAGGGAAGACCACTGACCTGGCTGAACAGAGAGCTCTGGCCAGAATCCAGGGTAAAAAGGAAAGCTTATGACCTTTAGAAACTGGGGCAGGATGCATGCAAGGATATCAGGAGGTTATGCAGGGAGAAAATTAGAAGGGCCAAAGCCCAACTAGAACTTAATCAGGCTACTGCCTATTATACAATAGACAAAAAAAAAATTTCTATAAATATACTGCATGTATTTATGCACGCAATGTATACATGTACAATGTATGGTATTCTACAAATACCACTCTAAATGGCCAGACTATAAAGAACATTAAATGAAACAGAGTACCTAAGCTGTAAATAAATATTGGACTGCTACAAATAAATTTAACAGCATTTTGTAGTGTTGTTTTAAGCTACAGCATTGACAATAAAAATAAAACGTTTTGTGGCTAAGGAACCATCTAATGTCAGTGGCACCCTTTAGTAGCAAGCCAGACAGGTTCCATAAGTTCAGCCCATAATCCTCCGAGCTTAACTTTGTTTGCAATAACTAGGCAGCAACCACTTGTACGACAAATTGACCCACGAGCCCAGCCTATTTCACAGATCACAGGACACCAGAACTTTTCAGTTATCACATCTCACATCAGCCTGCTGACATCCAGCACTTCCTAAAGCAGCAACTGAGGACAGCAAGACCCAGGTCTGTCCATAGCATCAAATAAAAAACTTCCCATGCATCAAAGCCTCCTTTCCACACAAAAATCAAGCACTCCACCTTTAACCAGTTCCTCCCTTAAGTGGGAGGCATCGCTTGGATCAGTGCTGTGCCCTCTTTACATGATGACAGAAGAGGAAAAAGGGAAAGGCAAGAAAGCACTCAGGGAGGCCTATTCCTTGAGCTGCCACGGACACCCGCTGCTGACCACACCGAGGCCAGTGAGTCCCGTGGCAGAGCAGGGCTTCCCCAGCTCATCTCCGTGAGCCACTCTGCTAAATACAGCAGTGTAATCTACAGAACCAGGTTACACAGTATTTGTTAATATTTACCATTGTATTTCACTTAGATGTAAGCATTTCCAGTGAAAAGTGTGTAAGAGGACATCCAGGGGAAAATTCAGAGCAGATATACCAAAAGGCATTGCTCCAAAAATCAAAATCATTAACATAACCAGAGAGCTGTATAGCACTGTTTCTGCAGTGCTCCATCTGCACAGACGAAGCAGTGCTTCTCTCTAGTTCCATCTATTCTCTACAAGAGAAAGACCCAAGTAAATTTCCAGTCTAAAGTAACGAAAACACTCTTGTTTCGTAAAGAGGATAGAAAGAAGTTAATGCAGCAAAACAGTATGAATTAACTTGAATCTTATAGCCTGGCACTTGCATGTAAATAAATCTAACTTTATTATGGCTCTTGTGTTAGCACCCAGTCTCTGAATACTTCATCATGGATGAAAATGGAAACAACTTAAAAATCCCATGCACATGATAATAAGGCTTTGCAATGTACCCAAAGAATACATATTCACAGATTTACACTCCTTGTTGAAAAACTGGATACAAAGCTGGAACAACTTAGAATTAAGGCTTAAGTTTGAAGAAGGAAACAAAATCCTCATTCTTACTGGGCTTTTGGGTTGAGCGTTTTTGCTTGTTTAAAGATAGAACTACACTCAGGAATCTGAATTCTTAATACAGCTGTTTACTGATCTAAATTTCACTATCATCTCTTTCCCTCCAAAATCATGTTGAAGTAGTCTGTTGAGATCCAAAAGCACAACTATAGTAATTACACTTTGGATGGGACAGAATTTCCTTGCTTTCCCTCTCTTGCCAGGCAGAGCTCCTTCTCAGATGGATCAGTTTTTCTCCACTGATCTACAAAATAAAGCTTCTCATTTTACCTCATGTTAAAAATAAGAGCAAAACATGCAGAAAGAAATTCAAAACTAGGTCCTGGAGTGTTTCCCACTCTTGCTACATGTCTTTTTGCAGCAATTAACTACAACCAAACAGTATTTATTAAAAAAAAATTAAAAAGTCAAGGCATGCTTTTTTTTTCTTCCTATCACAGGCAGAGTCCAAGATAAACATGATATCTACTCTACAAGCAAGATATCGGGGGGATTTTTTGTTTGGTTTTCCCCTACATTCTTGCTTCCCAAGTAGACACTGCTTATTATATCACCTTAAAAATCTGTGCATATGCTGACACTAACGCAGGGAGCAGAAAGATATTTCTAGCTCCATAGTGAGTAACTGCTTCTGTAGCTAAATGGTCAGATTTTTCAAGCATACTCCCCCTCACTTTTAATCATTTTTACTTTGGGGAAGACACCCAAAGTTGTAAGCAAACTCCCAGCTGTGCCAACATACTCCATGTGGAAGCCCACACTACCCAAGCTCATTCTCGGTGGTACAAGCACTCGCTACACCACAGCTCAGTGCAAATCCTGCACATGCTGCAATTCAGACTTCAGTGCAGCAAAACCACAGCCTCTTTAAGGAGCTGCAGGATCCGCAGCACATTTGCAGAGCAGTCCCTGAATTTTTCAGGAAGCATCTCTATTAATATTGCAATGCTTTTGTATTTTTTTGACCTAACGCAGCTTTTGATTCCAGCTTAAGCAGCAGCTCAAGAACTGAAAGAAAATGATGCATTTTTTTAAAAAGTGAGAAATGGGTTGCTGCTGGCACTTATCTGGAATCTCTGCTCGGTGCTGGCTTTAGCCAATGCCAAATGATATTCCAGATGGGTTGCTGAGTGTTTTTGGTTTTTAAAAAACATGGCAGCCAATGCACCCATCTGGCTCCACATAGAAGTGATGTAGGAAAAGAGATCAAGCTCTACCCCTGTAATTGACGCTGATAAATCGGGCACTAAAATTGTGCACAGCAGGGAAGAAATATAAATGTATATACAGAAAGAAGAGCAAGCACAATTTGTCTGCATCATTAGAGTAAATGTTACCATTGAGTGACTCCCACCATGCTCCACACACAAAGAAACTTTCAACTGCTGAATCCCTGTGAACTTTTAAAATGCTGGTTCTGGTATTTCAATGTAGTTTACAGCACAGAGAAGAAGTTTAGATGTGCAAACTTGCCACATGAACAAAAAGCAAAGAACAAATAATAAAGAGCAAAGCAGCAAGCAGTACAGGTTCCAAAATTTACGCTCCAAGGGAAGTCAGAGGTCAAATTACATTGGCACCTTGCATTATTTTCAATGGTGCTAAGTTAATAAAAGGTTATATAGTTTTGTTTTGAGACAGCTTACATTTACAGCAATAAGTACTTTCAAAAATCACGCAGTAGTAGAAAGCCCAGCAAGCCCAGCCAAAAGTGTGTTAACGGCACAACAGATGAAAGCAAAGACTTCAAACTATTTAGCTTTGCACTGCAGCAATTCTCATGTGTGGCCAAATACTTCTCACATGTGGCCGCAACAACAACGAAAAAGGATGGAGCCTATTTTGTCATTAATACAGCCTCCAAGTACTCTCTATTGTAAATGTCACTGATCTTCGACCTTCAGTTTTGACAATACTTGATATCTGAGGGAGCTGAAGCTAAGCATGTTGTTAGGTTTAACAGGAAAACATCTATTCTCAGTTGCAAATGCCAGAACTGTTATTTTTCAAAGAACTGAGTTTAAAAAAACCAAAGCACACTTTGTTTTTTTAATTTTTATTAGTCAAAAAGCAAGAGGCACAATTTTAAATCTCTTCTAACTTAACGCTGATTTAGTTACTTTAACTTCAGCAGAGTAATTTTTAATTTACAGTGGCAGAAGCAGGAGGAAAGTGAGAATGACAGAACTCTGGGGAGGAACACTGACTGAGCACGCTCTTGGAGAGGTCTCTGAGCCCCAGTTCACCGTCAAGGTATGTGAACACCCGAGTGTCACAATCCCCCAGCTGCCATGCAGGATGACTGCCGGGTGACAGCCTAAATTACATGGAGTTTGCTTGCTTTCTCCTTTCCTAGAACAGCTCATTGCAGCACTGATAGAATAAAAAGTCATAGCAACCAAGACATGGAAGGAAAAAAGCCCAGGCATACAGAAATCAGTGGGCATTCCGCCATCCAGGATGCTGGAGCCAGGATTTCATGCATTGTCTCATTCCATTAATATTAAAGTAATAATGAGCACAGATTTACCCAAAAGGACATCTCATTCAAGCTCCTGGATCACTGGCATCTTCTAAACAGTCAGCCAGATGTTCACAGATGCACATCCTTTTCATCCTGAAGAACAGAACCATTTCAAGCAGCACCCACTGAAGCATTAACATAGGAAGGAAGGTTCTGCCCATACTTCTACCAAGAATCAGATGGGTCTGGCTCACTAAAATGGCAGCTTCCTTGGAGGCTTCATGTGCAGCAACACAGGGGAGATTCATGGCTATCAGCAGAGACTAGTCTCTTCTTTACAGATTTTAACAAAGCAAGAAGAAACAAAACAAATTCTGCATTCATTGAAGGCAATAACAAAAACTCCTCTTAATGTTACAGTTTCCACCTCACACTTAATGACTAAAAATAATATACTACTTTCCTAGAACCATTGAAATTAGAAGCTAAATAAATACTTGAATGAGAAGGAAAAGTGACAGTATGATCAACCCCAGCTGGGAATCCTGCTCCATCACTCAGGGACTTTTGTTTGCTATTTCAAATACTGAAACAACAACTACCAGCCCTGACCCTGCACAGCTGTACCTGCCTCACTCTAGAGCTCAGGAAAGCACTGAGAGGCCAGGACCTATCCCAGTTGTTGAACAGAGCTTTTCCTGTCGGTTTTTTTTTTTTTCTTTTAAACAGTATTGCTTACTAACTAGGATTCAAGATCACTAAATATAGACTGTTGCTGTATAAAAAAAGACAAAGCAATGTTGAGTCTACTGTCATTCTGACAACTTCAAACATCCTGCTCAGTTTGGACTGTCAGACCCAGACCTGTGGCAGCAGCAGTATTTAAGTCACATCAGCAGCCTGTGCGGTGCTCCAGGCAAAGAGACAACATTGGAACCTGCTGTACCCAGCCAGCTAATTTTTTCTACGTAAATAATATGTTAATAATACTTTACCTTCTGCTAGGTCAGGACACTAACAATCTATTATAGGTAGACATTAATTTCTAGGAATTTCAGCAGATCTTTGTAAAACATATTTCAGTATCAATATTTATCCAAGAAGAAAATTTAATCAAACTGGCATCTGCCTGCCTTCTCCACTTTGAGGTCACAAATGGAGATGCAGGATTTTTTTTTAATTGATTTTTAAGTTGCAGTAAGCCTTAGCTGCTCCTTTGTAAAGCCACCAAGCAATGAACAGCAGTTCAAAGGTGAACAAGTAACTTAAAATTAAACCGGTCCAGAAATAAGACTTCTGCCCCAAATAATTCCTTTTACTGCAAGAGTATAGTATTGTTAATATAACATAGCTAAAGGTTTCTTCTCCACAGAGCTCACCCAAGAAATCTCTGCTGGCATTAGGAACTCCCTGCAACGGCTGCAAACAGCTTTGCTGGTTCTACATGAAACCAAACCAGGGAAAAATGTGATGAGGTACCCTGCTCACCTCCCCTGCGTGTGTGGCAGGAGGAGAAGGTCAGGGACTTCATGAAGGAAAAATCACATTGCTGTCTTCTGTGATCACCTTCTACCACTCAAAACCCTACACTCACATGGGTGACACTGGCAGGATTTTTTATCACATGAAAGAAGTGCAATTATCATTGAAAATATGTCTTAAAAGCCTAAGAACTAAAAAGAAAAGCACAATGTATTTGAGGCCTTTAAGTCTACGTAGGCTTATATGTTATTAATGCACAGAGTCTTGATTCAGTTTTGAGAATTCGAAAGTCCTGGACTTTCCTTGCAAGAAGGACCCAGTTTTCACCTGATCTGAATACACACACGCAAAACTCCACGAAGTCTTGTTTTCAAGTATATTAATAAGGTTTATTTCTAGGGCTCTGACAGAGGGGCATTGATTTAATTTTCATTACACAGTACGCTACTAAAACCTAAAGTTAAATTAAAGACCAGAGAAGAAAAATATATTTCTCCACAATATCCTTCAAACTTTAGATGTACATAAATACATGAAAGATGATCAAATGTATTAGCAGTGGGTGGACTACTCAGGCTTTCAATAGAGCTCAATTTAACAATGTTTGTACAGATTCAAGACTGAAGAGCCAGAGGCAAAACAGGCACATATTAGACAACTAGGTCAACATTAGCCTGATAGCAGGCCATTTCACTCTGTGAATAAATAGAAATAAGGAAAACTGTTTCAAAGGTGAGATCCAGTAATATCTAGTTCCTGCACTTAAAAAGAACAAAATCTAGCTGAAATGTGTAAGTGCATAAAATTCATCCACCAGATATATAGAAAAGACAATACTTAACACACATCAAGTCCTTTATGTGATTTCTCTCCAGCTGAGCATACTTAAGTCATGCATTAAACTATTCATTCACAATTACCAGGATGCTGCCACATGAAGGGGACTTATGGACATGTTAAATACAGTTACAAGCCAGAGAAAACCATCAGTTTTGCAGCTTTTGCTCACAGGAAATTAGTTTATTCGTGCACACACACACACAAAACCTGAACAATTAGAGCTACCAAAATCACTTATAAATTCTGCTGTTCATCATCCCAAATGTTACATTTGGGAGCCGGGGGAGGAAGAAGCCTACAACCAGTCAGATTTAATCATAACATCTGCCAAGAACTCCCAACCTTCGATTTCATTCCAACAAGAAGTAACCTTTAAGAAGAACACACAAAAAAAGCTACACTCTGTTCAACAAAACCCACTTGAAATATTTAATGTCAAAGCACTGATAAATTTAAGAGAAAAGGTTGGGATGTTTCAAGAGCTGCATAAAGCAGTTGAAGCAAGTTGGAGATTTACAGTGTCTGCCCAGAGCTGAGGGATGCAGCATTAAAGAGGCTCAATCCAACGTGCTGCTTAAATCCAAGCAAGCTTTGATTTATATTAATTCCTTCTGATTTTAAAGATTCTCTGTCCATCTAACACCCCCTCAGTTCACTGCCTGCCTACTTCACCAGGGAGACACAACCAGCTGGGAGGATGCCATGGTGGGGACAGCTATCCTCAACCTACATAGAACCTGTCAGTAACTCAACCCTCTGGCTGGCTACTATCAAGTGAACCAGGGAAGGGGCAGACAGAGCCGAGTCCAGCAGCAGCACAGGACACTGGTGACGCAGGTGGCTCTGGCCCTTGGCTGCACCTCCCGTGCTGACGCTTATCACAGGCTTTCCCATACCCACCCTGTAGCCAAGGGGAAAAAAAAATAAAGCCAAAATAAAAAGTACTGCACTTTGGATTGTTCATGGAGGAAAGGGGAGGAAATGGGTTTAAAATTACAGAGGAAGGAAAGGTCTGCAGACTGAGAAGAACATTTTTTTTTCACTTCCAAAAACCACACAAAGCTGAAAGCACACAGTTCAAAAGAGTTGTAACAGCTTGAGCCCTTCAAGCTTCCTTGCATCCCACTGGAAAAGGACATTCCTTTAACTGAAGCCTTTAATAACGAAGCACCTCCATAAAGCAGTCAAATTTCTATTGGTAATGTATCAGAATACACTGCAAATATTAATTAACAGATGAACAAGAAAACCCAATACAGTAACTTAGATGGCAATGCAAAGTTAGTTCACACCAGCCAAGGTCTCCTGCAGCCACCAACAGGTTAAAGGTCAAACACTCTCATGGAAATGTAATGCCACTTGCATTTTGAGGCTGATGGAGAACAGCTAATCCAGATTCATCTCCAAATGATTTCACAGGGTTTTTTCCTCCCACCATCACCACATTATATTTTCAGTTTAATTTTGTTTCAGCAATATGCTTCACAGACTAAGATATTACACTTAACATTTGACACTAATGTGTTCTAACAAAGTTGATGCATTAAAAGGATTACACATTTACAGATTACTGAACAGGTTCCTCCTGGATGCCTGCCGAAAGAATCCTGCAAATGTTCTGGCTCTAGGCTTTCTCGGTTACACCCAGCATTCATCTTTGCTGGGCTGGTGTAATCGGTTTGCATGCCACCAAAGAATCTGAAGCAACTGGGCTGCTTTCACTAGAGCCAGGCAGAGCAAAAGGACCCGAATAAATTAAAAAGAAGGTTAGACATCAGCTAATTCTTCTCGCAGCACATTGCTGTTTATTCTGGTGCTTTGTCAATTTAGTAATCCAGCAAAACCATATATATGGCTGTTATCTTGTATGTGCAAGCAAGAGATTATTAGGAGGGAAAGGAATTTAAATTGTCTGTAATAACAAACCTGAAACATTCAGAAAAAAGAGAGGAAGGAAAAAAGGAGAAAGTTGCCAGATAAATCGGGGTTGCAAAACTGAAATAAACGTTTTATGTTTGCTTAGTTTATTTTTAAGCAGCAGAAATTCACATGCACTGAAAACCATTTAACTTGCAGGGATTTAGGTATTGAAAATGCCATGAGAGAAAAGTCACCCAGCAGGAAGGTTGGCACATTTGCCTCCCAGGCTACTGAAGGAACGGTCTCAGAGGTAAGGACAGGACTGCAATTCTGAAACAGGTTAATTACATATATATACATACATATATATATATAAAAGAACTGTCCTGAGGGCTTTCTGCATTTCTATACTTGCCATTTCAAACTTCCAGTATTAATTTGAACTTCTACTTCCTTGGGGGAAAAAAACCAGGAGTTTTGAACTTAGTCTTTAATCACTTCAGGATACAACCACGTGTTCCGCCAAGAAGTGTTTCTTTCACCTCCTGTATAGGGCAGAGGGGAAGTTCTGTTTTGTGTCAGTAACTCATCTGAGAAAGAATTATGAAATAGTTAAACTCACACACACCCTTCCTGCCTCTCTGGGAAAGGAAGAGTGCATTTATTTATGTATTCTATTCAGAAAGCTATATTTGAAAGCTATTTTAAGGCTGCAGACTGAAACGTTTAAGAGGCAACATTAAAGCAATCTGGACAAAAGGGGCTTTTTAGCCTGCTGTATCTGCATGGCACCATAGTCTTTAGATGAATTCTATATATATTTAGAAGATTCGTGCCAAAATTAGTGCACAATTGAAACAGGAGCACTGAAAAAATGCAACACCACAACCTCAACTACCTAAGAGTTTTACACCCGTACAAAAATATTCTAGCAGGGCAATCCAATGCTGGTTCAAGTTGTGCTGCAATTTAGAAAGGTCGTTCTTGACAGACCTCACGTTACTGCTTCTTTTCAATTAATTTTTATGACCTTTCCAGTTTAATTTTGACATACATACATACTGCTTGAAAAGAAGCAATTTCTAAAGGTGCTATCAGGAGGCATGAAGCAGGAACTTAAATCCTTGGTGTTGGATGAAAATGTCATCAATTGGAAAATGATTCCTTTATACAATCTGGTGCAATGAACTGCTTTCTTCAAGCAGTGAGTATTTCTTTTAATGGCACATCAAGTGATCTTGGCAAATCCAATGATCCTCAGTAACCAAGTGATTTTATTTTGGCTATAAAAAATGCAACAAGTTCCAATCTGACAATTTACATGCCTTTGGTGTTACTTTCAGTTCACAAAAATACCCCAAATCTTGCTTTCCCCTTCCCTCATTCATTCTACCACTACCCTTGTCATGCACCCTTCTATTCTCAACACACTGCATCAACCAAATTAAAGGAAGCGTACAGAGCTCAAACTGCTAATCACCTGCTTGTACTATTGATCAGCAGCTTTTATGACCTATTACAGTAGAGTGAGAAACAACCACAGAAATTTAACTGCATGCTACATTTCGACTTTTGGAAGTAGACATCCTCACAGACCTTTCTAGTAGCTAATCCCCCCCCACTCTTTTACCACAGCAGTTTGAACAACTGTGCCCCACACCAGACTGGAACAGAAACATCTGGAAAATGCATTTCTTAAAATATACAGTTTTTTTTTCAAAAAGCAGCAAATATATTTTTATCCAGATTCTCAGAAATGCTATTCTGCACTAAGCACAGATTTGTCAAATTGGTACCCAAAAGAAGATATTATGCCCTAGGAGGGGACATTTAAAATGAAACTATTTACAGAGACTCAGCTGCAGAAGTCACACTGTACCTCAGCTATCACGCAGTTGAAAGCAAATATTTTATCAATGAGGAACAAACTACATGCATTTATTTGTTTCCTTGAACTCATTACCCTGCCTGTGAAGAAATGCTTGTCAGATACAGGTGACAAATGATGAAAATTGCAAAAAAATTCAGCCAGTTAATTAAAAAAAAAAAAAAACCCTAAAACCACCCCCACTTCCTGTATCTCATCTCTCTCTCCTCCAACAATGACAAAAAATGTTGTTTTACATAAAGCAGGTAGAGTACCACCACGTAATATCAATATCAAACAAAGCAGTGACCTGCCAACAAGAGGCAGACAGTAATTTCACAAACCATTAAATAATTAAAGCTAAGTGTCCAAAGGATTCTTGTAACCACACGGTTTGACAGGTTTCAAGAAGCAGGACTCAATATTTCACTGCATATTCAAAAACAAGCTCGTGTGCTTTACAAGGTCTCCGCACTCCTGCGAACCTTGTCCATTATAAATACCTGCTCGAAATATATTCTCACTTTGAGATAACTTACACAGTTGACTATTTGCAGGGCAAACGAATGCAATCAAACACCAAAGCTTCAAGGAGATTAGAGAGCTGCCAAGGTCTGAACTATATCAACAGCTTGAAGTCAGCTCATTCAATAAGGCTTTGACAGTATTACACTGGCAAAACAAACAAACCCATGGTGTTCGCATTGGCCCTGGCTTCCTCTTGCACTGACTCTTTCTACTCATGGGCAGGGGAAAAGGCACCTGCTAATTCCCATTTCTAGGGAAAGAATCTGATCCTGCAGCCCTAGGAACATCACAAGAGGGCTGCTGGGCCAGCATCCAAATGTTACAACCCAGAGGGGATACACGGACAAAGTGTTCTTGCTTTATTTCAAACTGAATTTGCCCCATTTTAGCTACTGCTCCCCTCCTACCCCGCCTTCTTTTCCAAGTTGTCATACGAAAATAAATCAAATGCCTTACAGAAATCAGAGTGTATCATATCACTGTGTTTCAGTCAAACCTGCAGCTCCATAGCACAGAGCCTGACTGGGTCCCATAGAACAGCAATGGTCTGCAGGAACTAAACTGCTGCCTCTTATTTACATTATTTATTGCTTACAACAGCCACTTTTCCTTATTTTGCCTGGAATGGATCTCAGGCTATCACTATCATCTATATTTCAGCCACCTGAAAGCAAGGGTTGTTCTCTAATCACCTCCCGTTTCTCAGTGACTTAAAATGTACTGGGAGTCTTCAGTATTTTATGGGTGTAAACTGTCATCTGAAAATGTTTATCCCCAATAGCAATTATTTAATATTGTCTTTACTTACTGGAGAAAAGTTATGTCATTATTTCTGCAATATGGAAACACAGCAGCTGGTTTCCCTCTTACTACAAAACAGACATTCATTTAGAATCATATAGAAGAATGAATATCGGCAAATTTACCATTCTCACTCATAACATTTCATATTTGGTTTGTCTCAATGAATTCAACATATTTCTTCTCATTAAGCATAAACCAGTTGTCCAGTACTTCTTAACTGAGAATTACCTTCCCTTACGAGTAGTTTTACTGCTGGTGCCTTGTTTGTATTTTTTTCCTGTAAGTTCCCCTTTTTTATTTATGCCTTCTAGTCCCTCTAACCATGAATTTTCTTTTGAAAAAACATACATTCATGTTCCTCTGGAAAGAATGCTTGGCTTTGAAGGGTGTACAGCAAGGCATTTGAAATGGTTTCCATCTATTGCTGTTTGCATTTAGCTTCTTCCCAATCACTAAATACTTCATCGCCTTTTGAGTATAGAAATAACAATCCTTCCAAAGCCTTTGTGTATTCCTATATGTATGTGTGTATACAAACACACATTCCAACATCTCTAAGGTGGGTTAACATTTTATTTGTACATAAACTTACTGGCTTCAAGCTCATGAGACTTGAAATTCATATACACAAGTGGAGGTGCTCTTGCCTACTATCTTTTCAAAGTTCAGAGTTTCATCTCCAGCAGATTTGCAAGTGGCTGCAAAAATCTGCATTCTACCTCCTCCTACACACTTAATAGATCTTGTCTCCCTTGTTTTTGTGCTCAAGCACTAAAACAAAGAAACCAGACACTGGAGTACCTGTGTTCTCAAATGCCACGCGGCACACAAGGATTGATGTACAGCAGTCACTGTTTAGAAAGGCAGCATTTCCAAGCAAACCTAAATTGCCCAGGTTCCATTTTGATTCAGTACCTCTTGGCTTATTATTTCTATTTGCAAGAATCTGCTTATTAAAGTGCTGAGGATTTATGTATTGATGATGAAGAAACTTTTAAGAGTTATCAGAAGAAAACTGCAGGCAGTGACAGCAAAGTTGGGAGCTGGTGAAGTTTTGACTCTCTGGAACATAAAAGCAATATATTGAACAGCTTGTATTCTCCACGACCTGTAACAAGTCATTTTACCTACTGTGTGGAGAATCCTTTCATTCTTGGGAGAAGACAGAATCTCCATTTCTATAGCTCATTAGTAACCAATTTCCATAGTTCATCAGTAAGCAAAAGGAATGTAAACCGACACCTTGAAAAATTGTCCTGTGCTTAGTAATACACTGCTATTCTTTTCCAGGGTTAAGGCAAATATGCACAGTACATACACTTCAGATTTGCATTTCATGAATTTAACACCAGTGAGGCAGAACAAAAATAGAATAGCTTTATTCATCCAGGGAAGATAACACACTAAGTTCTATCCTTCCCTAAAAAACCAAGTACTTCTCCATCAGATTTTGGACATTTTAAGCACTTGGGAACTCACAAAATTGAAATTCTTTCCTCTGGAAACTATAGAGCCTAGCAAAACACATACTTAGTATATCATACTTTTAAAAAAAGCTTCATTAGAGCTCTCTGAGCAATTGCTAGGGCAAGCAGATTAAACCTTTGAGCCTTCCTGTGAAGGACAGAAGTGCAGGAAAGAGATTTTGGGGTAAAAATAATGCTGGGCATGACTATTAGCTTATCTTCTATGGATCATACATCCATAAGAAATTAAAAACAAAACAAACTGAAAAAACAGAAGTCTCCAGTACCAGGGACTGTCCTACCCGAGAACTCTCTTTGTTGCACAGGCTGAAGGCCACCGCAAGAGAACACCAAGAACGTCCCCACTCAGTCCAGCTAATACCTGCACACCCAAAGCAAAGCACCTGCCAGTGACTGAAGTCGTGAAACCAGGCACAACTCCACTGAATTCAGCAGAAATGGGCCTGTTTTGACTGATGGTAAATTTGATCAAGGCTCTGTCTGCAGGCTCTGTTTTCAAAGAGCTGCTTATCTCAGCCTATCACCATGTCCATCTAGCAGCCACAAAGTCAGTTGCCCTCCACTGTAGAAGAACATATATAAATACATTTGTCCCTCTGTTCTCTTGAAAACTACCCAAGCCAACAGGATCATCACTGGTACCAATATACCAAACAATCCTGTCACTTTAAGGAAGTGATTCACAGCATATTGTGGTTTTAAAGCTGCTCATCTCTACCAGCTAAACCAGACAGTTTTTCTTCTACCACTTCCTAGCAGTATTAATAATTATTTTAACATTTTAATAATCTCCCCTTCACTTAGAAAAAAATATTTCTGCTTTTAATGCTCCTCTGAATCATTAATCTTGTCTTCAAGAACATTATCTCTTCTATTTAGCATGATGTGTGTGTGTATACGCACAGTCATTCAATCATTCATTCCAGTGTTTAGCTGACTGTTCTAGAGGCACTCCAGAAAGGCCCAGAAATAGCTGAAATTTTCAGGTAAAGCCGTTCTTGACACCATGATACAACATGATCCATTTGATGAAGCAGCCAAAAAACTGAAGTCATTTACTTCTGTAACACTGCTTAACACTGGAAGTCTCACTGAGATCAATTTCAACCTGCCATTTATTACTGCTTCAAGAACTCTACATGCCTTCAAGAGAATCTACAGCAAACCCTTGCCCTTTTTATCTCCTTCATACCCGAGATCACAAAACTAATACAAGTCCGAAGCTTTAAGAAGCTACTGCTTTCCTGTTGACTCAGGGTTCTTCCAAGCAGCTTTGCACACGAAGGTATCATTGCATTACATCACAGGGACCTTTTAAACCTGCAGTACGAGGCAGCAATAATGCATACAAAACAGCTAGAGAACAGGGTTCATTTCAGCTAAACATTTTGGAGATTCTCTTTAGAGGAAAACCTTCCTCTTCCTCTTAATGGATTGTTACCATAAATGTTTCATGAACATAATGTTTTATGTGGGTGCTAAATAAGGAAAAGACAAAAAGTACTTGTTACTTCCAGTAAAACAACTGAAACCCTAGGCCACTGAATAAAAGTATACAAATCAAACAATGTATATTTGCACATACACTATAAAAATACACCCATTGATCAACCAAAACATTACTGGGCTACTGTCTCGGTTTAGAGACAAATTTTAGGAGAAAATGCCCCTGGAATGAGCATTTCCTCTAAAGAAAAGGGCTTTGATAATCCTGTTTGCCAGTGAGATAAATGAATACCAGTGGGTGAAAGCAAAAAAACCCCTGTTTATTAAAAAAAATAAAAGGGGGCCCCATAAGGCACAGAAAAGGATTGAATAAATACTAGATATTGAAATTTCAAAACCTTGACCTCCACCCCCCACCAGGCCACGTGGCCGGGAGGCAAAGAGGGCAGCTGCCCCCTTTGTCACAGGCTCCCGAGAGCAGAGGGGAAAAAAAACCAAGCCAAAACAGTTCAAGGGAAAAAAACAAAAACCAAAAAAAAACAACAACAAAAAACCCCAACCAAACAAAAAAACCCACAAAAATCAAACAAACAACCAGACAAACAAAAAAGAAAAAATTAAACAAAAATAACCAAAAAAACCCCAACCGAAAGATCTCTGCTGGAGTCCAGGGAAAAAGGTAGGGAGAGAAAAAAAGCAGCTTCTTGCCTAAGCAAGCAAAAACGAATCCAACAAAAGGAACCATGTAAGGTGCTGGTCCACACTGCGCTGAGCACACCCAGCGAAGAGTTTGAACAGAGCCCGGGTCCCCAGGCTCCAGCCCCATCCCTGGTTCATCTGAAAGCTACAGCAGCCATGGCTGGGCATAAAGCAGACGATTAGGGAATGGAGTATCATCATAAAATCACCCCAAGACAGCTTCACTGGACAACTCCATCTTATTAATACAGTACCACCAAAACACTTCATAATAGAGCTGCAGCAGTGTGAACCTCTACAGAATTGCAGGAGACAGGAGAGAAACCAACCTCATTCAGAACAAACCAGAGACTTCACAGGACTTGGATCCAAGGAAATTTGGATGCACTGATGCATCAATTTCCTTGCCTTTGCAGTATGGGAAAGGACATTTGAGCTGTACACGCAGCAAATTTTAAGAGCAACAGAAACATTTTGCAAGTCAAAAGGGAAACACCAAGCAATAAATGACCTACTTGGCTTCAGAAAGAATTTACTTATAGTTTTTGAAAGAAAAAAACCCCAGTAATTTACTTGTTCAGTGAGAAACTTCTCACTTTCACCACTTTGGCTCTAATCTAATAACACATTTAAAGAATTCAAGAGTTAAGTTCATGTTTAAGCATGTTCCTAAATCAAGGCCAAGAAGTAAAAATGGGCTGAGTCAATGTAAAAAGAACACAGCATTAAACCAAAGGCACTGATGGCTGCAACCTCACACACCCAGCTGGGTACAGAGTACGAGACTTTACAGTATGAAGTAGGAGTCTCTGCTACATTAGCTAAGAGCTCCTGCTCCAAAGTCAACACCACAATGGTTCTATCCACATTTATTTGTCTGTGCCTTGAGCACAAAGTGAAAATGTCACATAGGCTGCCTGCAGGCTGGTTTTACCTGCGAGTTCTCATGGCATCCATCACTGCCTGCAGCTCTGCTGCTCCTGAAGGGCCCTCAGAAACCCTGTGTCAACTACACTTCATAGCTGCTGGCACCTGGCCTTTCACAGCACTCACTGCACCAGGGTGAAACTGCAAAATGACTTTTTAGGGGGGTCACCTCCCTCTGAGATTAATTTTGTTAAAGGTGCAAATCTTTCAACCTCACCCATTCTGTGATATTACAGTTCAGGTAGTTTCAGACCTCTGCTTCAGACACATGAATTACTATATCATGGGAAGAAATCAGCCTGTTTAGAAGCCAATCCTAAATTATGAAAAACAACAACAAAAAAAACCCTGCCATCATTCACAAAGGAAGGAGATAGGGAGAAGGGCTGTTCCTTAATGCTATTTATAGTGCTGCAGTACTCCAGGCTCTGGAGAGGTCTGCAGATGCTGACAGGGGAGAAGTCCCTGCCCCAAACCGTTCACCCAAATGGGATGTTCAACCTACCCAGCCCACTTGGTTCCAAAACAAACCAGCAGCTTCCAAATACTGATATTTAAACAAACCAAACCCCACCCACAGCCCTCTGAGCTGCCTGGCTCTTTCTGCCCTGAGCTTCTAAGGACAGCAAAGCCAATTAAAATAAACAGATTTATGATGCTCACAGCCTTTTCTGCATCGGAACCATTCATGGAGTGCTTACAAAAAAAAAAAAATTAAAAAGTACAAAGGCAGTAAGGCCTGTAGCCAAAAGAGCTGGAGTTACACTGCAGGAAATACTTGAGGGATCCTGCTAACAATGGGTGGTTTCCTGCGGCTCCAGCCGGCCCCGCTGCCTGCTCTCCCCCTGGACAGCCCCACAAGGGCTCCAGACCATTAAAGCCAAGCTCTTGTTCAGAAAGCTCAGGCTCTAATCGGTGGCACGATGAAAACAGGGGCAATATTAACTACAGGTAAATCAGCTCCCCGTTTTCTGCACATGCTCCCTTTTTGTCTTCTGCAGCTTGAGAGCAGATTCACAGAATGTTCTGCATTGGAAAGGACCCACACAGATCATCAGATTCCATTACACGGGCATGTATATGTGGGCCTTTGCATCTCAACCAATGGCTGCAATGATTTTAAATGGAAAAAAATTATAAAAAGGGATATATTTATAAAGCCAGAAGCACTTTTTCCCATACTCCCTAATTACTTCTATTCATACTTTTAAATTATACAACATTTAACAAGGACTATACTCTGGTTAAAATGGAAGGCAGTTTAGAAGTGTGACGTTCACTGGTCCAAAAAAAAGAAGGAAAAAATAGAAACAAGATGAAAACAAAGCCAAAAATCCATCCACACCGCTAAATTATCATTTTCCTGTCATCACCAGTTGATTCTGACCATATGAACACTGGCATGTCATTATTTTGCTTTCACAGGAGGAAAGACAGAGCTCCACTGAAATCAGAACAAGACAGATGTTTTCATAAGGCACATAAAACTGCACCCAGGATATAAAAAAAATAAAAAAATTCTGCAGTCCACTGGCAGCCCCAAAATCAGACTATAGGCTGCTGGGGATTGTCACACAGGTACAACTTACAGGAACACAGCAGCTAACCCAGCAGCTCAATGTAATGCACAGCAGTTTAATCATAGTTGGACTGGAAAATTTTCAGGGCCAGATCTGTGCTTTTCCAGACAAGGTGCAAAGTCTCTCATACATTTGTTGTCCTACATAAAGCACTCACTAGGTTGATACCACAAATCCATACATTTTTTAAAATTATGTCAAGGTATATTTTGCTTTCATTGTTTCTTAACTCTCAAAGAAGCACTACCCCAACCACTTTTTCCCCTCTTAAGAAAATAAATCACAGCATCCCATCCTTCCCCTATTGAAGTCTATGGGAACAGGCTCAAGCTCAGATTTTGCATACTTTTATTTGCCATTAGGTAGCAACTCCCACACAGAGTGAACCTGGACTACTTTCATAGTCACCGGCATAAATATGTTTTGTCAATCCACAAAATTGCAGAAAAAAATGAATGAATGACCATTACAAATCCATTTGGGCTACATCGTTATCATTTCAGACTACAACCAAATCCCATTTTCCCTTTGCAAATTCAGTTTCCATCAATAGCCCCATACATCAGTGGCTGCTCATGTTTGTGGACTCATTTTTTACTTTAAAAAAACTGAAAGATTACTGCAGTGTACAATAGGCAAACTGCATTTTCAATTCCCAACACATGTGCTTCAGGGAAAAAAAAAGAAACACAAGGTAAGGGAAAGAAATGCAAATAACTGCACTGGTATCAGCTGTATATTACCCTAGTGGCATTAGCACACTTCATATCTCTGGCTGCACACTTCAGAGGGGAAAAAAACCCCACTATATTGCCATTCAGGTAAACTCTCTTATCATTTTACTGAGTATTAGTTTACTCTTTAGGTTTCTATTATATTTACCCAAAACCAAGCAGGGATGTGTCTTTCTACATACAGAGTTTTTATCTAATTTGGCAAAAATTTTCCCCTGACCAACATGGATAACAAGCTAGATTTCAGGTGCAATGCTGCTTTCCAAGTGACAAGGCAAAAAATCCTAAATGAAAAAAAACCACCCCCACACATACTGAAAAGATTAGACACCTGCTTGGTGTGCCAAACCTCTTCCATCCATTCTGTGAAGCATCACAGAATGCGATGTGGTAATCTGCAGGAGTCAAAACTCTAGACTTCTCAGAAAAAAAAATGTATTCCATCATTAGTACAGCTACCAGTACCCAGCACACTAAGTAACCTGCACTGAATTTCAGCATCTGTGCTGCATGGGTTATTCAGGCCCGCATTAGCTGGCTGCTGCTGGTAAACACTCATTTCGTTTGTGATGTGCTGCAGTGCAACAGAACAGCTCTTGAGAGAGTTAGAGCAGGCAGGTAGTTCCTGCCAATCATTTCAAGGGTCCCTTCTCACACCAACAGACAGAAGATTCAGACACAACGCCAATTAGTGCTAATTGTAGTTTTCTCCAAGTCCCTCTGCAACCAAAGATGACAGAGACTTCATACGTGCTTCTTAACATAAGTAGCAACACTAATTTTGTTCACTTCAAAATCCTTTCTGAATGCAGAGCTCTAAGCTTGATAAATAAGTTTACCAAGTTTTCAAATGGCAAAAGCACCTCTCTTCTAAGGAATCCACTCAAGTATTTTTCTCTACCTCAGTGTCACAGCTATCTGAATAGGAAATGGTTGTTCTGTAGGTTTTCATGCTGCATTTCCCTAAAAAGAAGACTGTAAATCTTTAGAGACCTTGACAAGAAGAAATTATAAAGTGCCATACTCTGGTGCTGCACACAGAGCCAAGGGACCTTCTCCAACAGTGAGAGCACTCAGTGCTGCCCAGAACAGGCTGCATCTGAAATACCCGTGGGACACAGCAAAACAGCAGGGCTGCTTCTGCACACACCTGGAGTTTCTTTGCCTCCAGGAGCATCATCTTCTTTCTTTCCCTGGCTGTACACTCTGTGGAGCTGTAGGAGCCCTCCCCCACGCATGCAGAGTTTTTGATGTCAGAAGCTGCTCGCTCAGGTTCTCCTTCCCTCCCTGGCAGGCAGGATCTGCTCAGCTGTACCAAGAGCTGCCCACAGCTTCCTGAAGGAACCTCATGTAACCACAAACTGAGCACAACAGAGCAACAAAATCTTGGGGAGTTCAATTCAGGTCAATGCTGTCATGTTCATCAATGGGGAACTTTAAGGGCTAATGTTACTGGGGACAAACACAACCTCAGTTTCTCCAGTGAAGTATCTGTATCATCTGTGAAACCCACAGTAAGAGATAATTATGGCTTAAAGAGGACATTTTGGAAATAGTTTTTATACCTCAGTTTCACACCAGTCCTAAAAACACCAAAATCAGTCTAACAAGATTCCCCAACGTCCATCCATACAGAGCCTTTCAAGCAGCACATATAACTTACAACTAAAACTGTGTTTGCTGCCAACATTTCATGCCTTAATCATTGTATGTTTAAATACACACATCTACAAAACAAATGGCATGTCCACAGACCACAAGCCTTTAAAAAAAAAAAAAGAAAAATGTTAACAATTAATTAAACCCATTCTCATTACCTCAATTTCCATCTGCAATTATAATCATTTCCCATTTAAAATATCTACCACATTTTATTCTTAATTAAAAATTACATCCTTGCAATGAATTGCAATATGAATTAACAATTCAAATATTATCTATGCAAATGTGTTAGTCCTTTGATTTTTCCCCCATTTATGCAAAGTCATGTATAGGTTTATTTTTATTAAGCTTGTATAACTTCACTCAACGTCTTCTGTTCTGAACTCTACACATATTTCAATCCAAGGACACAGAAATAAGTTGTAATTTACACAATTTCTTTTCAAGTCCCATACCATTCATTTCAGAATCAATACATATGTGAAGAGGTGTCTTTCCTAAATAATTAGAAAAAAAACCCCGTAATTTTAAGATTCAAAGACATGTTACATTTCCAATGGTTTTGACAACAGCCATTTCTTCAGGCCCTGCTGTTTAAAGCCATTGGAGAAATTGCTGTAACACAACAAAACCCCATCTTTAAATTAGCTTTGCCTGCACCCAGAGTTCAGTGACTCGACTCCTCAACATGACTCCCTGCCCTCAACTCTCCCACAGGCTTCTCTTATCCAATTTGGTTTTATCTCCCTCAGCAGTGTTCTGAACTTTTATCCCAGATTTAAAATTTCTCCCTGCTTCATCAGCCAAGAGCAAACTCAGATTCTCCAAGTGAACAAACCCAACACAAAGCATTAATGCCTTAGAACGTGAATTGTTTGCCTACAGTGTCTGTTAATTTCAAAGGAATTCAGCAACAAAGTAGCACCAAAACGGTGACTTTTTTTCCAAGTTTCAGCACCCACTTCGTATTGAGAAAACCCAAGAGTTTAAAACCCATTTAATAAGAGTATCATTAGAATAACATACTCAGAATTACACACACATCCTACCGACACCAATCACTACCTTGCCCAAAGCTACTCTTACACCCCAGTCCAGCAGGAAACACACTGAGCACCCGATCAGCTGAAACTGTGCCACACACGTACAACGAGGGGGATTTCTCAGCAAGGATCAGCCAGCTCCAAGAGAATGCCTGTGACTCCGTGCTCTGGCTTCCCTGCCGAGAGAGGGCATTCTGCAGCTGGGAGAAATTCAGGCATCATCCAGTAAGTTCTCTTCAGCTGTGTGCTGGTGAACCGGGGTTATTCAGAATGGCAATTAGCTGTGCACGCTTAGTGAGGGAGCAGGCAAAGGTGGCCAGATGCTGCACAGATAAGATCCACACACAGATTATCATTACAGACCAGAAGATGAATTCTTCAAGGTCCAGAGGGCAGTGCAATGGCTTTAAACAGAGTATATACTTGTGAGGCAATTAGATGCGTCAATGTGAGGCACAAGAAAAATGCAGCAGATTGCAGCAAGATCTGCAGTTTACCAAATTACAAGGACAGATCTCGAAGTCAAATTATACAAACACAATTACACAAATTACATTGTAACCTTCAAAGAAAGAGGTCTTCGTTGTATTCCAAAAGCCTCATTGTGTTTTATTAATAAATTCTGGCAGGACAAAGTTTGAAGTCATGCATTTATTTCAGTGGCTAGTTTAAAACCCCCTTTATTCAATGATCTTTTTCTGTCATAATCTCCTTATCTAATTTAAACAGAGTGCATTCTCTTGCTATGAGTGTAATTTTCATTTAAGTTGTTATAACTTGTGCCCAAAGGAATATGTCAGTTCAGCTCACCAGCTAATACACTCTCCTGTGCTATATGCGAGCAAAAGTGGACTATTTATACACCCCAATATGAGAGTCACTTTTTTACAAAAAAGGCCAGATAGCATCAAGCCCCACATAGCACACCTGGGAGAAGTCACAGGACATTTTACACAAATACTTATTCTTTTTTCTTTCTTTCCCAATCTGCAAAGACTGCTTGAGATAAAAGCAACCAGAAAGGACCATGATCTGAAGGCAGTTCCCTGGCATTGTCTTCTCCCTCTCACTCTTTCAGAAGAAAGCACATATGAAGTCTGTCTCTTCCTCCAATTATGTCATTTGTTCTCTGCTAACTCTTATCCATGTGAAAAAAAACCAAACCCTTCTATCCAAGATTGTAATTGCAGGAGCTTTAAACAGCTAATTTAACCTTGGGAGGATGTTCATTTTCACTGAGCATATCTCTCCAATCTATGAAACAGACAAACCCTTCCTTTTACCTGAGCATGCCATTCTTTAATTGTGACAGCACTGTGAGATAATGCATTTCAACCCAGGGGGAGTACGAGGGCCCCAGTATTTAACAGACAATGATGCCTTTTAAAATGAAAACTCAGGCTTGTGAGGATGGTTATTGCATGATCAACAGCATCCCAATACCATCACACAGAGACAATTTATTTTACACACCAAAAAGAACTGCTTTTTCAGAAACTAATCAGTAATTAGCAGCTGTATCATTTTTGATCTGTCTCAGCCACTGCATATCAGTTTACCAGCTCACAGCCTCTCTCAGAAGAGATTATCTGATTAAAGAGAAATGGAAAGACTACTGCTATGTGTCCTCTTTGAAAAATTCCACCAGCTCAGTATCAATGCTGATTTCATGATTATGAAACTCCAGAGCAAACCAGATTTATCCTACAGCCAACCTTAGAGAAGCTGAAAGGGTGAAGGCGTAGCTGTAGCATTCCCTAGGTCAGAGAACCTCAGATAACACTGAGGAAAGGCTCCTTTATTCTGAAGTGTAACATGGTCTGATAAGACAGGTGCACCCTAAAGGAATTCAAGCCATTAAAGGAAAAAAACACTCCCTGGAGAATACACACCTCCTCTTCTTCATTGTCAATGTACTCATAACTCAGCACTGCAAGGCATTGAGACCCATAAGGACATCTGCTGGCATGATAAACATTGCCCAGAAAGACACCAGAGTCCTCCCAAGCACCTTGGATCCACTCAGACAGTTCAAACTGCTGCTGTGCAGCACAAACTTCTCCCTGTCTTGCTTCCCAAGCAGAGAAATCAGGTAGGCTGACACCTGCATAAACAACTCCCAGGTCAAGAAGGCCTGGCTGCTCTCTCACTCTATCTTTACACAAATTAAAGCAGGAGGAAGTCTGGCCATCTGATACCTAACCTGAGCTAAGCACAAGCTGCAGCACAGAATTTGACCTCCTCCTTTGCCACAAGAGTGAGAAGCCCTCCTGTGTCAGCCAGCCTGGGCTGCATTTACCTGGGTACACAACTGCTCAACCTTGTGCAGCGAGTCTTGAAAGCACCACCAAACACTTTGCCAGAACCCTGCTGAGCCAGAGTCTGGGAGGGAGAAAGCCCAGCCACTTCCTCAGAGCTTCTCATCCAAACACACATCTTCAGCACCCACATCAACCAAACCCTCAAGCCACCTTCACTCAGATGGAAGAATGCAATGAGGAAAGAATTTCACAATGTTTCTTTGACCAAAACAATCCATGCCACCAAATTCAAGGAAACAACCGGATGCCTTCCTTAGTGTCGCCTTACTGCCATGTTTTAACATCACACAAGACACAGGAACATAAAGAGCCAGGACAGACTGTGTTTTATGAGTATACTGTGACAAACATGGTCCAAATAGTTCAAGTCTAATTAAATTTAAATGCTTCTAAATCAGGAGGAACTTTGGTCAAAGGAGAGCAGAGGAGTCTAGTTTGCCAGTCACAGGTGTGATGTGTTTACACTGGTCTCTACTGCAAGGACAGAGTATCACATACAGCTCTTCTGTAGCTGTCATATCCAACCCCAGAAACTAAAGCTAGAGCAATTCAACCAGGTTCAACGTCCTGGAACTGATGAAAATGCAGACTGTCATCTGAGAAGTGCTGGTTACACACAAGCCAACTTAAGAAGGTATTTTTAGCAGGTTTGTTCAGCTTCATCATCTCAAAAAATAGCTACAGCCCAGTCCATTGGTGCCCTTCTCAGGTATATGAGAACATCAGGAGACACTGAGGTCTTCAGGGGCAACACAGCCCATCACTCTTCAAGGCCTGCATTTCTTCACAGTAAGGTTCAAACCAGGACACCAGAAACTACCCTGTTTAAGATCCTACAATACAAAGTCTCTCAGAGTCATGGTAGGGTTCAGACTTTTTTCCTCAAAATTATCATCAGATCCTTTCAACTGTTCTATGCTTGAGCAAATCACCTATGATCTGGTACATTATGCCATGCAATTTCCTTATAATCGTCACTTGCAGAATTCTCCCATGTTCCACAGTGAGAATTCTGGGCCTCACAAACACTCCTGGGATGGCACCAAACAGAGAGGAACTGGGGAAGGAGTGGCAAAGAAAAATATTGTTGAAGTTTAGATTAAAATACATGTTAAACTGATTTTTAGCACACCAATGTGTATTTTACAGACTCTGTTGCCACTGTTTCTACTGCTTTTCTTCAAACACTACAGAAAATATATTGTTGCCAAAATAGAGCCTAGACAGGAAATCTGGCTGTGAACATGATTGTTCAAATTGCTTGTTTTTAAACACTAATGCCTATGGACACATTTTTTGCAATGAGGAAGAGCAGTGAAGAAACAAGCTATCTCCACACATTTCCCTTCCGTGACACGAGCTGCCCAAACTTATGAAGCAACATGTAAACTATAAAACATCAATGCCACTGTAGCTTTTCAGGGAAAAAACTGCAATGAAATACCATTGTCCCGTATCAACACAGCCTGTGGTAGATAAGTTCCTGCTTGTCAACATTGCAACAAATCATTCACCAGTCAGATTTCATCTGATGCTGCACCATCACACTCAAGGTAGAAATCTCCACTGACTGAAGGGGGACTTTTTTCAAAACCAAAACCAATAGTCCTGTATAAGCAACTACCTGTAATGTAGCCCTTCTCCACCACTTCAACCCTGGTGCAAAATTAACAGCTGTTACCAGTTTTTATTCGGACACTTACAATTCTGCCTTCAAAGTCAACGGAAAAGCAATAGCAAAAGACACTTCAGCCAAAGGAACCACAAGGCCATCTCCCTTCAGTATCACCCACCAAAGAGGTTTCTGCCCTATAAAGGAGCCTCATTACTTGATTGGACAGGACTATTCCTAAAAAAAAAGCCGAAGTGATTTTGCAATGGTGTCTCTAATCATGGATTCAGACACACAATATGAATCTCCAGTGAAAAGTCAGTTCTACTCTACTACTACAGTATCTAAATATTTGTTCTATTCCACCTACTAACTGCTTTACTAATGGAAGAAACCTATTCAGGTATATAATTCCTAAGCTTTATTATTATTATTTTAAATAATATTTTAAAGTATTTTAAAGCAGTTGTATTCATAAATAAATATATATACAGCAATACATAGCAACTTAGGACCTTAGGAGTGCTCAACAGACCAGACAGTGATCCAAGAGCATCAGAGCATCCTCCTTACCAGAGATTAAAAATACCTGAGAAATCAGGTCCCAGTGTCTGGAAAACTGCTCCAGCTGATCAGCTCCAGTGGGATGGATGACAGCTACCTGCAGCCATGCATCCAGGAACCCAAACTCGTCCTTGCAGCCCACCTAAGGCCTGGGCAGCAAACACTGCCTGAGTGTAAGGGCCCAGCTGCACCGGAGAGGGACAGGGCAGAGAAAGGAGTCCCCAGTTCCAGTGGGAGGACTCCTGCAGATGAGAGGCAAATGCCTACAGCAAGGACAGCACAGCGCTCAGGAAGGCAGCGCTGCACCTCGTGCTGGATTTTGGTTTTGCAGCCAAGAGAATGACACAGGAACCCACATGGCAAAGACAATCAGAAGAACCACAGACCAGTGACCATCAGAACAAGTCATCAGTGGAAGACAGACAAGAATGAAAGGACAAAGGAATAGCAAAGCAGCTCTCTAAAGTTATTGATAGTTCCGAATAATATACAATTCTTCCGTCCAAGGTATTTCCATGAGATGCTGCAAATATTAAAGACACTAACACTGCATTATCCGTACAGTCCAGCCAACAGGTCTCTGGAGCTATTTTTTATTATATATCCAAACCCACAGCACTAGCTCCTTCACAGCCACCTTCACACCACTGCAGTGTCATATCATAAAACACAAACACAGAGCAGGCCTCTCACAGAGCACATGTCTGAAGACAGCAAGAGCAGGCAGAAAGGTCCAATTTTTGCTGATGCTGCTTGTATCAATCACAGCAAAAGTCAGTGAAAGGCACCAAGTGAAGCACTGGATAGTTCATCAGCTTTTCAGAGCAGTCAGGACACTAGTCCTGGCTTTGATCCTTTATTTCACTCAGTATTGCATGCCCCAGCCAGCCAGAAAAAATGGTGTTCACCAAAGCCATGTACTTCACGTCCACCTCACCAAGAAAGAACACTTAGAGTAAGGCCCACATGCTTCAACATCATTTCCAATAAATACAACTGAAAGTAGCAAACTCCAGGATGGCCATCACTTCACAAATAGAAGCAAAAAGGCAAATCAGAAGCAAAGAGACTGTAAAAATCAAACTGTAAGGCCTATGTCTCATACTAAGTGTACATAGTTTAGAAACACCTGGTTTTGCAAAGAAAGAGAGCACTGCTTCATTACATAAATGAAGTGCTCATAGCCTCAGTTCAACTGAAAGCATAACTGTCAGCCACATTAATAATTCTGATCTGATCTTCAGCTTTTTAGCAAGTGAACTTGTTACTAATAGGGTGCAAATGAGACAAGTTGGAGTTGTTACTCATTGACAGCATGCATCTTACAAACCTCATCTGTCTCTGCACCCAAAATGCCTGATCATGCCTCCCAAATACAGGAGCGAACAGGGGAATGCAATTTCAAACTACAGGACTGAAGAGGCATTGATCAAGATAGAAGTCAAAACTGTACAGCATGAAGGCATAATCAAGACTACTGTGAAAATGTAAGACTCCTCAGAGCCAATGAAAAAAGTTAATTTTCTTCCTAAGTTGGTTTTCACCTTGGAAACTAATTGTTGAAAGAGAAAAGGTCACACTGCTTAATAGCATGAAATGGGGAAAACAGTACATGCAGATAGTGTTTGACATGAAGTATTAATTACCCTTTTGACAGAGCATCTGTTTGTGCTGTGATGTATTACTCCTTACACTGAACCATGGCTTGGGATTCACGTATGATAGGTGTCACTAGTGTGTGGACAAGTCACTTCTACTTTATATCCCTGGATCACTGTATCCCAGGAGTGCTCATATATTTTTAAACACAGCTGGTTTCTTGGCACATAAACATGAATTGCTGTGTGGCTTTAAGTGATTAGCTAAAAAGAAATGGCTTGCTGTTTTGTTACCAAATTCAAGAAATTCACACACGACTCCTATGCTGCCTCCAAGGGTGAAGGAAATGTGCTCTTCATCACGTCATCTAGTTACTAATTATGTTGTGTTCCTACAAAACACTACTTTAGCTGTTAAGTTAAGAGAACAGTCTCTTGCTTTGATTACCAGAGTGGCCAGGTCTGCCTTTTTTTGCCTTTGGTTTGCCTTCTTCCTTAATTCATAAACATATCTGAATCAAAGCAACTGGAAGAAAAAGGTGAGAGAAAAATGAACCCAAGAAATTAGAGTAACAGGTATCTCATAACACTTAGGCACTTCAAAGGAAGGCCAAACAGGAAATGAGATTTAGACCAAGCAAAAGGTTCTTGTACTCAGAATTAAGAATTCCAGGAATTCTTCAACATTTCTTAAATTACAAGAAGCATTAAGCAAGGTAACAGCAACCCCAAGAACCACCTGATAAAAATACAGGCATTTACTTTTCCAGCAAACCACCAAGGATGATTTCCTGCACCCTGTAATCAACTCACAACAGCAGCAACACTTCCTCTTTTGGACATTTCATCAGAGCACTGCCTTCAGATATTTTCTCTAATATTATGTTATGGCTCACCACTGCCTTACCTGGGAAGCCCCAGCACTGCTGCACTGTGAATTCCATGTTGAATTTGACTCAGGTTAATTGTTATTGCTGGCAATCTGCTGGCTGTGGGGTGAAAGCCAGCTGACAACACAACAGCAGCTTCTTACACGAATTGGAGTAATGCAGAAATATCCAAGCCAAAGACTGGAAGCAAAGAGACCCAGACTCTGCTTTTTCCACTGGAAGTCATCCCTGCAGAACACTGCCCAAATGTGCCAGGGAAAGCCTGAGCTACTGTGCCAATGCAGGACTCCAGGGTCTCAGCATTCACTGCAGCCCCAAGATATTTTTAAACTACTTCTAAGTGCCAAGTATTTTTTACTGCATTTATATTTCAGCGATGACTTCAAGTAAGTGCTTATTTTAAATCATATTTGACATTTTGTTAGGTACACTGGAAAATAAACCAATTCCTACATATGCAAAAATTAGGAATTAATGAGGACTGGCAATTATCTTGATGGAAAGAACCAAGTGACTTAGCTGAACATACAGAGACTCACTAAAAAGAAGTCTGCTCTAGTAGTTAAAAAACAAACGAAATTGCTTCTTATTGATTTTAATTTAGGCTGAAACACTAGCTGTCTCTCCAACAAAGCCAGAAATGGAAACAACTATAAATGAGTACAAGATATGATAAGATAGACAGATTCTTAAGCAATCTAGTATAGAGATGACCTCCAGTTTAGACAGTAGTTAAAATATGATATCATATGTATGGATCAATAAGTAAGCTTGCATTTGTCTCAGCTCCAAAAGCCAGAAAGCTATGTTCTCTAAAATGTTGTCCAATTAAGCCCTACTAGTTTTTTTCTTACAGATCCTCTAGATTCTAATTTACAAATAAAATCAAGAGAAGCAATTAAATGTTAAGTACTATCAGCATGTTTCCCCAAGTGATGCACACATGGAACAGAATAGAAGTAGTCCAATCTTGATACAGAAGAACGGGTTACAAATTGAAATACGTTCCTATTAACATTACTTGCAGGCTTCATGCTCTAACAAGTCCCAGAATCAGCACCACGCTGCCCATCCCTGTACAGCACAGCAGCCTGCACCTCCACTCTCCCAGGCTGCAGCAGCTCTGACCCCCTTGACTCCAGTCTCCAGAGACAGCACAGACACAGAGCAGGGGCTCAGGGTGCATAGGAGGAGTGTGTGCAGCACAGAACAACACTAGACGGGACTTTTGGTGATGGCCATCCAGCCCATCACGTTAAAGGCTAATTAAAACCTTCCTGGCAGAATGCCTGGTCACTCCTCTGTGCTCTCCAGACAGCACGCACTGCCAGGGCCTGCCCCAAGCACACCAGAATATCAGGATCCATCAAGCATGATTTATGATCCTTTCAGCACACCAGAACTTGAGCCAACATTACCTGGTAGGGACAGATCAGGTCTTCTCAGTGTTTTTTGTGAAGGCTCCTGCTTTTGGAAGGCAGGTCTCCCTCTCTTCCTTTAGCCATAAAGATCTCTCCACTTTCTCATCTACCTTTGCAGATCCCAGCCTCTTTCCAGATAATATTAGCTGGGGGAGAGGGAACTGTTTTTTTCCTCATTTGATACATGATGCTAATCAGACACAATCAAGATAAAAAGCTAAAAGCATCCAAGGGATGCCACCCTAATGGAAACAGGGTCACAGTAACAGAGCAGATCTAAATTCTTGCAAACAGCTCAATATCCAGTCCCCCCATCCACTTCCAGCAGAGGACGAAAAGAAACACTTTCTATCAAAACCAGCAGCATGACTAACAGTAACAGGGTGAGGGTAGGGATGGCAAACCCTCCCCCACATTCCTAAGAATCTACTGCGTCCTTGGGATTACATCCAAATTGTAATACCTACTCCAAGTTTCTGATGAAGCTCATCTCTTATCCACACCTCTGTCATCACCCAAGGGCGGTAACTGAGGCCAGAAGGTCACAGACAGGTTCTGGAGCTGTGTGAAACCTTCAGTGTACAATGTCTGACAGAAGTCAAAGCCTGAGTTACCCTCTTTAGATAACTCCACATCACCTGGAGTGTTAGAGGATGCACTGATTGCTACTCCCTTAAAAACTGCTGGGCGTAAAAAGGCAACAAAACCAGAGGAAATTATCTGAGACACTAAGACTGCAGAGGACTTAAGCCTTTCCTTCTATTTCTAAATTGCCATTATAGCAGCATTCAAACCACATTTAAAGAAAAAAAAGGAAAGAAAATGAATTAAATTCAAAGAGTTTATTTTAATAAAATTAGAAATCCTAAGAATCAGTGATCCAGGCCACATCCACTGAGCAGCAGAGTATTTTGTTCAGCACTGACTCCAATAATGATCTAGAAGTCATACTAGGCAAACAATCAACATGAGCTTCCTTGCTGTGGCAGAAAAATAGGCCACTGAAAATCCCTGGACAAACAGAAAGGGCAATAGCATTGCACATACATGATAGGAACAAGACCAGTGTTCGGTTCTGGTGTGCACCTTTCTAAAGAAAAAATGAAAAAGAAACCTGGAGAAAGGCCAAAAAAAAAAATTCCGACAAAAATTATTCAAGGACTGGATAAAAATCTCATGGCAAAGTGCTTGTGGGGTTCAGGTCACTGGGTTAATCAGGACATTGTAACATGGTTTTATCGTAATGTGCAAATCCTGTCATTTTAGCAAAATACCAGAGGGCTCTTTAAACTAGTAGAGAAAAGTGAAACAGATAAAAGACAGTTGATAAAGTAGTTGTATATTTGTAGTTTGATCTTTGGTAATTTAAGCACCACTTTTTTTGGTGGCTTGTTTATTTTGGTAACTACTTCACCCATAGAAAGAAGTTTGGTATCACTTCAAAATGGGCATCAAACAAGTAATTGATTTAAAAGAGACAACTGACAACAATTCCAAGGACTGATACATATGATAAAGCATCCTCCAGAAAGCCAGAATTTTAATGGACAGACTGGACACCTCTGCTTCACCACAGGCACACTCATACTAAGAGGTGGTTTTGCATTTCACCACACAGTAAAAGAAAAACTTTCCAAGAAGTATAAAGACAGTATTAGAACAGCACCCCTTTGACACAAAGCCACCCTATGGGAATATTGACAATAACGAGCATGGTTGTGTTTCAGAATAATGTCGTGATGAGGGTTATGGGACAAATCCTCACCTGGTGAAAGCTGCCACAGCAACAGCAGCATCATGACAGTGTGCAGCAGCTGAGGACCTGCCACTGCACCAAGAAAAGAAATTCTAGAACTTGCACATTTTACACCCCCAGTTTGCAAATATAACAATGAATTAATTCACAGTAAACAGAAGGGGAGCGCTTTTCAATGCATAAACAATGTAGTAAGAAACAATTTTCAAAGTCACAGTTTCTGAAACTGCTGTCACTGAGCACAAACTTTTAACACTTACTTAAATAGCTAAAACTGTACAAAAGGTGTCACTTTGGAACACAAACAGTTATACAGAAAGCATATAATCTGATGCAAAACCCTTGGGCAAAGAAGGAAAAATAAACAACTAATTTTAGAACCTGAACACTCCATTAGCAATTCTCACCAATTAAAATATGATGCAACTGCTGTCAACAGGCAAATTTTAGTTGTATTTTAAGCATGGATTTAAATACAAAATACACAAACTACTGCACTGTAACAATAATAAATCTACTACCGACAAATAGCATGGAGGCCAACAAGAAGTGACATTCAACTGGTTCTCTCTGCCTATCTAGTGAATGGATGCAGTGTTTAAGAGACAGACATGCTGCACAGTCCCTCGTTTTTACTTTGACTGCAGAAAATCTATACCATAATCTCCAGAAGTCTAAAAGCACCTTAGTAATCTAAATGCTGATGAAAGTCTATCGAAAATTTAATCCTTAAACTCCTTTTTGGTAGCAATGTAGATCTGTACTTAATTATTTGAAAGCAACTAGGTATCTCTTTGTTGTTTCCAGGAGGTTGGGGAGGAAGGGATGAACACAAGCCTCGTGCTGAGGCTACTAAACTGAGGTTTATATGAACAAATGTCTACCAAAAAAAAAATTCATTAAACTTGCTCTAAAAAGCTCTTTGTAAAAACCTATTTATTTTGAGAAATGTATCACTAGCTTCACTACCTCCTACATATATAAACCAAATTCTTATAAAATCCAGAGGGGGGAGGGGGTGGGAAGATTATACAGGGAAGCATTTCTAAACACACCAAACTGACACAGAGGCAGAGAGCGGTCCTCGGCAGTGGGAGTTACTTCAGGGACATTCTTGCTTCAAAGAAATGTAAAGAGACCAAAAGAAAGCCATTTGCTTTCAGCTGAGGACCATCAACGAGGGTCAGGACAGAAGTGGTTCTATTTACCTCTGCAGTAGAAAAATGACTTATGCAGTGTACTGGCAAAACATTACCACCATATCCTGCTTATTCAGTGGTCACCTCCTCTTACACAAGTCCTCCTCCTCTCTGGGACAACTAACACCGGTCATCAACCAGCCTGACAAACTCTCCAAGGAACTCCAGGTCTAAGACTTCAGACTGTTAAAAAACAATAATCCAAATAGCAGATACTTTTATAAAAGCAAGAAAAGGGCAAGGCACTGCTTTGGTTAAAGCAAGTATTATAGCATTTCCTATGTCTCTAACAAGCCTCCTGCAAGAACAGAAGATGGAAAGAGTGAGGTGTGGGAAAACTGAACAACTCTTCACTTTGCCTGTGAGAAGTTATCAGATAGCCTTCCTTCCCTGTCAGCAGAATAAACTGACTCCCAACAGAAGAACTTTAACAGCACTCTGTCAGGTAGACAGGCACACTTTAATTCAAAAAAAGAGAACAAAGCAGCTGCCACAAGACCAAATAACATCCTGCATTTTGCTTCTAAATACCACTGCAGCTCTTCAGGGCTCAAGGTTTCATTCATTACAATCCTGCAAGCAGAGAAAAGTGTTTTTCAAAGGAGCTTTCCTAAGCTAAGCATCCAAGTCTCAAAACACCTGGATTTTCTTGAGAAAGGCCCCATACTATGAATGCAAAGTCCCTCAAAGCAAGCACTGGACAGGATAAACATCTATCAGGCATCACTGCAGCATTTATGCATAGAGAAACTGCAACACCCATGTCAATTGAGATTTTATGTGCCAGTACTGCTGGCAGGTGCACGATGCGGTCACGTTTTAAGTTCCAGAAAATGGTTCATCATTATTCAAATGACTTAATAATTAAGAACACTAGTACTTCAACTCCCAAGCAAACTTAGAGATGCATAATAAAACCGCATTGAAAAAAAAAGGCCATACACTGACTGACTTTACTTTAACCATAGTTCACTTGAATACTAATTCACATTGCTGTAAGGTGAGCTGTTCAGTGTAGCAAAACACATCTTACAGTGGTTGCACGAACTCCTGAGCTTGTTTTCTGTCCTGTGCCTTCACTCCTCCTCCTCGTCCTGACAAGTGGGGAATTTATTCCCACCACTGTTTCCTCCAGCCTCCCAGCAGTAATATCAGGGGAAAGGAAAAATGAGACAAGAACAGCAATATCTGTGGAGTATCTCAGCAGCATCATTGCTGTGCTTGCAATCTGCACCCTAATTCATCTGTTCACTTTCAGGGTGGGAAGAGATTCTGCTTAGGCCACAAATATGTGACAACTCAAGGCATAAAACTGGAATCTGCTGTGTCCTGGCAGCTGTGCCTCAAGAAGATGAGCATTCATTGAAAGGCGAGCATTTGGAGACACAAGCAGTGCAGCCCAGATTCATTCAAGAGGATACTTGTCCTCACTGAAGTGGGCTGAGATCACTTTGGAGCGTTGGAGGACCTGTAAGCACCACTGAAAGAAAGGAGCCAATTTGACTTGCCCTGGGGCTAGTAATCTGTACCCTGCAATACAGACAACATGATCATCAGCACAAGATACTGAGTACTGGAAAAATTAACAGCACTCAAGGATCATTTTTCTGTGCTTTTTTTTTTTCTCTAAAGGTTTATTGACACACAAATATGAAAACCAGTTGCTTTCATCAAAAGTTTTTCTCTAGTTGGGTACCTCCAGTTGGCCACACCCCAAGTTCTTCCGCTTAGGATGAAAGGGTGCATTAATGTACATCTTCCTTCTCTGCTTTGCTTCCAACCCATGCATGTGTTCACAAAACTGATACTTCCTGGTGGAATTGGGCTGCATCTGGCAATCTGTGCAGTTACGTTCCCATCCACCTGTGCAAGAAGATGCAGATCCACAATTTTGACTTGGAGGAACCACTGACATGAGTTCATCTCACAAAGAAGGGAAAACTTGATAAAGATATTTAGACACCTAAAGCAGCAAGCAGTCCCCAGAAGTAATATATAAACTATAAATTAACTCATATGGTGCATATCTAAACCCTCAGATGACTACATATTTTTAAGAGCATTTGTCTGATGAGATTCCACTTCCTAAAATACTCAAGAATTGTTGTTTAGAATTAAAGTAGCATGGCATATAGAAATAGATAATTACAATTTCATCAACACACAGGAACAACTCTGATCTTTAAAAATGGAAGCACAATAACTTGAGCAAACAGAAATTAGGCTCATTTTTTCATAATTTCTCCGATTAAAGTTATGTATTAGCTAAAGTACAGTGTTATTACTAGACCCTTAGGCTTCAGAGCACACCATGCCACATGTTCATTTGGCTGCTAAAAAGCAGCAACCAAATGATTAGCACTTTTTTCCAAGGACAGTTGAGATTAATAGTTTGAAGTCATTTCCTTAATTTAACCATGAAACTTGAACATTTAAATTAGACTCAACTTTAATAGCATTTATTTCAGAAAACTGTAAGTATGTTAGTCCTTGTGCACTGATTATAAGATGGATAGAGTCCTCACTGTTAGCTGTCTTTTCTGTAATTGGAAACAAATTCCAACTATTAAATTTACAGAATTTGATAACAGTACAGCCAACACCTGTCCCTGCAAAGACCAGAAACTGGGAGTGAAACCATCACCCCACTGAAATCAATAGGTGATTTTCAGTAATTTTTATGGTACCAAGCAGGATCTATTTGTTCCACAAAGATTTCCAGTGTGGATGCAGGTGGGATGAGTGAAGGACACGACATCTCTGTGCTTGACTCACAGAAGCTCATCACTACTCTACGACATCCTTTTTCTGAACAGGATCAGAAAACCTTACACATCCTCCTTTCCTAGCCAAAAAAAGAGAGGGTATGAGGATAAAAGAACAATAAAAGAAATCCTAACTCATACACATAGGCAAAAAATCCTTCTTCTTCCAAGCAGAGCAACATCCCCAGCCCAGATATAGGCTTTGTAGATATTGCAATACGGCTGAGGGAATTCCAGTTACCCTCAAACTGTGTTCCTTTCTTTTTCTGAATGTACTGAAATCCCTTCTTTCTGTGATGCCTCTTCTTCCCTCCCAACTTTAGGAAGCCTCTGGCTGCTAGCACAGTTAGCTCCTGTGACTACTTAAAGACTTTTGAAAGCCAGGTCCAGGCCCCGTTAACCACAAACCTGCTAAGGGATAGCAAAGCTCTCCCTGGGGTCTCCCCCACAAGAAGCAAATCACAAGCTCAGCTCTTGCAGCCTGGGAAGGCTCACTTGACTGTCTTTATCTGCAAGGACTCCATTAGCAACTTCCTGTAACATAGAGCATATTTTAAAACAGCACTGAAAATAAGGGATAATTAAAATGTACGAAGTGTCATCTTCATAAAAGCCACAGGACTAAATAAAGTCTTGGAGGGCCCTCTCCTGTACGTTCCGTATTTCTCTACGTGCACAATGCACCTTCCTCTGTAAAATCTTTACTAAACAAACCCAGTCTTCTCTGTACCTTTAAAAATATCTGAAGTAGTATTTGATTAGTTCATAAGGCATAGCTCCCAGTATAATTTTTCCTCCAAGCAGAAGACAGTTATATGCAAAATTAACTCTCAGCTCAGATCTACGAAGACTCAAAATCCAAAACCCATTTAGGCAGCTACCACGTTAGCAACAATTTGATTCATTACCAAAGAGCTAATCTAGACTCAAGAAAATTACTTTCATTTATGCATCCAGCCTAAGAAAATGCTAGCAATTGTCACTTCTTAGACGACAGGATTGTCTGAGTAACAGCAAAGAACTGCACTAATGTGTACTTTTTGCTTTACAAAAAAATATTTACTCTCTCTTGGCAAAGCACTGAGAAATCAGATAGTAAGGATATCACCGTAGTGCTAATATTTATGTCTTACTGATTTTTGGTACTGTGAATTTAGATTAATGAGCAAACAGACCCCATGGAAACAACCTCTCTTACCTTGTCTTGGTTTGATTTATTAATCAATGCAATTACCAGTGACAAGCCCACAGAGAAATGCACTAAACAGCTCAGAAAGAGGAAAACCTTACCCACACATTTTGCCAGTGACTGCTTTCTCTTACTGCAACCAAAGGAACAGCAACAAAAATACCCACTTAAACAGTGAAACCCTATTACAACACTCCTAACAAAGAAATACTGCAAAGACTTATTTTCTACATGGTTCATTTATTGTTACTGAACAAAGAAAATAATAGCCTTTGTGCTTCCTCACAAAGTAAAGTGATTTGCAGGGGAGAAAACAAGTAGTGACCTCTCTTCCATTTAAAGGGAGCTAGATATGAAGAAGAGGGAAGAAAGATGCTTACAAATTAAAACAAAGCTGACAAATACCTTACTTCTTTAATCCTCTCTAGAAAATCCTATGAAAAGGTACAGAAGCATTTGTGGTAGGTACTAAGTGGTTAATATCTGTCCGGGATTCCCCGCCAACACAAATTCCGATGATTTGCCATTGGATGTTGTCAGCACCAATGTCCTATTATAGTCCACAGAGATCCTCCCTGCAGCTTTCCTGCCTCGGGCATCTCTGATGTACGGGATCAGAGTCTGAGGCATCCCCGTGTATCGGGAAGTTTCACTCACCCTCGCCTGCACACACACCAGGTACTGCTGCTCTTCAGAGAAAAGCACATGGGAGCAAGCAAGGCACCGAGGTCTAACATGGTAGGTCTGTACAAAAACTAAAGGCATAAAAGCCTTTCTGGAAAATAGTTTGCTTTCCAGGCAAACCTTTAGCAATGAGCAGCCCTGAAACATTCCCAAGTATTACACAGCTGTTTTACGGCTTCTGGCGTTAAAGAGTTTACCAACACTCTGCAAGCGTCCTACGACCCTCTGCTTGCATCCATCTTCATATTCAAACCATAATGCAAATATTACCTGGTTCAAACATCGCTGATCTAAATCAGCAAGTCATACAATACTGTCGTATTAAACCAACATCAGGGCTTGTATTCCTGCAGCATTCTGCCTTCGAGATGTAATTACTATACAATATATATCAGAACCAGAGAGAAAGGCATCATTCCGAGGGCTGAAATTGAGAAGGAATCAATACAAGGAAGATAAATGCTTCGTCAAAAGCTGCAGAGGTATTAACCCTCTCCCCAACTTAGTTTCTTTTTGCTTCAAATCGTTTTACCATGGGAGAAACTGCTGGAAGGAATGGGATGGGTCTATCTGCCTAGCTCTGCATTTGGGGTTAGAAAAAAAAGGATATTTCAGGAAGAAAAATTTAAAAAAAGAAAATGAAAAAAGGAGGGGGAAAAAAAGAAAACATAAGTGGAAGTTCCAAAAAACCTCCAGAATGTAATTATTTCTTTACGCTGTTGCACGCCTGGACGCGGTGAACAACCAGGGCTGCCTCAGGAGCCCACGGAAAGGACGGGAGAAGCTGCGCGGGGAGCGCAGTTCTCTGGGAAGAGGGGCTCGCGCTGCCCCGGGCGCCTCACACCGCACGCACCCTGCCGCGGACCCCCTGCCCCATCCCCGCCGGGAGGGAGGAAGCCCAGGGCAAAGCAAACGACGCGACCCCGCGGGGCGCCCGGCCGTTCCCGGGACGCTCGGTCCGGCCGCGGAACCCGGCGGGCACGCGCGCGGCCCGGGAGCGNCGGGAAGCGATACACAGGCACCGGCCGTGGGGTACGAAGGGGTGGGGAGAACGGCACGGTGGCCGCCGAGTGCCCCCTCCCGCGGAACCCCTTTCCCGCGGGTGCGCGGTGGTGGCTGCGCACAGATCTCGCCCGGTGCGGAGCGGGCGCCCAGCCCCGCGGCCCCCCCCCCGCCCTGCCAAGGTCAGCACGCGGCACGGCGAGACCCCCACCGCGGACACGAGTGGGGCGGGGAGGGCACGCACCCGCGCACCGCCAACTTTCTGACGGGGGACCGGGGGGCTGCCTGGCGGGGTCGAGCGCGGAGTCACGCTGCCTTTCGGGGCGGCGAGCGGCGGTCCCGCAGCACAAAGGGAGCTTCAGGCAGCCCCACGAAAGAAAAGCAGCGCCCAAGGACCCCCTTCCGCCCGCCCCACGCCGCCGGGCGCTGCAATGCACCGGAGACAGGGGACACCGCGCCGGGAGCGCGGAGCCGAGCCCGTGTTCCGCTCACGGCCCCACTCGCGGGCAGCGCTGCCCGCAGCCGGGAGGGTGCTGCGGAGCGGGAGGAGACCCAACGCTGGGGCCGCCCCGATCCCTGGCGCATCCTCCGCGCTCGCGGGGTGCCCCGCCGACTCCCCACGGGGGTCGCGGAGACATGTGGAGGAGGCACCGAGAGCCCCCCCCAGCCGCCGCGCTCACTCACCGGGGAAGCACACCACATCATGGAGCACGGAGCTGGTGATTTTCAAGAAAAAGATCCACCAACACGGTTGCAGTAGCCTCCGCATGTCCAAAGCCGCACATCGAAAGGGGAAGGGGGCTAAAATAATTAACACACAGGGGAGGGGGAAAAAAAAAAGAGGGGGGGGTGGATAAAAAAACCCCACCAAACTTGTTGAAAATAAGTTTCTCCCCGCACCCCTGTTCCTGCGGGAGAAAGCGGGGGGCTCCTGCTCGCCCCCTGTACGGGGAAAAAAAAAAACCCTCCAAGCGCGGGGCAGGNNNNCGGCAGCGGCGCGCTTGGGGGACGATATGTCAGCGAGCCGCGGAAATTCGCCGTTTTGCAATTTCGGGTTCCGCGCTCTCGCCCCGGCGGTGTCTCTTTGAAGTTACTTGTCTCATTATGCCGCCCCGCGGTGCGTGCTGCGGGGATGGGGGCACGGATTGGTGATAGGTGGCCGTGTCCCCCGTGGTTCCCCCCCCACCACCACCTTGTGTGCATCACTCGGGGTACTGTCAGAAGGGTCCGACCCCCCTCCCTGCCCCAAATCACAGTTTTCCATCCCCTTCGATACCTTGTATGACTCCCGTGGTCCCCCACGGAATCACACAGCTCAGTGCTGTGCTGGCTATTTCCAGAAATCCTCATCGAAATCGTACAGATTTTTTTTCTCCTCCAGTGGTATATGTCTTTTTGGGTACTGCAAGAGACACCTCCACCCCCACTAGCCCTAGAATCACATAGATTTTCCTCCCCCAGTAATACACGTCATACCCACAAAATTGCTGATTTGCCCCCAATACTGTGCATTATACTACATACTTCCAGAGAACCACCTCAAAATGAGATAATTGTTTGGTGTTTCTGCAAAGTCAGATGAAGGCTGTCCCAAGCCACTCTGCATCCACAACCCCACCGGGCAGCAGTTTCTGAGTGAGTGATAATTTTGCACAGGAAACAGAAGCAGAAAATGGTGTGAATTCAGGATGAAAGGATGGTTGCTTGTACTTGGTATTTCCTGGCTGTGCTGTGGTCTGCTGCTGCTTAAATTTCATTCAGAGGTACTTTTTGTCTGTTTCTTTGTTCATTGCATCCATTCCGAGGATTTTGTTTTAGAAAGGAAAGGGTTTGGCCAGGTTTATCAGTGAGTAGTATGCTCAGCTCTGGCTCTGCCATTTGCTCTGCTTCTCTTTGCTAACCTGCAAACCTTCCACATTTTTGGTGTTTCCAGAGGAGACGAGATGGTTGGTAAGAGGTGGAAAATTCAGAAGTCATTTGTGGAGTGGCAGTGATTTTCTCTCCCCCTTCCTCAGCTTAGGGGTCACTAGAGTAGAGCCCTCGGGTACTTACCACCATCTGCCAGTGGCTTAGTGTCCATCCGGGTTTACCCCACTCAGCACAAGGTGCCAAGGCAGTGGATTATGCTGCATCCAAAGGGCCCCTCATCAGGAGGCATTTGTAGGCTTTCCTTTCACTTTCTCTCCACATACCAGGTCATGACTGCCAAAAATCACAGTTGGAAGTTAAAAGTGCACTCCTTTCTGGCCAAAACTGTTTATCCCAGTAAGGATTTTTCAAGTGTAAGGATTTAAGGACCTGATTAGATATTCTCTGCCCTTGAGGACACCACCCATTGGGGTGTGCAAAAATTAGAGAAAGTACTTGTGTAAGGATTTGTCTAAAGCAAAGCAAAAATGTACAGGCCCCAGAGAAAGGTCTTATCCAACCTGCTCATTAAATCATTTCCCAGACCAGTTGAGGTTTGAAGATTGGTTTCAACTCTCATAAAAACAAAGATACCATTTTAAGAGCTACATTTTCCTGATTTTTTTTGTTCCTGTGAAAATCAAAACCAAATCCCCCACCTGCCTTGACCTTTTGGATTCTGCCATGACATCTGGACTCAGTTACTTATTGGGCTGTTCAGAAAAAACTGCAAAATATTTCCCTTTCAGCAATCGATTCCAACTTTGCTGTTCTGTTCCAAGAGATAGGAAGGCAGGTTCTACACCAGTATTGAGACTTGCCTCTAAAAGTGTTGTCTCCCTGGTATCATAAGAGGCAATCTTGAAGTGTTTCAATCTAAAATTGAGTTTCAACAGGTCTCATTACATGAGAAAAGTTATTACACACTATTGCAATCTCACTAAAGAAGAGTAAAAACAGTGGATTTTTTTCAAAGAGTGTTTTTCTCACTAATTCAAAATCCTTTGCAAAAGCTGTTAATCGCACCATTTTATATTTTAAAAATATTTTTTAAAATTACTTTAGGGTTTTCTGTCCTGGAAAATGGCAAACCTGAAACTGGACCCGTATCTTGGAATTGGAGGAGTTTTGCATTTTCCATTCTCGGCCAAACATGAAAGTAAGATATAAAATGCATAATCAGAATACTGTCTCCTGAGGAGCACAGATGACTTCAGTTCTCTCTAAGCTGCTAAGGAGGATTTTAGAATGGCAGTGCTCCCATCAAAAAACAGAGATGTTCGAGCTGGATATTCACTGTAGTTGCCTCAGGTCTGAACTTTTTAAGACAAATCTGTAAAAGCCCAATGTCAGCATGACCAGCTTGGTTCAGCCTGCTGTGGTACAACATGTACAATGACCCACTTTTCCTGGAGTGGGAAATCAATCATTGCATCGTCACACATCAGTTTAGGAGCTGTGGTGGCGGAAGTAGCTTTGTTTCACATTAGCAATTTGGGTGGGCAGAGAAATGGAAAGATGGATGATGGAGATGCAGCGAACAAAATTAAACACGGTTAAATGAGAATCCATTTCCTGCATGCAGTATCTCTGTGCCCGAGGCACGCTGTCTATCAACAATACACAGGTACAAATTGGCCTGCAGACAGATCTTTAACTACCCAAACCCAGCAAACTGCATTAGCAGAATGCTGCTCTGCTGGGCTGGGGCCGCCTGACTGTGGAGCGGCCACATTAGATAGGACAGCTGATTCTTCCCAGTGATTGAAGTACTGTGGCGTGATTAAAATAGCTGCTACTGCATGAAGAGATTGAAGGGGAACATTATAACCCAGTGCAGCTAAACCAGACCAATGGGTGCTCTGCAAATCTTGCAATATTTACGGTGAGCAGAGCAGGCGCTGGCAAGGTGAGAGGAACGGGACCAACAGCCCTGGTTTGCTTGGAACGGTGAATAAAAGAGAGCTTCTATCCTTTTTTCCCCCCTTCTTGTTTGAACAAGTAATATTTTTATGCTGCCTTCATCAACATATGGGCATGACTCCTGGGGAAGAAATGAAAGTCTGTTAATTTATTTGATCAGACATGAGAAATAATAGAAAACTGAAATGAAGACTCATATTTGTCATATGTTTGAATTAGTGAAAAGCTGAAGAAAGCAGAAAAATGTTGCAAGGAGTTCAAAGATGAGAGGTTTTATTGAATTAGAAAATTATTAATAGCATTAATCATTTCCAAAACAGGCTTCTTAACATCTATAATGACTATGTAAAGGATTGGAGAAATAAAAATCAAAGAAAAAAGTCAGATACACAAAGTTACACTTCTTTTTGTGTTTAGAAAGAAAGGGATACATTTCCCTTGATTTACAGCCAGCCTCACTAGAATGGTTAACCTGTGGAGAAAAGACCAGGTGAGGATCTAGCCCTGAAAGGATAATTCAACATGAAGTACGAAGAAGCAGCTACAGTTCAGATTATAACTAATGTGACGTATAAACTTCCTGGTTAATTCAGCAGTCCTTGTTCCTGTTCAGCTTTGCATGGAAAGGAAAAAAAAAGGATGCTGAACTTGTAGTTTCATAAATTATACTATTGCAGAGTTAGTTTCTCTTAGCCTCAGGACAGATGCATTCTTCTCAGAGTATGCTGTGAGGCTTTGAAGGTCTTAACAAGGCATCTGAGAACCTGCTGAGAACAGAGGTGGAGGGCAAGCAAAGTGCTGTGATAAAAGAGAGGGCTTTATTTCAGTATAATCATAGCAATGAGCTGTGTTGTTTGATTTATGAAGACATAAAAATAGATGAACTCAGAGATGCAGGTAAAGTGAAAGATATGAAAAATGTTGATGGGTGATGCAAACTCTGGGTGAAGACATAGGCTGTGGGTCAGACACTGCTGCAAGTATTACAGGCTGCCCATCTACAGCTCGACCAGAATGACAGGAATGAGCACTGACTTGAGAGATACTACAAGATGTCCTGGCTGGGCAGTGTCTCACAGGGTTTGCACAAGGCGTTTTTGGAAGACCAATACATTTATTTTCTTGTGTTCTAAAAAAGGAACCACCACCTTAGGGTAGCCTTAGGCTAAATCATTCAGAACAGACACTCGGTCACATGCTCAGATGCCTACTTGAAAACTTCAAATTAACCTTGAAGTCAAACAGTTCTTTTGACTGCCGAAATGACCTCAAAATGGCTGTGTTTGTAAAAGTGTGTGTGGAGGGTTGGACTGATCACCAGTGAGTTTCTCTTTCAAAAGCAGCTGTAGTTCAGAATCCTGTGGTACAACCTTGCTAGGGCTGTGAGTGTGTGTTTAATTCAAAAATCATCTCCTGTTAAAAGAAGAGTAAGAAAATCTATCATCAGTGTGACAGTGAGCAGAGCAAGCATGTTCATGACTAGAGCTCATGAGGGATGAAATGAAAGACCCAGTTTTCTGTCCTGCTTGCCTGTGACCACGTCCGTGACTCACTGGAAATTACTGTCTTGGCAGAATTTAAGGTGGAAACTAATGAGACAACAGACTTAGGATCTTCCATTATTGGTGGAAATATTGTTTATAGGTTTCAATAATATTTGGGTTCAATGAAAGTCTTGGGATCCTCAGTTGCAGTAAAGCAGAAATGCTTTGAGTGGGAAGGCTCTATCCATGCTTGATGTTTTTCCACTATCGTGCAGCTTGCCAGGGAGATAACTGCAACTGTCAGGTTTTTCTACACAGTGAAGCTGAGTCAAGGACAGGCAGGGTTTGCAGGCAGCGTGAACTCAGGCTGAATATAAGTTGCTGTAAGGAGCAGCAGGGTGTGCTGGATCTAGTCACATTACAGACAGTTACCATGAGCAATCTTCTTGTCTTTAGTAAACTCACCTTCCAACCCCCTTGTCTTCCTGGACTCCACAAAGCCAGTATCATAATGAGATACCTACTCTTTTAAAGGCCTCATGCATTACAACCAAAACATCATTGAAAACATTCACAAAATTGGTGAGAATTAATAAATTCATTGAAGATGGAATTTCTGCTTTTCCTTTCCCCTCTTTCAGTTCACTGCTGATTTCTGCCGAAGACGTTAGTGCCATATGCTGCTGCCCTCCTGCATGGATGTCAGAAAGATGTGTCAGAAGCTACTGGTGAAGGGTAAAGACACAGGTGTGCTGTGGTCCCAGGGGGAGAGGCAATAATGGCTCTGTAACAAGACATGACCTTCTGTTGTAAACCCATTGCAAATGGTGTCCAAAGCCAGGCCCCTGAAATTGCTCCACAATGAAGACCAATCAAGCAGACTGCAAAAAACCACTTTCCTAGTCAGTCCCAGGAGAGCACTTTCAAGAAAAAGAAAATCTGTTCTATAAATGGTAGAAGCAGACTCCCAATCTGTTTAAGGAAAGAAGAGAAAGTTAAAGAGGAACATTTGCCATACCCATATTCACTCAGAGATACACTCTCTTTGAGTGTAGGAATAAGATGATGTGCAAACTTGTATGTTCTGGCGATCTTTTTTGGCTTACAGGAGCTTGTACAGATGTGAATAATTACATTCCAGAAACTAATGCAGCCCCTGGTAGGAGGGGGAGGGGAGAGGAATGGCCTTGACAGAACAAGGAAAGAAATAACACTTGTAAGTGACAGGAAAAGTAACTCTTACTTTATTTTGGGTCCCTGTTGCAACAGAGAAATGCAGATTGCAGATTGCAGCATAGTCCTGTCTTTGCTATTCCTCTCTGGTTTCAGAGATCTGTGTTTTTGGTGTTCGTTTTTTTTTTTTCTTAAAACATTAGCAGTTACTCAAATATAGGCTTGAGTGAAGCGCTCTGGATTTAAGTGTGGACAGGCAGTACATTAGCTAATATGATTCCATTAAAAAGGGATTCCATGGTTGGTGCCCCAATTAAATGAAGAAGTGTCAATATTAATAAACCTCCCAAAGAAAGGGATAAAATCAGATGCCCCAGTGACCCCTCAGACATGAGTTATTCAGATCAATACATACCCATAAGCACCGATGGAGACAGATAAACAACAACAATGTATTCAAGCCGCTGAGGTTTGGCAGTACAGCGCACCCATAAAGTATCCTTTGTTTTCTCTACTTTTGCTTTCCATTCCCTTATTCTCCAGTGTCAGGAGCATGAGCTACTTGTCTGAAAACTCCAGTTTCTTGCTTGGAGTTCATCCTGTCTCCTCTTGATGCCTGGACTAAAAGGGATTTCTTGGAAGTGTAAAGATGCCGTCCAAAAAGTTGAATAAGCAGCAATCCAAATCCCTGACAGCTTACATCCCTAATGCAACCGAAATGATTTTCATTCATCTTTTTAATTGTCATCAAATACAGATCCACTGCAGCTGGGCACAACTCCACTGGGCATTCTCTTTACTGGAACTGCACCTACTCGGGTCCAAGTCAAAGTTTTGCCAGTGCAAGGAGGGATGTGACCAAATACCACAAAAATGCAGTTGTCACTTTGTACAGTGTTTTGCTACTTTGGGAGTGTGGCAAGGCTGTGCCCTTATCTTTTCTCCCCAGATTTCATGTTCATGGTGCATATCTTCATGCCATCAAGGTCTGGTAGTTACAATGCACCCTGCTCACAGCTACAGTGTTGGAGGGTTTAAAACATTTAAGAATTTCAGCATCTCTTTATGTTGATTTCAGCAGAATGGGAGAAGAAGGTGCCAAGTTCCTGAAAACAATAAATACTTTGGGCCCAATTCTACCTTTGTCTATGCTGGTGTAAGTCTTTATGCAGCTGACAGGTAAATTGAGACAGTGTATCATGGGGAAGAGTCAAACTCTAATTTGGAAGAAGACAATTGCTTCCTCTGGCCCATGCTTGAGAAAATATACATAAGACATATAAAAGATAGTAGCAGGAGATGTAAATTTTTTTTTTGTGGTTTTGGGTGAAAATATTCAGTTCTGGACTGAAAATTCGGCTTTCATAGCTAAGCCAAAAAGGAGGAATGTTTATCATAAGTGACTTGAAGTGTACAACTAACACGTGTTTAGAACATTGAATTGTTGTGTTAGTCCACAAAAATTTATAATCCCAGTGTTAAAATAACTAATGATGTCCAAATAGATTTTAGCATCTATTAAAGGTATCATCTTAAGACACTTTGATGGGGGAAAAGGAAACTGAGAATTAAGTTGTTAACACTTAATTCATAGCAAAGGAATATGAGACATAATTCCTCCCAAAGCATCACAGTCAGTAAAATATCACACGGGGTTTTTTTCCTTCCCTGTAGCAGAAACACAACAGAATAACATTATTCTCTTGGGGTCAGTATTAATTGCAGAGCGATGGCCACTTCTGAGCACGGGAGTGTTCCCCGGGCCGCGTTCGTTGCCGGGAGCTGCCGGGTGTGAGCCCGGGCAGCCCCAGCCCGACGGGCAGAGCCGGCGGCGGCTTCGAGCCACACGGGGGAGTCGCAATGCGCGCACGGCCAAGTTCGCGTCTCATAAATCACTCCTTGGAAACCTGATTTCTCCGTGCTGCCGCCTTGTCAGTCTGTCTGGGAGATAACACAAGATCTGCAGCGCTTAGCACAGCAAAAAAACAAAGCTGGAAACACGGCGCTTCTGTAACAGAGCGGCCTGTAAGTACGGCGGGGTTTTGGAGGGGGAGAAATCTGTGCCGAGCAGGATTCTCTTTATTGAACACAGAGCCACCAGCTTGCCTGGTAATGCCATGTAGAACACTAAGAAAAGTTAAAGAAATCTCAGCCATCCGTAATAAATGACTAGATAATTTGTGTAATCCATTAGCAGAGCAGAGGGTGTGGCAGGCTCGTTGCCTGACACGGCAGCATGGAATCTCGGCACAGCGACAGTGGAACGACAGCGCTGGAGCACGAGCCAGGCCCGTACACATCGCATTTCTCACTGCGATGTATAGCACGGCTTCTCGCATATAGCTGCAGGAACGATGGGCATGGACCACGGCGTGGGCTGGCTCTGGTGCTCCTGTCCCAGGATTTAATGATCCTGGTATCCTGACAAAACCCACCTTTCAGTAAGTACAGGCCATGAGCAGTGGACATACATCCTGAAAATCCTGCAGCAGTGAACCATCCTCATTCCCCAAGTCCATCCCAAGCCGGAGGACACAGCATTGATGAGGGTCCTGAACAACGCACAGAGGGAAGTGCAGACAAAGATCTCTCAAGAGATCTTGGCACAGGTTTTCTTGCAGTACTCAGGCAATCCTAACGAGCATTGCCTTGGATTTTTATACATCATTCTTATGACCTTACCATATCACACAGGAGACTTACTTTCCCATCTTATTGTTACCTGCTACTAATCCAGACGGCTGCTCTCACAATACACCATTATCCAGCAAAACAACATGTGCTGACAAACGCTGTTTAGTGAGCACTGGCCACCAATCCGAGAGAGCCAGGGTCGCTGCTGAACAATACCAAGAGAGGTCTCACTAGCTTCTTCTCCCTCCTCCATTCAATGAGCTGTTAATAGACAAGCTGTTAGAGAGAAAAAGAACTAAATAGTTTACAAGCTTACATTTGAAGGCCTGTGAATTGCATTAGCTGAGCCAGCTGAGTGAGAGCCAAGGCAATCTCCCCACGATTGTAGAAAATGTGGCATTGAGGCATGTGGAGGCAAAGAAAGAATGACAGTCACCAGGTTTACAATATGCAAAGCTGAAATAATTACTGCTTTCTGTGGCGTGGAATTTTTAGCTGAACTACAATACGGAATCGAAGCATTCCTTTAAATGCACAAGTGTGTTTGTGTGTTCATATTTTAAAACTTCTTCTCTTCTATGCAAATATTAATTTACAGCCTTAATAAAAACTTCCTGAAGTTGATTTTTATTATTTCCTCGTTGGACCTCTCCCCCTCCTACCTCTCATTCTCTACTGCAGAGGCCACTCTCACTGTGAGAAATGACCACAGTATTTTTCATTACTCTCTAGGTTTTTTGGGGCCTAGCAGTTATGAATAGGAATGTGAACCACTTTCAATACAATTACCCGGACAATAATTTGGGATCTGTGGAGCTGGAATGTGCAACTGAAAATATTTGTAGCCCTTTGGTTACCAGCCAAGAGATGGACATAGTTCTTTTTAATATTTCATTCTGTCCTTTAAATTTACCAGAGGGGGAATAAAATTTTGAAAAGCAGCAGAACAAGACGAATAATAGTGAAACTGAAAAATTGAAAAGTAATGAATGGAACCATCAAATAATTCATTTTAAGACATTCAGTGGCAGAAAAGAATGAAGGAAAGAACAGTTAAAAAACAGCCACTTTGAACAATGATAGTTCAAAATTTCTACCTTTGAGAAAAGCTCAGAAACTTTCTAGAGGTCATATCTTCAAACAAAAGGATTGTTTTGGATCAAATACACTTTCGGGTAAAAGACTTCAACTTGCTCACAAATTTTCTTCTTTATATTGTTCTCCCCATTTTAGGTAGTCTTTGGTTAGAAAGAAGCCAGGTGCTGTCTGTAATGCAATGCTGCAATGACAGCAGGAAGAGCTGAGGCAGCTGCTTTAATGCAGCCCTTACAAACAACCTGAGGGGATCATTGCTGCTGGGGCTTTCAGCAAAGGACAGTGGTGGCTTTTGGTGTAACCTCCACTAATGGGTGGCTGTCTTTGATAGCTCATTCGAAGTCCAGTTAAAGCAGTGGAGATCAGCTTCACAGCAAACAGAACTCCGTTTTTTTAAAACAGTTTTTTGGTACATTATCATATAGATCATTCACAAACTGGACTAACTTGGGTCAGTGATCCAGAAAACAGCTTTTCCAGTCAGACTTGAGCTTTGCCCATTAAACTTTGTCTCGAAATCTGAGTATCTTTACCAAAGTATCTTTTAGTCATGCTTAGACTACCAGCCATCTATTGCTTGTATCTGAAAGGAAAGCATTATTCTACACTCAGCAATCCAGCATCCCTCTACATGGGGTAAGAATTTCTGCCACTATTTTAAGACCAATGGCAAAACTCATGTTGACCTCAGAATGGACAGAGTGACTTCTGAATTGTTAGATGCTCTCTTTTGCTTCCAGTCCTGCAGTGTCAGTGCAAGTGAATTAGTTTCTGGAATTAGTCATCTGAAATCAGACCAAGTAGAGATTATGCATTTTCAGGTCCTTGATTATGAAAATTTTTCAAGTATGCGGAGAAAAATTCTCTTCAGAGGCTTCAGAGAAACCATCACATCAAGGGCAGTTTGTTTCAGTGAAAGGCTGAAATTCTCTTTTGTTTGGGTGGGTTGGTTTTCCTGAGCTGTTCAGTGTGCCCTGCTCTTAGATCCTTTCATTCAAGTTAGTAGTTTCCTTATATTGGCTGATCTTTTTTCTGCTTTTAATATTCTCTATCGATTTTATTGTAGTGCACTTACATGCTGTTCAACAGTCCCCTATTACTGTAAATAAAACGAGATAAATAACTTGGCTTTCTTTCTGCATGTGAAATATTTGGCAGCAGCCATCCTCATCCTTAACTGAGCATTTGACAGTGTCCCTGTCAGTGTGTGGGAGAGCAGTTCTGCATGCCCTCACATGTCACCAGTACCCACGCTGGTTAAATAAAGCTAGCTTGGGGTCTGCTGGTATTACTGGCTGGCTTTATCTAGCAAGCAGAGGTACCAGTGGCATCTGTGCATCTGTTGGATGTGCAGATGGAGGCAGCTGCCCTCTTAGACACTGGCAGCAATAGCAGTGTTACCATGGGCATCTATGACCAAGCAAGATAATTGCTTATCTGCAGTGTATGGTGAAGTCACTGAGGCTCCTGTTTTCAGATCAGGCAGGTGTTATTTCTATCTATCACTGACAGACTCTGGTTTAACCGGTCACTTAAATAACAACGATAAAATCCAAAACACAGCTTCATCTCTTTTCCCCTTGTGATTTTGCAGACACTCGCTGTCCTCAGGGAAGCAGCCAGCACAGTCAGAGCACAGAAGGTGCATTCCTTTGGCCAGCAAGAGGCCGTATGGCCTTCCCAGCAGCCGCCCTCCCTCTGGACTCCTTGGTGTTGGCTCTGTGTCAGCTGGAGGTCGAAGGCCCTGCTGAAGGGCTGGGGCAGCTCCCAGGGCAGCAGCTGGCATGGATGCTCAGCCTGTGCCGTGCTGTGCTCTGGAGTTCTGCCTGAGCCTCCTGCCGTGCACTGGGCTTGCCCTGGGAGCACACATGGTACCACAGCCTATCCTGGCTTCTTTGGGCATTGACAGCAGCTGACTTGAGCGCTTGACTGGATGCCAGGATCTGCTGGAGGCTCTGCAAGCTGCTTAAGCCAGCCAGGGGCCAACTTCATTGTTATTTCCCCCTGCCCCAGACAGGCTGGGCTAGGTGCAGCTCCAGCAGTGCCCAAGACTGGCTGCAGCAGGTCTGAATGGCTCAGTACTGACGTCCTCTGCCTCTGCCCAGGTTACAGATTTCAGTCTTACTGCAGGTGATGCTTACTCCCTTTAAAGTCCTGTAGGTTTATTTCCTCTTATGTCTGTAAGCCAGCTCTGAAGATCAAACCTGGGTGGAGGTTCAGATCAGCACTGCCAATAGTCATCTGTGTTTGTTCTCCAGGAATATACAGATGTATCTTCCCGCTGTGTTTTGTGTGGCTGCAGCCCAGATAGCCTCTAAACCAGACCTTCACATGGGGTATGTTCACATCCAGACATGCTGAAACAATGCCAACATTTTATCTGATGTCCCAAAGTATGGAGTTACAGGTTTTGACTAATTTTTATTTAAATACATCCTTGAGATCTAAAAAAACTGTATTCTTTTAATTTTGTTATTGCAAAAGCAAATCTATTCCAGTTAGTTAATGCAAACTGCTTTGAAAAGAGCTGTGGAATATCCTTGTAAATATATTGTGGAAGCAAGTAATTAAAATAGTCAAAATAAAAAGTAAAAATCACATGACTTTAAGAAAGCGCATAAAGTATAATCAAGCAGAGTAAAACTAAATAAGATTAATTTAAGTTACAGACTCAGTATATGGGATATTGTATTCTTTGGACTGAACAGAATTGCATGCTGTGCAAGGGTGTTCTGAACTCCATTAAAGCGTAATCTTTGTACACAACAGTAGTGCTGTGCAAATAAATGTTGTGAGGCAAAATAAATAAGTTTTGAGAAATGAATGACTTTAGCAGTAGTTTGCCAATTAATTAGAACAAAGAGGGAAGTCTAGCAGACAATACAAAGAGATAAACAGGGAAGAATTCAAGTTGCTGTAACAGCTTTTGCTATTTTCTTACTTTACTTTTTGCCAATTTTCCTTCTCAAAATCTTTGTGGGATTTTCTTTGAAGGGAGAAGGGAGCCAAGAAGGTGCAATGGCAATTTTTCTCACTCATGAAATGCTATCTTTGGGTCTTTCCTCAAAAAAGGTTAATTGTAACCTGATAATTTTGTTTTAACAGGGCAATGGAGAGTGAACTAGAATAGAGAAAGAATTAGAGAAGATTGAGTTAAGTTGCATGTACTGTAGACAGCAAGACCTATTCCCCTAAAGCAGTTAAGGAATTAACCAGTGCAATTTCATAATTATTAGTTATCATCTCTCAGAACCTGTGGAGGATAGGTCAAGTCCCAGAAAACCAGAGGAGGGAAAATATAGTACCTGCTTTCAAGAAAATGGGAAAAGGAACTCTCAAGAAACCATGTATTTCTCAGCCTAACTTTAAGCAGGTTATAACTGGAAAGAATAAATTAGATATTATAACATTTTTAAATGACAGCATTTTGGAAGGAACTGGAAACACTAGAGCACCACAATTAGAACTAGTGCTCTTGGTAAACCAGGGAGATTATTCCAATTAACAAGGTCACATTCACTGAAATCAAATAAAAAAAGCTGTATATAGGCAGGAGAAGACAAATCTCCACACACCAAAAAGGCAGAAGCCAGGAAGATCAGAAGGTGATAGCATCCACTGTAAATGAGAAGTGAGATGTACTCATACAAAAGCAAAACTTGTAAAATGTACTAACAGTAGCACTGCTTGTAATGTGTCAAACATCATTACTCTGCTGTGCTCAGAACTATTGGAGGTTTATCAGTGTACCCAGAATTTGGTGTAAATACCATTTTTTTTTTTTTTTAAAGTTCAGTCCCACTGGACAGGAAGAGGAATAAATAGAAACCTATAAACGATGAGAAAAGTTTGAAGAAACTGAGTTTGTTTCCTGTACACAATTGAGTAGGGTATGATAACAGACTTCAGTGTATAAGAAGCTGCTAAAAGGAGTTAGTAATCCATTATCCTCTGAGGTCAGGGCAGGAAATATTGCCTTATTTTCCAAGAAAGGAGATTTAGGGTGTCTTTCTAAGTGTAAACCTAGGTAAACACTTGAACAGGCTGCTGGAGTGTCTGTAGAATCTCTGTTACTTGGGGTCTTAAAAACCAAATTAGATAAAAGAGCTGACAACTTTTTGGGTGTATTTGATCCACATTCCTCAGCAGAGGTAGACTACACAAAACAGCCTCTAAGCTAATCCTAACCCTAAAGGCCAACCGACCCTAACCCTAACCCTAACCCACAAATTTTAATAAAAAACAAACGTACAATCAATTAAAAAAACAAAAGGCAAAAAGAAGCTTGAGAAGGTGGATCTTGGCATTGCAAAGATCAGAGGTGAGAAAAACAAGTCAGTATCTTTTTGCTGATTCTGATTATTCCAGATCCAGCTGTGTTTTAACAGAATTACAGGACTTAAATAAAGAAGGAGGATGCTGAAGGTGGGGAAGGCAGAACTGGGAAATAGCAATAACTATTTTGCTACTCATCCTTTATGAGCCTGTATTGTATCTCCTGAAGAGAGGGGAAGCCATGGTTCTGTTTTTTTCTTCTCTCTGCTTTTGCAGAGTCCAGGGAGAGATGCACGAGCAAGAACTCGTTTGGAGCTGAAAGGAGCGCACCAAGGGGTCTCTCTGAACATCGTGGCCAGCATTTCCATGTTCTTCTCTAGCACCACACAGCCTGTGGATTGAGACAGAGGATCTCCAGAATGGAACCCAGGGGGTGTGTAAAGGCAGCAACAGAGGAAAGCAAGAGAGTGGTTCATGCAGATTCCTCCCTTGCACTGAGAAAGCTCATTCCCCACACATTGGTGTCCCAACACAGTGAAATTTGCTGGAACAAAAGTGGCAGATTCAGCAAACACTGGGGGGTCGTTTAATATTTCTCTAACTATCCTCAGGCACTATTTTTTTTCCTGTATGTTCAATTAGACTGTGGATTTATTGATAAATAAATCAAGTCTCTATGTTCAATTTTTGCACTGAGGGAAGCCATAGCTGAGTAGCAGAATTTCAGGAATACATTCATCTAAGCATGTGAAATTCTCTTTGGTCTTTGAATCCTCTTGCAGATAAACTACTCTTACCATATTTATGGAGTACCAGCTTTTCAACAGTTATTTTATAATCCATAGTCCTCTGCCCTTTTGCAAATAACTTCTGTTTTGCCCAGAAAGGCAGCCTCTCTCTGCTCACACAGCTTATGTGTTTGTGTCAGTCTGCATTATTTATATCTCCACTAAAGCCATTCCTCTTTTCCATGTTCTTGTAATGGTGCCTATCATGTAATATTTGGACAGCTACATGTTGTTGCTGATGAGACTTTGTCCACTGCTCCCACCTTTACGGTACAAGCTTTCAGCAGAGTTTTGAATTGCTGGGTGTCCAACACAGTCTCAGTAGCAGCAGATGTCCATTTCACAAGTGAGTTATCAGAGGAATCTGGTGATGTTTGGAGTTTGATCTCTGCTTTTCTGAATGATGCTTTTTCATTTTGAACACTCATGGTGTTGATGTTTGCTTCTAAGCCATCATAGTTTTTAAGTTTCATCCAGCAAGACATCAAAGTCAGAGCCCACACTGTATATTTCTTGCTCAATTACACCAAGAGAGGTGTAGATTTTCTTTGGACAAGTTGCAAGCAGTGGTTCCTACAGATTAAGTCCACGTTTGAAAATATCTGTATTTCACAGCTGAGGGATGAAGAGACCAATACTGTCCTCCTTTTCTCCCTGGCCTTACCTAGGAAAGATCCCTCCCAATCGTACCCATGCTGAGGCTCAGAGAAGTGCACTGTGACATCAGGCCAGCACTCACCACCCCTTCCATCTCCACTCGCAGCCCCTCAGCAGCTCTGAGCTGATGGCTCCTCATGGGAAGCATGAGCTGTCTCAGGGATAGGGCTGGCAGGATGTGACAGCTGCAGGTCCTCCCACAACAGCTCATTTTGTCGTGCCCTGCAGAGGGGCTGTAACTGCACTGAGATTTCTAGCACAGCCCCCTCCACTGAGCTACTTACACATTAAAGGAATGCCCAATCCCTATCGGGGGATACACGTGGGAAATAATCTGTTCCCAGGAGTTGCAAAGGAAAGGCTTCTGGGTTTTCAATATCAATATTTTATCAAGCTCTACACCCCCAGAGGAGGTGTTTGCTCCCCAGTTCAGTCTGTTGATACTTTTGTCTGAACTAACCAACTCTGTCGTTCGTAATTACAATCTATAAATATTTTATATTACTTTAAAATCAGGTTTTAAAATATTTAAATTAATTTGAGCTGGTGAATTAGATCGCCAGGAATTTGAAACTGAGCTTGTCTAATCCTCTGTGCTTCTCTTTGCAGTTTTTTGCTGTAGCCCAAACACTCCCACTTTCTGTGGGATAAACCAATGGGAGAAAATTTTACTTGCAACATATGAATGGTTTGTCTCAGTTATCCACGTTCTGTGTTTTCTTGCAGCTATTTCAGCTCACTGAAACCAGACTGAGTATCCACACTGCCAAAGTATGAATTTGGATGGATGGGCACTGCAGAGGGTCTACCTGAGCCTTGTAAAACTTCACAGTACAACTGGGATTGATCTGTAAAACAGGAGCCTGTTGTGATCTATCCTGTAGTCATGCTGTGTGCTGTGCCCCGTGCAGCACTCCCTGGATTTCCTAACCTGCTTCAGCAACAAAAAGACTCAGTGAATTCTTACAAGACATCCCTTTCCACACTGCATCCAGTGACCCCATCAGGGTCTACAAAGCATGTTTCCAAAATATTATGTGTCAACAGATATGTCATGGTAATTGCCAGTATGTCCCAGAAAAGTGCTAAGTCCTATAGTGACTACTTGTAGGAATAATCCCACAGACTGTAGGCTCAAAATTTAGTTTTTAATTTGGCATTTGTGATACATATAAAGGAAACTTCAAGAGCTGAATGTTATTAATGTGATGGTTCATTTTACCAGAGGCTTGGGTAGTGTCCTGTTTGAAATGAATTACCATTGAAGACAGTGTAGAGCCCCTGAATTTAAAAGGCAAGGTAAACTATTATGCTTATTAGAGTTGGTTTTTAGGAAAGTTTTCTTATATTAAGAAGCTCAGACAAGCTATTATCTTTAATAACTAGCTACTAGTCTGAATTTCAGATCAAATCAAATACTATCAGTCTTATTAATCTACCAGCTTGTGCAGTGAATGCACCTTTAAGGAGAAGAAGAGAAGAAAGCAATCATGGATGAAGAAACATTCCTGTAAACTCCTTTACCAATTATGGAGTTACTCACTTCTTATTCTTTTTGACCACAAAGTGAAAAATTATATTTAAGAAGCTTTTCTGGTGTGAAACGCAAGATACTGAATAATAAAGCACAAAGTATTGAAGACAAAGCTGTGTGTATGAAGCTGTGTCAAGGAAGGTTTAGGTTAGATACTAGGAAAAGGTTTTGCACCCAGGGAGTTGTCAGGTATTGGAACAGGCTCCCCAAGGCAGCGGTCACAGCACAAATCCTGCCAGAGCTCATGGAACAGTTGGACAATGCTCTCAGGCCCATGGTGGGATTGTTGGGGTGTCCTGTGCAGGGCCAGGAGTTGTACTTTGATGGTCCTTGTGGGTCCCTTCCAACTCAGGATATTCTATGAGTCTGTGATTAACTGATACCTTTCAAATCTTATAGTAGAGTTTAAGGAGGTGTGAGGCCAGTATCTTGCCTCACACTCTTGGAACTCCTAGAAAAAGTAGGGAGTTTTGGACAAACACATATGTAGGATCTTTTCCTTAAATCTAGATCTTGCTCTAGATTATTACCTTGTATATTATCCATAGGCTGAAGCAAACTACATTTCCCCCTATTATCCTACTTAAACCCTAGAAACAGGGTTTATTTCACACACAGTGACTAGGTGGGAGCAGAGAACAGTGTGATTGATTTTCGCTGTGACAAAAGCCACCTGGTTCTCCTGGAGAGAGGACAGGGAGGGGGAACCAGACACCCTCTGATGAGCTCTTCATATGTTTCTGCTCTACTAAAGTTTATCTAAGGCCATTTTTCCCACTTTGACTCTTGGTAAGCCATACTTTACATTCAAAGGAAATCTGTCCCAGGACTGTAATAATGGAATTAATAGACCTGTGCAGGGCTTCCCTGAACCTGCATTCACTGAAAGACCCTGTACCCAGCATGTCTGTGAGGAACCGTTCAAGCAGCTGCCTAAGTGCATAAAGCATTTGAAAACACTGGCCTTATCTCCTCAAGAGTCGACAGCAAAATGTACAGCCACGTTGAGGTTTCTGGCAGTTCTAGAAATAGTGCCTGCTGAGCAAATAAGGTCAGAGTGGGTGGGTGAAAATAGATTGTTCTCAAAATTTGGCACATAAAACTTTAAAAGTGCTTTATGAACAGAAATCATTCTCTCAGGTCTTGATCCTGCAAAAGCTCATGTGGGTAGACTTCTCAAGATCATAAATTTAAAGATCTGTTTATGTTTTTTCAGGGTGGGGTTTTAGGCTAAATAAAAAAAGGTGAAAGATTAGCCACAGGAGGCTTCACCTTGAAAGGAAGATATTCATGCCTTTCTCTTTATTAGTTTTCCTGTGAGAAAAATACTTGACTAACTTATATTTTTTTCATTTGCCCACTCTTTCAAAACTTGAGAAGCAGTTCCTCTAAGGCACTTGTTTTGATTTTTTCACTTAGGTATTCTAGGAACTCACTTAAATAATTTGATGTTTGTGTTAATAACATAAAATCTTAGTGATCTGAAATCTTTATGTAATTAAGCAAAATAATACAGCTTCCTACATGCAACTGAAGTAGTTTGGGGAAATTCTCTGTGGAAATAAGGCTGACTCATTCCTCAAGCAACACTAAGAATTACATATATATATGCTGTAAGTTCCCAATTGGAAAAAAAATGTGGACTTCATATAATAAAGGGCTTTTTTAATCTGCATGGAAAGATGACAAGGTATTTGTACAGCTGAGACTGTATTCAGGAGTATGTTTACCAGTACCCAAGTTTATTCTCAAGAGCAACATCCAGTGAATAAGACTATACGGGTTGTAATTTTAAGCCTCACATACTTGTAAAGTCATTTTGCTGGCAGTCCTTTCTGATACCAAAGTCTGCATGCTGTGCATTTAAGTGTTTAAGATGAAGGACTGAAAAAAATTTCTACATTTAGGCATTTGGAACCAAATAAGAGTTGTGCTTTGAGAAAAACCCAAAGAAAGAAAACCTTCTAATGAAAAAGCAGCCTTAGGTTCTATTAAATCACTGTCTTCCTGATAGAGATATTTGATTTTTAAATGCTATCTGCCATTCAGATTCTTCCTTTGGCATCAGCATCCCCACTTCATTTGTGGTCTAATCACAGCCATGCCATTTCATGACTTGTGCCAGGTGATGGACATTGTAAGCAGCAATACAAGCCTTTGGATGCATTTAGATCACCTCTGCCATTTGGGATTTTTGCGTCTTGCTGTCAGAGAGATTCCTGTCTGGAGGAACCCAACAACTTCTAATATCACAAGGGGTCTGTTCTGAATTAATCACTTACTGGCACCTGTCTCTGCTCCAGCCCAAAGAGAATTAGTGCCCATGCTGAAGGCTGTGTGGGCCCTTAATACTCACAGGTAAGTGCCAGTGATATTGGCAGCACTGCTTGGTGTCCCATAGCCCTGTTTTCCTCACCCCAGAGCAATTTGGAATCCCACATTATTTATCTCTTATGGTGTTAGACCCTGTTTCCTACAGAAATCTCATGTTCTTGTCAACAGGTGGGGACCAAGGCTGTGAGGAGAAACAGCCAGAGCCACAGGGAAGGCTGTGAGGGCAGGAACAGTCCTTTCCCAGAGCACCCTGTGCAGGGCAGTGTGAGGCGACACTAAGGGATTCTCAGGTACCACAGGGGTGGGACTGCACAGTGACCAGAGCCAGACAGCTCTTTGTGACCTCTCCCCTGCAAGTGCTTCCATGTAAGAACCGCTCCGCTGGGAACAACAACAGCTTCACTGAACCTACGGCTTTATGAACACCAGCACACCATCCCTTCTTTCATCCCCTGACTTCCCAGAGCTTGTCAGGAAGCCCAGTGTCCATTACCCACGCACTCCACACATGAGCCTCCTCTGACAGTGAACTTCACTACCTGTGTGTCTCTGCTTACACAATACACCCAGGTACCCTGCTTCCTTCCTAAGGAGTGGGATGTTCTTTAAACTGATACAGGATTTGATCCACCGTGTTTATAGCACATATTGGATGAATGCTAATTTGCAGGAAGTTTTTACAAGTGGAAAACCTTGCTAAAACACATATTATTGAATGGATATCTTGCTGTGCTTGGATCAATGAAGCTTATACTGTGGCTCAGGTCTAATCTTACGACAATTCAGCAATTGAATCCACTTATGTTAGGCTACTGGCAATGTTGCTGGATGCATTTTGTATCTGCTGATTAACTGTGTTCAGTTTGTGCTGAAAATGAAAAAGAAATCAATGAAAACACTTAGTAAACTAAAACAGAGAAAGACATGAACATATCAAAAACCAAAAAGAAGAAACAAGCCTGTAAATTCTGTAGTGAAATGGAAGATTTCTCTGAATTAGTATCTTTTTCTTGGTATCCTGGAACGATTCCTAGGTCATCACACTGAAAATTTAATTTTTAAACATTTAGTGCTTAAACTCTTAACATAGCAGCCACTCTGGACATGTGGTGACTTAATGTGGGACCACTGCAAGATGTCCTCTGGAAAGCCACTGACCAGCACACAGGACTGTGATGTCTAAAACATGGTCAAGAAATGTTTCAGACTGCATTCCTGGAATCATGAAGTTGTAGGGATGGGTACAGGGATGGAGGTCTTTAATACTTTCCTACACAGTTGTAGGTAGTGAGTGGAAAGAGGTCATCCTAATGCTTCTGCTTAGGGAGAAAAACTTCTATTACATCTCATGCCTTATTAGATATTGGAACTACACAGAGTCAGTCTGACCACACTCCACAGAAAACCAGGCAATGTTAGTTTGGGTTGCTCATGGAGATATTTGTTATTAATACAGACCTAAAAATTCAATTCTCCCAATTTAAGTGTTTTGGAAGTGATTTTCACTGTTGGATTAATCTCCAAATGGGAAAAAATGTAGACATAGCAGTCTAGATTTTGATCTTGCAAAGCATTCCCAGGGTTCTTGCTAAGTGGCTTCATACAGCTAGGGATACATCTTAGCATGTGTATTTAATGCTTTTGAAAGGTGCTTAGCTGACAGTCTCAGATGATGACTCCTGGGCACAGTCTACCTTCAGATATGTGCAAGCTACTCCCCTTGTTAGCAGTGAGAACTGCCTTTGCTTATGAGAGCTGTAGGCAACTCACATTTTCCTCCTGTCTCTCCTCTGCTACTTTGACATATTGGCAACTGTCCCGGTTTGAGACAAATTCAGAGGAACATCCGAAATGAACGTCCTCTGATAGAAGGCAGGTTACAGCCACCCCTCCCCCACCAGGTTCAGGAAGAAATTCCTCGGAGTAAAGTGAAAAAGGAAAAAAACCTATTTATTTAACGAGTAAAGTGCACGCAGGCACGGGGAAAAAAAAGAATAATGCTAAATAATGAAACCTTTCGCCGTGGAGAGAATCTAGGTAGATTTCAGAGTCCTTCGTGGGTGTGGCTTTCTCCTCTCCAGAGCTGGGTTACAGCGTGGGCCCCTCTGGACCTCGGTGGAAAGGCCTCCCGGTGGAATTTCTGATGTTCTAGTGTTCTGAGCAGTTTCAGAAGAGAAGAAGAAGCCAAAGTCCCAGGGCTCCGTACTTTAGCTAATGAACAAGAAACTAGCTAAAAAGCAAAAGGAATGTAACTCTCTTCCCTGCTGCAGAAGTGGAGCAGCCAGGCAGGAGAAGCCAGAGAGCCCATCTGTGTTATGAACACAGCGCTGAAAGAATTCCACCGGCTGTCCATCCTCTCCCTTAAAGGTACAGAAAGGCACAGGATTCATGTCTGGGCTTAGGGCAGATGATAGGGAATACAGTCTCATACAGTCACCCCAAGACAGCAACCTTGAACCTTCCCCTTTTTAATTATCACTTTTAATTCTTACATGATTCTTACACAATTGATCAAAGTGTGCCTAGTGGAAGTCAGTGCTGGAACTGCAGCTCTATGAATGCTTTCACAGAGTTTGCATCGTTTTAATCCTTAGACTAGTCTCAGCATCTCTTGATGGTTTCTATAATTCTCCCCCAAACACCTCTGCTGAATACATTATTCTGTATTTGTCTATGTTCTTACACCTTGATCTGATGCAGAGTTATCTCACAGTGGATTTGTGTGCTGGTGTCTGGTTTTGTATGTGCATCTCTTGCACTGCTTTCCAAATGTGTCTGAATTGCTAAATTCCGGTTTAGAGATTATTGCTTCCCCTCTCAAAGATCTGAATTTGCTTTCATTTCTTTGATCTTTGGCTACTATTTTGGCCCACAGATCTAGCTTCCGTGTTCTCTCTGTTTTATTCTGGTATCCAGCAGTGCTCACAGCACCATCCAGATTAGGCTTGGGCAAAAAACCCCCAAGTATCTTGAGTGGCAGACCATCACTGGTGTCAAAATTGCCAGGGCTTGGCTGTGGGACATCTCTATTTTGCTCACCCCAGAGCCACACTGACAGCTCCTTCTGGTGCCACAGCAGAGGACAGGGCAGGCAGGATGTGGGGCAAGGCAGCAGCACCATCCTCCTGCTCCTCCCATGAAAGCAGAAGGTGCTGCCTTACTGTCCACAAATCTCTTGCTCCTCAGTCCTGGTAATTTCTTTCAGAAGATTAAGAACTAAATTTGCCCGTGCTTCTGAGAAACAAGGAGCTTTTTTTTGATGCCATAAGATCGAAGCATTGTCTGCTCCACACTTTCCTTAATATTCCCCCCCCCCCAGGGACCTTCTGTTCCCATTGCTTAGGCTTTGTCATTATTTGAATCATCTGCTTTCTGAGAGTAATCAGATTAAAATATTAGTTTTCTATATCTGAGATTTCCTTTCCTGACATAGAAAAAACCTGCAAGATGAGGTGGTTCCTCAAAAAATGCTATCACAAAGTCCTGTATTTCAACTATGTTGAAATTCACATTGTCTGTACTCTAAACATCTCTTCCACAGATTATTTTACCATTACCATTAAAAGACAATGCCGAGTTCTTCTTATGCTGCACTGATTTTCTAAGTTCTTTTCCATTTTAATTTAAGCTAAAAGCTAACCATATGTCCTAGTTTAAAGGACAGGTGTCTGCCAAGGAAGACACCTCAACCCTTCCCAAGAGAAAAGCCCCTGGCTAAGAGGCTGCAGCCAGCTGCACTCCTTCCCCCCACCTTGGCCACTTCTTTTGTCTCTCTTAAGTACAGGTTGTTATCATCTCTTAGGCAACAAGTGGGACAAAATTCCCTGAGAGAAAGAAGGAAAAAAACAAAGGAAAAAATCTTAACCTCCAACACCATAGCATTCCCTCTGTTCAATCTATTGCTTCTCTGCCAGAGAATCATCTGCCGCAAGGGTTGTATTTGTAACTTAACAGGACACAAATCAGAAAGGAATTTTTGGTTTTCAGAGTTCTGCCCAAAGGTTAATAACTGCAGATTGTACTGCCAAATACTTTTCTCTGTGATGTTACTGTGAGCATGCAAGCAAATTCTGCTTTTATGAAAAAATCAGATAACCCCAAGTGAAATACGTACTAAATCTGAAAAGATGCTAATGTGCTAAGAAGATGGTGAGGCCTTAGATGAGATGAAAAAAGACCTCTATTTCCTAAGAAATAAAGATTCAGGTGAAGAAGATTAATAAGGTCCTGTGGATAAAATGGAAAGTAAAGATCTTTCTCTTTTTTCCAATGAAGTGCTGCTAGAGGGTCTCCCAAGAAATTTTTGTTAGTCTATATATTTTAGATTCCTGAAGTTTAGTTGTTTCAGCACAAAAACAATGAAATAACATAAACCCATGTCACAGCATATCCTTTTGCCTTGGTATCATCTGTCTGAAGACTTTAATGTTGATCAAGATACTGCATCTCATTATTTTTAGTTTAGTTTAGGTTCATTTTTCATGGAGCAAATGGATTCTTTGAGGCTTGCAAGCCTGAGTGAGCTGGACAGGTGAGGGCTGGCAGAGATCCATGACAGGGGTAGAACTCAACAGCTTTCCTATAGTTTGATTTTGAATATCATAAAAGCCCAACTTTGATAACAGATTAGTGCATCATTAGTTAGCGTAATATTGTACCAACTCTGATTAATGCGTTTACATTTTATCAGTAAATGTAGCCACATATACACAAAACTCCTTGTACATTAAACAACGCTGACATGAATATGGTTATGTATGTGTATGTGCCTTTCCTTTGGTGCATAAAGCGTAATTTTTGTTGTGTTTAACTCCAACAGCCACGTTTTTATTAGCTCGTCATAAACTTCCTTAGCACAGGACTTCTCAATTATTATTAATTGTTGTAATCCTCAAAGAAACAAGCCCATTAGGCTCAAGTGCTGTCTCATTTCCCCTGTACATGGATCGAAGCTGGGGAATGACTCAGCAGAACTCAGACAGGTACAGGCAACCCCGGCTTCCCCTCCATGGTCAAGCCAACAACCAAAAGGTAAAAGGGTAACAGAAGGTTTCCTCCAGGGCTGCATCTAAACCCCAAAACACATCCGTGGTGAGGTCTTCCTCTTCTATTTCCCAGGCAGCTGTTTGACACATCTTGAACTGTGTGTGAACATTTGATGTGGAGGGGGTGTGCTAAGTGAGAGCTGGGCTGCAGCCCAGCTTCCTGCCCTGCTGGGGACTGCCCTGGTGCAAAAGGGAGAGGGCATTTGTGGACACAGTAGCTCTTGGGTGCAGACTGGAAAATACCCTTGCTTGGGCATCATAAGATTACAGGTCACTGACTGCCCTGCTTTTTATCTGAAATATGATAATTTTCAGAAAGTGTCTAATAAGCAAGAAACACTCCTGAATTTTTGGAATTAGGTTTAGGTGATTTAATGTAATTCTCGCCTTTCAACTATTGGTTTCAAGTTTGCCTTTCATTCTTTCAAGTTGTTCCTTGCATGTTCTAGTACAGAAAACATTAAAAGTAACCTTTTCCTAATGTTACAAGATATCAGGAGAGTTGTCTGCCTGAATAATGGAAGTGTTTAATTTCAAGAGGGGGGCAAGTTATCATCTGACTAATACAAAGGAAAGGAATTATGTCTGGAGGCAAGGTCCCTGGACTGGGACTCGGGGACTGTGTTCCCAGCTCAACTTTGTGAACTTCTTTTTACTATTTTCTCTTTTAAGCTTTCTATATCTCATTTACTTAGGCTTCAAGTTCTTTAGGGTTGAGGATTTACCATGTACCATGAAACTATGAGGTCCTGATTTTCACTTGGAATGTCTGGGTACTCTAATAATTGAAAAGAAAAAAAAAGCTCACATCATTGCCTTAGTGTAGGAAACAGGCAAGTCACAGGGCCTATGATGCAGGGTCACTCCTAAAACCACTCTGTTCATCAACTCAGCCTTTTGTCACTGTCTGAAGTTGGTTCTTTATATGTTTCTCATCTCCCTCCTAGGGGTGTTATTAGGTTTAACACATTAACATTTATAAGTATTATATATGCCTGGATGAAAGTAGCTATAGATATACAGTAATGCTCTGCATTAATGGCAAGGCTTATGCACTATGGAGAGGGAAAGGGGGCCTTGCATTCGAGATACAGCTCCTCTGAGGGCAGCACAAACCAAAGGGCATCCCAATCCAGGGATCTGGTGCTGGGCAAAGCTTGTATTCCTGGAGCTGAATGAGACAGGAACATGCTGGTGAGCAAGGCACACCATGGTGGGGACTGTGGTGGCACTCAGAGCCAGAACCACCCCCTGACTGTCCTTCCAAAGCACAGAACACAATCAAACAGCTCCTGAACTTCTGCAGCAAGAAGTCTAAAGAGATTTAATTGCTCCAGTTTTGGAACTGAGTAATTGTAGCTGGTCAAACTATTTCAGCACTGCAGTAATAATTAACCATGTAGTGCACTGTTTCTCCAGACAGCCTGGATGTTGGGCTCTGCAAAACTAATTTCCTTCTTCTCTATTAATATGCATTTACAGCAAAATCTCTGCCACTGACCTTATATCTTAATGATCATTTGGTTATAGGAAAAGATGCAAGTCATAACGCCAGAGGTTAAATGTATCTAACTGCACAGCAAAAAAATAACAGTTGGTCTGGGAACTAATTTCAGTTCCCTCTGAGGAAGAAAAACCTTCATTGCATCAGATGATTTTTAAATGCCAAGATCACTATTTACAAAACTCATTAAAAAGATTTTGTATATCTGAGATCCTAGTTTGTTCAGGTAAGCCTTTTTTCTTGTAAAAACCACAGAAAGTAGATACTATATATATGTTATGAATTTATTCAAATTTCAGATTTCTAAAAATACTCTCGAGAGCACTATGTAACTACAAGTCCCTGTGAAGAAATTCCTAGTGTAAAATAAGAGTCCAGTTCCTTGAGGATTGGAAGATGAAGCAATAATCTTGGGTAGATGTGGAGCTAGGATGTTTTTGAGTAACATGGCTTTGAGAGAACATAAAGAAAGAAAGGCGGATTTCATGAAGCTGCTCGGCGGTTTGAGACAAATCCTGCAGACACACAACATTTAAAAGATGCTTTTGGGTTTTGTTGTGGTGGACCCATAGTTGAGTTCAATTAGATTAAATACCTGGGATCATCCAAGCCATTGTGAGGCACCTGACAAGTGTGTGTGGGCTGTGTGCCTCCAGGAAAAATTTGGAAAGAAAGATCAAGCTGGGCACTTTTCTGCCAATGGAATTCATTCATTCAGCAGTGTCATCTGTGTTTCATAAGAGACTGCTCTGAAGAAGAGGGAATATTAGAAAAGTCAGAGTTTGAGCTGACCTTAGGGGTTTGTGTCTTTCATAATTTTATACTTTCATTTATTTTGTTTCAATTCATGTGAGTCAGCCTGCATAGGAAGAAATCCTCCACAAAAAAACGTTTTACAGCAGTTATTAGGTCTTCTGCATCATTTAGAATCCCTTCAACAGCAGAACTGGGCCAGTCCCAACCTTTTTGTTATCTTTTGGGTCTCTAGAAGTTTGTAATGAAAAGAGCAATTGTTCTCATTTCAGCAAATAACCCAGACCCACACTGAAACACTCAGGGAAGGACCAGGCCCTGCATCCTGGGGAAGTGACACTTCTGATGAAGAGTCACCTGAGGCTTCTCACCATTGTAGGCTGTTCTCCTTTGGCAGATCTGCCAATAAAAGATGGCATTCACACTCTGTTATTGCCATTAGCAGACACATAATATTAATGAAATTTTGTTTTGTATATGCAGTTGTCCAGAACTCAAAGTATTATGAAATATGACAATGAAATAAAAGCTCCACAGTTAAAACATTCTTGAAAAGGCTATGTAATGCAAATATATATCCGGAGATTTTGCACAAGTCCCATCCCAGCATTGCATACTGCATTTCTGCTTGCAAAAGAACTACTAACTTGGAAAAAGAGAATAGGAAATATCACTATATTCAGAGAATTGTTCTTCTGAGGAAAAATAACTTACTTAATTAAAGTGAATTGACTAATTTGAAAATGTCTGAAGCTACCTCTGGACAATATTAAGGTGAAGGACAAAATGTATAGTTTATAGGAAACATGGGAAATTATATCTTCTCTGATGATTGGCTAAAAGTATTTGATGTGAAACATCTCTTAATGAAATTTTTCCCCAAAATAATGATTACAAGGTGCTTCAGGAAATATTTAAGTCTAATTTAGCTTTATTGCTGGTGTTCTAGGTTAATGAAAAGCATTCCCTAGGGAGCTGCACATTGGCTGCTGTGTTTTTTCTTACTATGAGTCTCATGACATAAACCATAAGAATATTAAAAAAATTATGCTGCAGGATCATAGTGCACTTACAAGCAGGGTTGGCACGGAACAACCTGGCTACCTGCTCCAGCACTTCTCTCTGATGCCTGTGACAGCAGCAGGAAAAAAATACAATTATTTGTGAAGCATTATCTGTGTTTTTCATTTAAGAAAGGAAAAAAATAGTGAAGCATCCCAGTTAAGGTGCTGAAGCACTGGAGAGCCATTTGCCACCCTGACTCTTTCCTGGTGGAGACGTCTTTGCTTGAAATACAGCACACTGCATTAAGTCTGTGCACTTTTCAAAGAACACCTCCAAAGATATCTGTAATGCAAAGGTATCTGCATGCATTGATATGGTAATCAAATGTAAATGTCATAGTAGGTTACTTGAGATTATGTATTTTACAACACCATTACATTCCCATTAAATTAATACCGGAATCTTGCATTAGCAAGGCACACTTGCTGGCAAATACCTACTAAATGGTTGTTTGTGACAATGCAGAAAAATAAAAATTTTGACTGATGTTGAAATACATGCATTCATTGCAATAGACAAACAATAGCTGATCCACTTCTCATTAGTCTGTGGGTTTATTTTTCCTTATCCAATTGCTGTGTTCACAACCTGGGTACCTGATACAGTGACCTGTATTCCAATATGTGCTCGGAAAAAAACCCAACCAATGCCCAAACGTAATCACTGGGAGAATGGATAAGTTTTCATGTCCAAGAGGGGAATGTTCAAACGGTTTATGTGTCTAGTACTATGCCCTCTTTATCTTCAGCACAGGCCTCTAAGTTCCAAACTTAAGTAGTTTACTGACTTAGGAATTTGTGTTGCAAATTTAAAGGTGGCACAACTGATTGTCCTGTTTACAGCCTTGAGTCTACCTCTTGGTATGTTACAAGGTTCCTATATTAATGATTTGTTCTTTCCAGTTGATGGTGTAGAGCTCTGAGTATTTGGCAGTGAACACACCACCTGTACTGGGTTACTTTGACACCAAGAGCTGGAATCCTTTTTTACTTTTTTCTTGCTGCAGCAATGGAAATTCCTACTTTCAGCTTCCTGACTTGCCAGGAAAGATGGAGAAAACCCTGTATCCTGGTGAAAACTCCAGAAGGAATTAGCATTCTAAAGAATTCCACCCAGAAGCTGTGTCCTTTTCCCAGAACTCTCCAGGAAAAATTGGTCATTTTTTTAAGCTGGACTCTTTGATACATGGGGAGACACTGTCACTGTCTAACCTGAAATGCTTCCGTAAGAAATGCTGGATGCTGTCGTCTTCTTCCAGTGACTGAAAGGAGGCTGCTGAAAGTCATGGAGGCCACTGCAAAATAAAAACAATGTGATGGAAAGTTGGAGCTATTTCCTTGGCTGTGGTAGCTCACAATAACTTTCAAAAAGTCAATAATGCTACACTTAATTACTCTGAGTAAAACATTTTGGTTCATATTTTCATCAGCCTTTTGGAGCAATAGAATCTTTGTTGCCCACAGCCCAGCCTTTGCGGTGGCATGGACCAGAATTAACTCTGGCTATGGAACCAGCCCAGATCGATCGCTGAAGTAAAAAGCCTTGTTAGTTACAAAGACAGACTTGCATTAAGTATGCACAAATCATGGGCTGCGACAGAAGAGTCTTTCCCGTAGCTATTGTCAAAGGCAATGAAACAAAGTATTTGTGTAGATTCAGTTCTCATCAGGGATATTAATGCACGCAAAATCTTTTTGGATTCCTTTCTACAGCCACAAACCTTAGCTCAATCCTTAATCTCATGATTTGGCCTCAAACTTACAAAAAACAGCCAGTCATGTAGCTTTTGCAGCTGTCTGCAACATAATTCATAGTGGAAAATTCACTTTGGCTTGATTTATTGAGGGTGCTCACTTAAATCTTCTGTAGCACGATAGATTGCATCTCAGTAAAAGGGGCCAAACCAAATGATATTTGGATGAAGTATAAAGCTTCAGACCCTGACCTGAGCAAATTCCTAAGACTCAATGACTTCATCATCCAGCCATTGCTAAATTAAAGATGAAGAGCGTAGGAAGTTGTGTGTAGCAGATGCAAATGTGTTTTATATAGAATATGCTAACTTTGACTATTTTTTGGTATTGTTTGCACACCCAAGGAATGTAAGATGAATTTGTACAGATTCTCTGTGGGTGTAGGAAATGCACACTCATCTAATAAAAGAAACTATATACATGAAAATTTAGTTTTCTTGGAATTTAACCAAATTCATCTGTGTGAAGTAGACAGTATTTTCACATATATATATATATACACATACATATAATTTTTTCTTCCAAGTAGAAAAAATAATCCATCCTCATCATGAGTACATTTTAAGAGATCCATTATATGAGTTAAATAGTAGAAAAATGTATAAATTACATGAAAAAATATGTGGCGATGTTCTTGTAGGATAAAGACTGAAAGTTTGTAAAGCCCAAGCTGAATACATTTATATTAAAAAAAAAAAAAGTTTTAATGTCTGTTCTGGAACGGAAAAGATTTGGAAAAAAAATCTCCTGTATGCTGAGAAAGAAGTGAAACAGAAAGAAAACTTGAAAACTGCCTCATACAGCAAGTAACACTGTCTGTGATCTGCATTTTAAGAGCATCTTCAGAAAGAACCAAGTCAAAACAAGGATTATCAATACAAAAGTATCATCAGAGGGATAGAATTTTATGAGCCTTCTTCCTTGCTTAGACAAAGAGAAATAAATGTGGGAGTAGGAGGCTGAGAGAGGATTATGACATTACATGGAATGATTATGCTTTTATTTCCACAGGTAATCAAATGGAGAAACAATCGAGTCAAACTCAATATATCCTTGCTTCTTTTTGCCCTTTGTCTGTCACTCCAATGAGGAAATTACAAATTTACAAGTGAAGAAAAATAACAGTTCACAAGATATTCCTCCATCCAGTGTCAGAACTGCCAATCTGTGCTAATTTTGTAGGGATTGTGAACAACTCGAACACAGACCATGAGCATGGTCTAGATTTGTGAACAGACACAAAGGGCCTCCACTCAAAGAAATGAGAACATATAAAGAATGGCTGCTACAAGGGTAGAACACAGGTGCAAATGGTCATTCATGAAAAGCAACATTCAGTGGTGAAATAGCATTGTAGTTGCTGTGGCAGTGAATGGCACAGCTCTCACCTTCCTTTACATGCTGCTTTTAACCCAGTCTTATTCCAAGTGGCATTGTCCAAAAAGCCCTGACCAGCTGTTTCAAGGTGACACTGGGATGCCTGGGACATCTTTTCCACTTTTATTTTTTGATGTATATGTGTTAAATCATTCTTAACTCTTGCTAACAAAGAGTTGGTATTTTTTTCCATTTCTGTAGGAAGGCCATCCCTCCTTTTTTTTATGCAAGCACATACACTTTCATTCATTGTATTTGATCCAAAAATTCTATTTTTATTTAACACTTTATGTATAAAATTTACTATATCAAGATATTATAAGTTCAATAGAAGAAGCATTTACATTATAATAAGCATGCAGATATTTCAACCTGATTGACCTTGTTACAGCTTGTCATTCAATTTCTTAATTAAAAAGATGCAATTTTGTTTCTATAGAGCACCCAAGGAAGATGAAATTCTGAGCCAAAAATAAACCAAACCTCTTCTGAAACTTATAAAGAAATGTCTTATCATACTCCCGTGTGAAAGGTCATTGGTTTACTGCCTCTGACAAATTACAATTAATTTGGAAAACAGAATGTTTCTTACCCTCATTAATATTTTTCTTTACTATAGGGATAGAGGTCTGAGACTTGGACAAAACAAGAAAGGTCGTAAATAGAGCATCATTCTTTCACTCTTTTGAGAATCTACCGAAGTCCTCAGAGAGACAAGTTATTTAAGAATGTGCTTAAATGGCCCTTGTCAGTAAAGAACATCAGCGCATTCTTCTCTTTGCTTGGAGATTTAGGTATCTTTTTACTGTACTTGGTTGAACTGAGGAATCATTCTAAATTCAGAGATAGAGCACAATTTGTACTGTAAGACAGGGAAATATAAATACAAATACAAATTCCAACTTCCTCATAAAAAGGAATCTTAGCATTATTTCTTGACTTCATTTAGCAGGAATGAAAAAGGATTTTATACAAGAATACTGCTTTGACAGTGGTGCTTTGCAGTTAAGGATTGCTCCTTGAGTTTCCTTTCCAGCGTCTGATACCTATGAAGAGCCCACCATTGTGGTGGTAAGTTCTGAAAAGCAGCTGTCAGGGTTCCTATCGAAATGGTTTTGGGATCAGCATTTCAAAGAGCAAAGGATAGGCTACAACTGTTTTACCTAATCCAGCCAAGCCCAGCAGGGTTCAGCAGGTGATGCCAAAGAGGTGTTACAGATGTTGTGACCAGTTAAATTGTTACGGTTCTATTACTTTCTACATAATTTTATAATAATTTTACAAACATAAATGCAAGACATTAAATCAAACATTGCACTTGATGTTTAAAAATAAACTCAGGACTGTAAATGTTTATATGTGTTAATAACAATGTCGCCAACCCAAACTAAGCACAAGCAAGTGTAACATCACATGGGGTATGAAATTCCAGACCTTAGTGAAAGCCCTCAGAAATCAATGGCAGTAAGTCTGTCTGCTGACATCAGCCAGCTTGCCAAACACCAAACCAAATGTGGGTCATTCTGAAAGCTGGTTTTGTCTGGTTTCTCCTGGAAAACTGCATTGTGGCACTTTTAATTTTTCCCCAAGAGTCAATTAAAAAATGAATGCAGGAGGGAGGACTTTTTTGCTGAGAGAAGTATCTTCTTGATCTTAGATGATTATAGATTTAATGACTCATTTCATTAGCTGACACTGCTCCAAATGGCTTTAGTTGAGAAACTATCAATCACTGCTGGAAATTCAGCTTCAAGTGTTTGTCTGCAAACAGTTAACAGCCAAGATGGATGACAGGAGATGGAGAGGAAGGACGTGGCAGGAGGTGCCATGGTTTTGTAGAACCTGTTGTCTACAACCAGATGTCCATTGCCCAGCCCATTCCACAGGCTCTCCTCAGTGATTTCTTGCAGAGCACAAACCGAGGAAGGGACCTTTGCCTTGGGGCTGCACCTACAAAGCTGTGAACGCTCCAACATCGAGCATTTAGTTCCAGCAAAGGGATACCTTGTCATCCACTGTCACTGAATGACACTGAGTGACATCCAATTCATCCTTGCCACTAGATGACAGCACAGCAACACACATCTAGGAAGGAACCAGTATTTTGATACAGGTTAAGAATTCCTGGAGACACAAGTTTCAGGAATTTTAGGACTAACCCCATGGAGGCAAGAGATGACATGAAATTTCTGTGTCTTTGGACTTCCCCATCCAACATGAATGATGAGAAGGAACTTGCATGATGTCTGTGCTACTGAGCAGGACAAAAGCCTCACGTGCACTGGAATGTTCTGCAGCTGGATGGTTTCCTGGTGTTTGTACAGTAAAGCAGAAAGTATGAGAACGTGGGGGCCAGCAACCCTCAATGCCAAAACATAGACCTGGCTACTAAATCCAAATGTCTAAGGAAGATATTTGGTTCAAGAAGGACTTAGGATCCTTTTGAGATCAGCTGACTTCTTATGTTTTCATTTAACAAGTCTTTTCCCAGTGCTGATCTGGGAACTTCAAGGATAGAGTAGACCTTTACATATTGAAAGACTAGAGAACACTGGTACTGATGGATGCTTTGGGCTGGAAAACACCTATAATTCTGCCATTATTTCATGCACACTTCTTGACACACTCAAGATTTCTGGTAAAATACTTAACTTTTGTCAGATGTTCTAATGAGAAATTAAAGACAATTAAGGGAAAAATCCTATGAGTTCAATTTCATTAACATTAATTCTGGAGAGTTGACACAAACAAGAATCTTCCTTTCTTCTCTTTTTCTCTACTCCAAGTTACGCAATTCTTCCAAAAAGAGAAAGAAGAGGGCTACCACACAAACAGATCTCTGCTCCAAACTTCTATAATACAGTCCACTCCCTGTGCTCAGTGCAGGGAGGTGGAATACATGATCTATTGAGATCCTCTTCAATCCCAGCTTGCTTTCTTAAGTCATTGTAGTCCTTGAGTTTGAATTAATACAATATTTATATTAATTCTTCATCCCCAAAGAAGGAAGATATAGGAATAGGTCAATATTCCTGTGCCACAAGACAGTGCTTTACACCAGACTCTAAGGAGAAGCCTCTCTCATGGTAGAATAATCTAGAAGTTCCTTCAAATGAATTCTTGGGCTGGTCTCACATATTTATGCAAGCACTCTACCTTCAGGATATTCTGAGATCAATCCCAGTCTCTTTCCTCTCCTCTGCCCTTTCCCAAAAATTTCTGAACACACGACTTTTTTTTGCTTGTCAAAAAATATGGTACATTCCTGTGAAAACTTTTGCTTTTGAAAACCCTGCTTTTCCAAGAAACAGTCTTGTTTCCAAATTTTTTCCAATCAACAGATGGGAAGAAGGTTTATGGTTTTCTGTGTGGCAAAAAAAAAACAAAAAGAGGAAAAACTGTGGATTTAATTTCAGTATAACATTTTAAACCCTCCCCCTCCCCCAATAAAACCAAAAAACCAACCTGTCCTGCTTATCTGTCCTTTCTTAAAGGCAGACATGTCTAGTCCTGAATTATTAGAGTGCTTTCCTCCATGTTTGGTCAGTCCCTGATAATTAATGCTACTGCATATGTGTAGGTATTCACCACATACAGGTGGTGACACAACAGGACTGCAATATATTAGCATTTTGTGACCAATTCTTTAACATGTTTACAATTTTCCTCATAATTCTGCTTTCTTTCAAAGGGTGAGGAGAAATTACAACCCACTGAGAAAAGGAGGAGAAAATAGTTGTGTGTGGGCAGAGAATAAGTGTATTCCAGGATTTCGTGACTTTTTCTTTCATCTCTTTCTTTCTATTTGATAATAAAGCTAGTTGATACCATACAGGGAGTACTTTACCATTGGCAAAAAATGTGTAGGAGAAGAAAACCTCAAGCATGCCATTAATTGCTTATAAATATATGCTCTCAACACTAGCAATCAGCCTTCAGGATTTCTAACCTCTAAGTTCTGTTCAATTCCTTCATTTGAATAAAATTATCAACTTGTATCTTTTCTAGCATGATTAAACACATCACATGCACGCAGGTGATGATTAAATAGGAAAGATTTGCATTTTTTGAAATACGCAGTCTGTGTGTCTCTCTGTAGGTGTGTCTGTGCATATCCATGTCCCAGTATCAACCTCCACATGTCTGGATACATACATGAATGTGTGTTCCCATGTCTGCATGTAAATAGGGGAGTGGGGAGCAGGAGAGAGAAACCAAAGCTAACTTACATGGAATGATCTAGATCTTCAGGCCAGATTCTTCAATCTTCTGCACCCAGTTGCATCCAATGTGACATTCATATGAATGCAGTACTGGATTTCTCAGGGAATTTCAAGACCCAAGATGCTGAGCCTTTCTCACTCTTCCAACCACATAGCTTGAGGAGCTCAGCTGGAGGTTGTTATTTCTTTCCTAGAAAACCTGTGTTTTAAAAGCAAGTAGGAATAAAAAAGAAACTCTCTCAGCTTGCTGAAAGCTTTTTCTTTAGACAGTCATGTCTTGCATACATATGGTTGCACCTGCAAACACTATAGGAATATATGTGCAGGCCTGTTGAAAAGCTGGCCATAAAAGTAATTTTCCCCAAAGTCATGGTTATAAAAAAAAATTCCTTACCAAAATGTTACATGGTTTTAAATCTGTTCTTATTTCCCTTATTATTTACTGTCATTCTGCCCCCGCCCTGCCCTACAGAGTACCAAGTCTGTGCTTGAGAGAGACACAAATATTCTCTCATGTTATGATCTGATGCTATAATGTGTTCTGGTGCTGCAATAATAAATGAGAAAATTAGTGCCAGTAGTACAATATATCAGTATACAATAGGAAAAACCACATGAGGCATGGCAGAAAGGGGAGTATCTCGTGTTTGCTCAGTGGTAGTTGGGAATAAGGTGGGTACTTCTGCTGATCATGTGCCTGCCTATGGCAACTGAATGTGAACTTCACTTTTCCATCACTTGGCTGGTTTAACACTGATACAACACCACTGTGGAATTAAGACCAACTGACACCAGTAAAAATGAAGGCAAAGTTAAGTCTCCTCTACTAAATACCATCCAGTTGATCTTCTTTTCCTCACAGTCTCTAGCTTTTCTCTGCCTGTGGCCAATTAAGTAGGAGGCTTCTTGTCCTTTTAGGGCAGGACATTTAATTTGTTGTTGCTTTTCAACTTGCAGTTACAGCTGTTAATCAGCTTCAAGGGCTGCACTGTCAGTTATGGTCCCAGAGGGCCAAAATGCAGAGAAAGGCCATGTTGCCACTTGCACTTGCACTTCTGTCATGAGAATCAGGAGTTTATCACGTTAATAAGATTATGGTAAGAAGAATGCTATCTAAGCATGACACATTCCAATGTCTTAGAATCCACACTGTTGGACAGCATAGCTTTTGTCTTCATTCATAGACTTGCATTACAGCACTGCTGAGAGACTCTGCTGTGCTCTTCAGTGGAGACACTTGCAATGTAAATAGCAGGACAGACAAAAGAGAGCAAAAAGCAGAATCTTCATTCTAGTCAGACCTTCTGGGTCTCCATGAAATGAACTGATCTGTCCAAGGCTGCACAAATAGTCTGTGGCAGTGACAATTTTCTATGTTTCATAGTCATTTGTAAACCTCTGTGCTACACAACCAACAAGTTTTCAAGTTGCCTTTTGATCTGTATTTCATGCTGAAATCTTTTGCCTTGAAATAAGGTCATGACTACTCAACTCTGAGGAAGTTTGATGCCTTTTACAGTAGTTACCACACCTGGGAAATACTGAGCAGTTTCATTTTCTGGTTCATCTCCTTCACAGTTCTGCCCACCTGGACTGTGGCACAGTGGTGGGACACCAATTTATCCTTCATGCATTCTCCCTGGCTTTGCAACCTATTGCTGCAAATGGGATTCTGTCTTTTGTCTTCTGTCATTTGTGCTTCTGTTACTACTCAGCAGGAGTCAATGATCCTTTGTAGCAAAAAAAAATGTAACCTCATCTATAACAGGACTTTACAAAGATAGGAAGACTGATAAAGTTAAGGACTAAGAGTAGTTCTGAAAATTTGTTTGGTAGCCCAAAGCAAAAAGATTTCAGAAAAGTCGTGTATGCTGTAACACTGCTGATTTCAGGAAAATTGTGTAAAGCAAATTTGACCTGTTCACTTCTCTGTTATGTGAGGGGTAAGGGATACTCAAAATCTACAAAGTCTGAAAGGACTAAAACAATCACAGATAATTCAGATAAAAGGAGCCTAACTGTACAGTTGGCTAGGAAGTAGAAATGACTGTAGTTGGACAAGAAAAATCCAGAATTATTTTGGTACTTGCACGGACTGCACTTAGAATGTTTGGGAATGGCATCCATAAGGTGCTAAAATTCTCTAATAAGCCGAATGTGTATTTGGGTATGTTGGAAAATCAGTTGAAAAGACTAAGAAAAGGTGGTTACACATATGGGGCAATGCTAGCATGACAGATGGTATTTGTTTTATTTATGTCTTCACAACTGTGTTTATGTTCTTTCAAGAAGCCTGTCTGGGTGGAGTCTTGCAGAGAGGTTGTACAGGCTCCTTCCTCAGGGAAGCTGTTAAGTGTGTTGAGACAGAAACAATTCCAGGCTTCATGGGGCCAGCAAAAAAGATACAGAATGAAGGTGATGGCTTGAAGCTCATGCAAAGACACTGCAGAAATGAGGAGGATGAAGCCAGGCAAATCTCACAAGAGATGTTCCCTTCCAAGGAACAAGAGAACAGAATTTGCTCAGTGACTTAGGAAGTCATTGAGTTAACTGGGAGCAAAACCACCTACAAGGACAGAAGGACATGAGGCAGCTACGTACAAAACATTGTAATGCAGGTCTGTCTTCCCCACCTGTTTAAATAGTATTTAATTTAAAAGTTTAATTTCTAGTTTTTCTTCAAGTAAATGTTGGCTTTTCCAAATTTAAAACCATTCTGTCTGCACTGGGTGGAAGGTCTAGGCACATCAAGTGTAGTGCTTGGTTCACTCACTGTCCTGGCAACAGTCAAAATACAAAAAGCGTTAAGACAACCTAATTTATTGCCAACACCTATTAAACATTTTCTGACTTCTTGGGAAAACAGAAAGTACTGGAAATCCTCAGTGATAATGAATCCTTGAATTACAATTTTGGTCTTTAAAGCTTTCTTTCAAGAACAACAAATTGTATTTAGGAAAATATCTACAGTAAGTAATATGCTTCAGGAAAAGACACACTCTCCTAACAGAAGTTTGGTTTTTTGCCAGATGTTGAGCTTTGGCTCAACTGAATTTTCTCTTAGAACATAGTTTCATCTCCAGGTAAGTCTCTGAGCACATCACTAAGATATTGCTTTTTCTTTTCAGTTCTTCAGATAACTGCTTCAGGTGCTTTCTGGCTACTGTAAAATAGAACACCTCTGTGGTGAAAAGATTTTGGTTTTATTTTTCAAGACATTCCCAGGAGAATGGGATCATTCAGCTGTCAGCTTCTATTAGGTAAACAGCACATCTTGGACATTCGTGCAGAAGCCTCTCATTGCTACCACTGCATACAGGATAAATGCAAGCAATTCATACTTTCCATTTATGTTAATAGTGACTTATTAAAAATTCATCTGAACAACTGAAGCTGGTAGAATCCACCTGAACACTAAATAATTAATAAGTCTTCCACAAAGGTGACCTAGGCTCAGCATGCAATACGTATTTTTTTGGCTTACCATGGGAGTTTCTTGTTCCCTGTTAGAGGAAATAACCAGTGTCCCTATGCCAGTGCCAGGGAATAACTAGGTATCTTCCAAAGCTACATTATTGAATAAGACACTGCCAAATGTAACTGATGGTAAATGCCCAGGAGAGAAAAAATTATTTCTTAATCTCCATTCTCTTCTGACACTTTCCCCCCTCAGAACATTGCAGATGTCAGGGGCTAGGTCTCTGCTTCAGATCGCTTTGCACAAAACAAAGTGAGAAGAAGCAATGGTGTTGCCACTACCTTCTACCTGGTGATCGAGGGTTAGAGCATATCAAAGGGTATGAAAAATACAGACTCAAATCTCATTTTATCTTCAGCAGATTTTAAGACACATCTTCATCCTTCTGTTTTCCTGCTGCTTGATTGACTTTGAGAGCTGATCTCAGTTTTGGCTGTTATAATTTCTATTTAATTAATATACTTAATTCAAAAATATAAAGTCATTGGAGAAAGAGTCCAAGACTCTTCATTTCCCAAGTGAAAAGACAGATTTCATTTGCAGTGACTTTTTTATCTCTCTCTAAATACAAATATATTGAATGTTCAATTAATAATCTTTTTTTTTCCATGCAGTGTGCTACGTGTTCAAGAGATGAGTATTCTCTCTTAGAATAATCAATAATTGAGTTTTGAGGACAACATGATGGAATTTGCAGGGTCAAGTCACTCAATATGGATCTGTCACATCTCCAATTTGTGTATTCAAACATTTCAGCAAAATTGAGACAAACTCTGAACCCTTCAGCACTGGCAAAAGGCATTTGTGATCATGATCAATAACTTCTTGGCTGTTTATGATCATGATCAATTAATGGTGGACAAGTTTTACAGTTATAGACTCCAAGTGGTAACTGAAGAGTGAACCTGAGGATTAGATGTGGTGTGTCTAAACTCTCTCTTAATCACCTCTAAAGAGGTGCCTAAGGCCAGTGTAAGCACTTTAGAAGATCTTGCTCTTACTGAATTGTTCTCGGGTGAAAAATTAGGTCTGTAAAAAAGTGTAATTCTGTGCTTTTCCTAAACTATGTATGAATAAATCCAATAATTCCACTTGTACCAGCTGACAAAAGAGGGACACCTTCATTTCAATTCTATAGAATGGGAGTTATAAGTTATTTAACTTTTTAATATATTATAATTAGAACAATGACTAAAAAATGCAGTAATTTTAATAAGCAATGAAGGTCTGAAGTAGTTTAAACTATACAAAACAGTACTGACTTTTACAGCTGTGAAAGTTAAATTATTTGTGGAAGTGGAATTCTAAGGTATTGATCAGCAAGTCCAGTTCTCCAGTGTGTTACCTTTTTTCATTCCATGAAACTTAAGTGTCCATAGTCCTTTCACAGTGATTTAAAAAATGAACATGGAAATGTATTCCCCCTTCAAAGAGGCTTCAATTACTAATTCTGTTGGTCTGATAGAGCAAGGATGGTGAAGTAACTCAGTGCTGAGTCTGAGCCTGCCACAACAATCAGAGTGTTTTTGGACTGCCAGACAAATCAGTCTTAACAGCATATGTTCATTCCAGAGTCTCGACAAGCCTACAAGGATGCAATACATATTTTCTTACTGTTACCAACTTCATGTCAATCACCAAATACATGAAATTGTAATGGTTACATATTTGAGAAGACACATATCTGGCCAAGGAGGATTAGAATATTAAATAAAACATTTGTTGGCATGGAAAATTATGGCACAAAAAATCTATTGGGGTAAGGGCTGTTATAAATAGACAAAAAGAGGCCATTGGTGACCTTTTAACATTCAGACTAGCAGACTCCCCTTTTATAACCTATTTTTTAGGCACAGGAAGAATTATCTGCTTAGCAGAAGAAAGGAATTCTTATTTGTTCCTCACATAACGTGGTTTTTAAATGCCTCTGTGACAGTTCTGTCTCCTGGCCTTGCTCCTATATAGCAATCAAAACAAAAGACATTATGAAACTATAGGACTTATATATATTAAGTGTACTGTTTCTATAATGGGAATTGCTTTGAGTGACTTTAATGCTCCCTAAGAGCTGCCTTCATCAGTGGAGTGGCCAATGGAGTTACATAGTCCGAGGGAGACCAAACAGTAACCTGGGTCCCCAAAAGAGAGGGACAGCTCCTGTGAAAATGAGTAAGTTCCTATCCTGAGTAAGTCTTTTCCCGCTTCAGCCCCTCTTTTAGACTGTGATCATTAGCTATGTGCTTCTCAGAGGAGTCTGGTTGTCTCTAGCTGAGTACAAAGGTAACTTTAATACCTCTGTCTCACTTTGAATTCTATTCTATTAGTCCTTGAAATCTATCAGGGAAAACAAGCCTAATTCCTCATTGCTCTGCATCAAAGACGCACAAGCTGGAACTACCCTGACTTCCTGCACTGCACCCTTCCAGGAGTGATAGCATCCCATACCTAATAAGGTAGTCATAGCTGACTGCAATACTGCAGGTGGAACTAGATTTTGTACACTAGGTCTTTCATTAGTTTTCTCTGTGTTGGCATTTTTGTCTTTCTATGGATGCATTTGTTTTGCAAGTGTGTGTTTTTTTTCCAATTCACTGGAATGATGACTTAGTTACTGAAAATAGCCCTTATCTATTATTTTTCTGGTCAGTATTCTGCACAAATTCTCTTTTTAATAAGTACTTCCTACTTCCTTATACAAGTCCAAATTACCTGTATTGTTGGAGACCCTGAATGTCAGTTGCTCCTAATTCAAATACAGTTCATATCCCTTGGTAAAAGCCTGTGAATGCCCTGTGGTTCCCCAGCTATGCAGCCTTCCATTATATACCCACGGACTCATAAGAGTTGCACATCCTGATACCCCTGGCTGATGAGCAAGGAGTCAAAGAGGAAATCATTTTACTTTGTCAGACAATGTCTAGGTCTCGGAGTTATTATTACTGAGCCTGCACTCTTTCTTCCTTGCTGTGAGAGACAACTTTTTTCTTTAAAGAAACTAACATCTAAATAGATGAGATAAAGGATGGAGAAAGGAATAATATATCATCCATTTTATAGATAAATAACAAAGGTACAGGAAAAGTAAGATACTCTCCTGTGGTCACACAGGAGATCTTCAGCACAGGCGTGTTCCAAACAAAGCCTTCACTCTTTGGTGAGGAAGTCTATGAACTGTGAGTTGCAAGGATGTTAAAGCTCTTTTTTTAAATCACATTTTCTCTTTTAAGCAACTTACAGCAGGGCTTTTTATGGGAATCTTCTGTGATCTAATTAATCATCTCCAGACTCATCATTGCAGATTCAGTACCTGCATTTTTATCAAGCTGGCATTTAATTTGAGATTTTTCAGTTTTCTGTATGATGAACCCTACCTGAATTCCTCCAGGTTCTTTGTTTTGTTTTTATTAAAGTTCCCCATCTCCCTGTTGCTGGCCAGTGTCCTTAGCTACATTAATACTCTGTTCACCATGTGTGCTGCAGGTAACTGGCTTGTGCACACAGTGGACAGAGTTAATGCTGCAGGGGCAGACTGGCTGTATCTGCACTAAATCTGGGATGAACTGTGAGTGTGGACTGAGTTCCCACTGAGCTCTGTATTGTGTGGAAGAAGTAAAACTTATCCCAGCCTACACTGAGTCTACACAGTGTAACACTGCCCTTTAACCTATACTGGGGTCTCTCTGTCCAGAAAATGAATTGGTTTTATCTGGAATGGGGTTAGGCAAGAAACAAGTGTGTAAACGGTGGGGACAATGGGGAGGCTTTGACTGAGATGAATCAACACAGCAGTGCAGCAAATGCTAATTGAATCCTTCCACTCAGCACAGGATTACTTTCAGTTGGTTCTAGAATGGCCTTTTCCCCAAGATACTCACAGATGTCACCAGAAAGGATTAGGAAAGGACAACCATGAAAATCTGTCTAATGGTATCATTCCTCTTGTATTCCCTTCCTGGTTTGTCCCAACTTTAGAGCAGGGCCTGAAAACAGTGGGACAAACAAATTCCCAAACACCTTCAATAATTTGCATTGTTAGACATGATCTGAGCCTCCAGGGGTTTCTCTGTTCCAGAGGCCAATGCTACCAAGATGGGTCAGAAGCAAACATGGACCTGCTTCAGAATAGTTTTATTTGGGAATGGGGAGAGTCAGAGATAAGTGGCAACATTTGATATGAAAGAGACAAAACCACAACTGCACTGCTCAGGGAACAGTTTCTCTCTTGTATGCACGGTTAAAAATGGCACTGAATTTGCATGTGTGCTTATGATCCCCAGAGTGGGTCAGGGCCTCTCTGTACTATGGAAGCACAGAACAGAAAACCAGCCACAAAAAACCTACACCAGAGACAGAAATTGCTTTTCTGCTCCAGGATTAAGTGTATTCATCACATCATCTTAGCTAGAATTTTTGTGGCTTGGTTTCCTTTGTTCGGCTGCTTTGCATGAATATTAAAGGATGATTTGGGGAGGAAGACAAAGTGTCTCTTAAGAAACAGAAACACAAAGAAAAAAACCTTTTGTTTGCAAGTGCACCAGACCTTATAAAAGTATATAATCCATGGATCATTGCCACGATCAACCGTAATGGCTCCAAAAGAGCCATTGTGTTAATGTGGCCAATGAGCACGAGTACTGCCTCTGCATACTGAAAATTCTCATGAAAATATAAGAAACATGCAGATAGTGGATAAGTGAAGCATATAGCTGTTTTTAAAAATTGAGAACACAGCACTGTAAGTCTCATCAGAACGTAGAATAAACCACCAGCAAAATGTAACTTCAGTAACATCTGATATTTTTTCTCAGATAAAGTAACTGATTTTTTGACAAAGGAAAAGAAGCAGGTCTCATTCATCTGGACTTCATAAAGGGTTTTGATATAATACCTTTTGGGAAATTACCAGTTAAGCAAGAGAAGCTGGGGAATAGTAGAGGAAATCTAAAGTAGGCAAGGAAGTATCTAAAGGAGAGATAACAATTTAAAGGGAAAGCATTGCAATGAAAAGAGCATGCTAATGGAGTTCTTCAAAGACTCATTTAATATTTTCATTAATGAGCATGACACAGAAAGGAAAATGTAGTAATTTCCTCAAAACAGAAAACTGGGAGAGATAATCAATGCAGAAGAGGACTAGAATAACATGTGGGTCAACTTAGATGATTTGATGATCTCAGAAATACAAATTGAAGGGCATTTGATATTGCACACTGCAAAGTTATGAGTTCAGAGACGAAAAAGAGGATTTTTGCTTTTAATTGGTGAAAGTCTACAAAAGGACACTGCAAGACAACTGTAATGCAAAATAGAAGAGAGACCACTTCATCTTAGGATGTATCAGGAAGGTATGGGAAACAGTATTCCATTTAGACAGTGATGTAAGACCTGATCTTGAATATGACTGAGAATCCCAGCCTGGAAGAACAGGATTACTAATGTGATTAAAGAAAATGTATAGAATTTGACTTGTCTAGCCAAAAAAACAAAGGCTGGGAAAGGTTCTGATTAATGTCTGCCAACAGTGAAGAGAGGTAAACACCTGACATAAGGGGTAACTATTTAAAATAAAAGTATTGCCAATAATGGGCAGTTTCACATTGGTAATGCATTTGTTTTAGCTGAAAATGAGGAGATTCTGGCCATTGGAGCAGTGACATACTGGAACAACTTCCAATAGGAATAAGTGTCGAGCATCCAGTGGTCTCTAATACAGGATGTGAACAGTTTGTGAATGGGATGAACAGGAGATAGTGGTGGCAGCTCCCAAGATAGGAATCCATTTGTGTCCAGATGTGATTCTATGCAATAATATATTTTGAACAGTAATCTTACTAACTAACCTCTGAGTGAGCAATCCATGATCCTGGCACATGGTCATGCAATTCAGACAGACAGTTACTAACTCAGACTTATGTCATATCTTGTATCACTTTGCATGAGAACTGGTATTGCTTTCCATCTTACTGAGTTATACTGCAGCTGAACTTTAGCATCCCAGAACTTCTGTGCTTTAAAACAAGCGTATAGTTTGTTTTCTAAGTAATTCTAAGTAATTTTATTTGTACCCCTCTTGATTGTTTCCTTTTATAATTTTGTTCTTTAACTTTTCAGTTTCTACAAATTTGTAGCTAAATATTCTGTTTTATTATGCGACTAATCTGTTTATTTCCAAATCTTAATCTGGGTTGAGTTTTTTGACACCCATTAACTTTTGATTTTATTCAGCAATGACTAAGACTGAATGACATTAATGAAGTAGAGAGAGATGGAGAGAGACAGAATTTAGAGTCTCAAAAGAGTATTCTGATGTTGCTGTACATTAAATGATACAGTATTAATTATATATTTACTTCACATTCTGTATGGCAGGAAAAAGTGGGAACTTGCTTGAAATCCTCTGTTTTTTACCTTTTTCTGCTTCCTAGGATTTATCCCTCTTCAATCCTTTGGTACATAACCTTTTTTCTGTGAGGTCTCAAAGAAGTCTGTCAGATCCATCTCAGTCAATTCCTTAAGATCCTTTGGTTGAATATGATTTAGATCTTCTGAATAATAAATATTTAAATTATCTAAATATTCTTTTACTTGCTTTTTATTAATTCTGCTGCTAGATATTCCCAAACCTCATTAATATTTATCTCACTGAGCCCCATGCTTTCCTTTTCTTTTATATTAAATATAGGGAAAAAATGTAGATGTTGAGCAATCCTTTTTCTCTGTGGCCAGTATCAGTTGACCTTCCTTTTGATTTAGGAGATACTTGTTTTCTTTTATCCATAGTGTATTTATTTTCTTCATCTCTTCTCCCAGGTTACTCCATTAACTTGAATTCTATTTTGTCTTCTCCCATCCTTATTATTTTTATATTTCTGTATTACAGATGTAGCTGCTTGTATTTTTAGCTCTCATCTATTGTGTTCTTTTCCTTCTGTCGGTTTGTAAATGGACAGTGTTGCTATATTTACGACTAAGGGATTTTCTATGTAGGACTTGCAGACTGCCTCATAAAAATATTAAAATAAGTGCTTTATATATTTGTCATATATGCAGCTATATAAGAATAATGCCTGTTCATTTTTGCTAATTTAAAATAGTGGAATTAGAAATAGCAGTTTAAGAAGGGTTGTTGGATGCAGGTGTTTGAATATGAAAACTGTGTGATTAAATGCTGGCATCATCATAGCCTATGGGAATACTGCCATTGGCTTCAGCTGGGTTAGGATTTTTTTCTGATTCTGCATTTGCAAATGTACATAGCTTTAACTTTAAGCCTCCAACTAGACTGATGGCTTTAGCAGAAGGTGCAACATAGTAACATTATTCCTCTGCTTAAGTGCTTGCTGAACTGGGGCAATATTTTTCAGGTAAGAAAAGTTTTCACACAGAGAAAAAATTCATGTAGAATGAAGATGGTCCTATTTTAGAGCTAATGAACAACTTGAGGGAATCCTTCATGTGCACTTGCTCAAAAAACATTATCGAAATATTTATGGACAATGTATTATTTAAAAATATCTGCTATAGCCACACTCTCATTTGCATAAGTGTTTTCCTGCAGTGCTCCATCCACAATACTCTTCAAAGAGCAATTGAAACAATATTTTATTAATTATCATTAAGCAATAAAAACATCCTTAAATTGTGGCATTATGCAACCCTAATTCAAAATTGGAAGGACTTCAGTTTTTACTGTTGACATGACTTGAGACAGGTTGCTATGTTTTCAAGTTTGGGGTAATGTCTAACAAAAATGCCTAAAAGTACTACTGCTATGCTATGACTACTATCACAGTATGGGTGTGTATGTACATAAGTGCTTTTTAAACAATGATTACTCCACAGAATCAAAACTTGAATAGTTTAGGTATTTGGCATATCATACAAATTTAGGGCCTGGGGAGGTTTTCTAATCGCAGGGAATTCTGCAGGACATGCAGCTGATGTTGATACATGTTCCAAGTGTGGCTGTGTCCTGAATGTATGTGCTTGAGATCACCCAAAAAATCACCAACAAGGGTATGAGCAAAAGTCAGATTTAATATTAAACTATAAAGCACAACAGATTCTTTGGCAAGATTCACTTTACTTACAAAGGACTACTAAGGCACAAGAAGGGAAAGCAAGCAACAACAAAACCAAACGAAATCCAGGCAATCAAAACAGAAATGAATTGAAAACTACCTAGGGGGGGCGTGTGTGTATGTAGGGGGGGTGTGTGTGTAAAGACAGTGTAAACAACGATGAAAAGGAATGCAGCCTAAAGCTTAACAACATTTAAACTTAACAGTACTTTAACTTAATTAATTATATAATTTATAGCTTAATTTATAGCTTAACCATAACAATCTAACAGAGAAATAACACTTAACAGCATTTATCCTAAATTATAACTATAACTTAACCTAACTTCCAGATTTGGTATAGCATATGAGCAAAGGATACACATGCAGACAGAAATAGTCGGTGCAAGATAAGGTACCTGTGGAAAAATTTGTCCCTCAGAAGTCAGTGAAAATCCTCACTTCCGATGCTTTTGCATCTCTTGACAGGTGAAGGATCAGGCCTCGAGGATATCGGCCCAGCACACGCCGTGTTTTGGCGATCCTCCAGGTACAGCAAACCTGAGGGTTTGCTGGCTCTGAGAGGCGTCCTGCTCAGAGGGAGATCGCTGGTCACAGGCCCACTGCGGTCCAGGAGAGCTCAGAGGGCCCCATCTCGGACCGCTGTCTCTAGGGTCGCAAGAGAGTGGGCTTCAGTCATAGCAATGTTTCATCCCAGCCACGGTTTGGGTCGGCACTTTCTTTCAAAGTGTGAGAATAGGAACGTTATGCCATTCAGGCCAGAGAAATATCTTCCGGGGCTGGTCATGAGAAAAACAGAAGCTTGCTAGGAGTTCCTGGGAACAGACAGTGCTTTTTGATAAGCTCTGAAAGAGCAGAGCCCAGGTGGTGTTTTCAAGGACAAGGCCTAACAAGCATTTCTCAGATCACACTGCAGCCTGGAAAAGAGTAGGGGGGTGAGGGGGGGAATGCACCACCACAGGCTGAAAGCTAAGGTGGGACTATGGCACATTAGCCTGTGGCTGCAGGCTTGGCACTTAAGGCTGGTCTATTAATATAGGCACCTTTTTCTCATCTGACTTTAATTTATTGGGTGTGAGTAGTTCTTTGAGCTGCATCATGAGTTTTTAAGGAAGTTGCTTTCTTATGTTGTGTGATTAGAAGTTTTTCTATAGCAACAACAAGGAACTACCCACTCTTTCAAGTTCTTTGTGCAATTTCTTATTGCCAACTCAATAGATACTGAAATTCTGAATTTTGTAAAAATTAAGGTTTGCATGGTAAAAACAGACACTATATTAACTGCACTAAAGCCAAAGTTTATTGTGAATATCAGGGCTCCAGCTGTAGTTTTTTTATTGTAAAAGCTATCTTAACTATTTCATTCAGAATCAATAATGAGAAATAAAACAAGATCTTCAGACACTACCTAAAAGGACAATATGCAGACTACATTTCAAAAACTCAGTCTGCTTTTACAGGCTATTAATTTGTATTGAAATAATTTTTTAAATAATTCTTTTGTAATTCAGATTCCATCTGGTTTTAACTTGTGCTCTAGAAAATGCAAGTTTAGATAGAGATCTTGAGTATCTGTCTTATTGGCTAGAGCTGCTTGGAGCTGTAGTGCCAAAACAATGAACGTGAAAACTGGCATGCAATGAAGGCTGATAAATAGAGATGCAATAGCATGAAAATTATAGCTATGAATAAAAGATTTATCCTCAACCCCATGATTTTTTATATCATTTATATCATCATAGTATACAATTTTCCACTGTCACTTACTCCACGCTTCCAAGATTCTTCACAGGAAAGTAACTGATACATTCCAGTCAGAAATACCAGCAATTGTTCAATAGCTAAAACAGGCAATTGAAGGAGAAATGGCCATAACAATGAGCTGGAGCTGCTCATCCGGGATCATTTTGTTTATATTGATCTCTTGCCAGTGTTTGCACAGAATAAAATATCTTAGCAAGTTTGTAGTTTGGAAATAAATATAAATGTCTAAGGATGTATTGTCTTTATCCTTTCCCAAATGTTGGCTACAAGACACTTTCCAATTTGTTTGTCTTCTTTCTTAAGTATATAAAAGCCTTTTCATATCAAGAATAATTAAAGTAATAAACAGACATTACTGGGCCCAACTAAATACAAAACGAGTATTCCTAAATATTTACTAAAGGCTTGTTGCAAAATGGCAGCATTATTCAAGTAAATCAACCAATATGGCCCCCCATCACTAACAAATAAACATGTATGAAAAATGAACAGAACCCCCACAACTTTTCCACTGTTGTGCAGCTTTAACTCCACAATTCTCTCCTGTGTTCCAATGCATTACTGTTGAATTTCAAGCCCAGCAGCTGCCAGAGGTTCTCTGTTCCCATAAGGGGAGGGAGTGGAAACAGAATGGTGCCTGCACTACTGGGTGCTCCTCTGCCTCTGTCACAGGTTCTTTGTCAGAGTACAATGTTTAGAACCTCAATTCAAACACTGTGCTCTGATTCTGGACCATCATTTCTTCACCTCACATCCCTCCACATGCCTGGAAAGTGAGATGTCTCTTTGCTAAGCGAAGAGGGGAGAAACTGATTGATGCAGGTGAATTCTTACAAACCATCTCTTGCAGACTCATATTGTATCTTACTGAATACTAAATACAAAGCAGATACAACTTATGCTGTGAAGTAAAATTGCACTATGCACCATATTTATTGTATGTTTATTTGTAAGTGGAAAATTTCAGCATGATAACCATTCTCTGATATTTAATACTATTCATGTTTGATTACAGAAACAGAGTATGGATTTCAAGGTTAAAACCCTCCTTGCACTTGAGGTGTTAACACTCAGCTCGTTACATGAGATACTGAACACAATGCGCTTCCTATTGTGCAAGATTATGAAAATCTCCTTCCTGCATTAAATTCTTCAGGTTTTTCTAAGTCGTGGGTGACCATGCTGGATATTTCAGAGAAAGAATTTTCTGAATTTTATATTTTCTAAAGTGAAAATTCTAAATTTTAAATTTTCTATTTTCTAAAGCAATGCTTGCTTTAAAAGGCTTCCTCATATTCTACATACAAAACAAATCCAAAAAAGCTAAAAGTGAATTTAACTTGAAAACTCAGGTCAAATTTATCCCTCAGACTCCAGTGATATCTTTTTCACTGGCTTGTTTGACTGAAGGCAGGGTAAAAATATAGGAACTTAATCTAAATCTTGAAATTTTTCATCAGATTCTGTTTGATTTAGTAAAATTTGTTCTGCACTGCTTAAGTTGATGTCAGTGTACAAATATTTACATATCTTAGCATTCTTCAGGTATAATCCTCCACAGCATTCAAGTGGAATGTCTGCAGTTTTGTAATAGGGAAAATACCTGCACAGGGATAGGCTTTACATTTTATGCTAAATATATTAAAATTCAAATGAAGTCTTATGGAAAAGAGACTGAAACCAAGAGCCATTTATTAAACATCACATAAAAATTTTAGAGCAGCCAGAGCCAGATTCTGCTCCCTGTGGAGACAGATCGTAGCAAAGGGTAGAACTGAGAATGTAGGTATTAGGAAAAAACATGGCAACCTTCTTTTTCAGCACTATAAGTTGGTTGTAATTTCACCTCAGTGCCCAAGGACAGGGTTGCACTCCTTCAAACACTGCAGCTGCAAGATGGAATAGTCTTTTACTGAGTTTCTAGATATCCTATTATCTACATCCTATTCCAGCTCTATCCATTGTATTGTGCTATGGTGTTACCAGATGCAACTGCATCCTGGTTTGCTTTTAAGCAGAGAGTGCATTTTGAGGACTGAGTGAGGACTAGAGAATCCTTCCCCATCTTACAGGAATCATAAAATATATCAGCTAAGTCAAGCCTTTTTGCCTACTCACTGCCTGAGTGGAATGCCAAGCTAGGTTAAAATTCTGCCTATAGCTTATAGTCATTCTCCTCTACCAAAATAAAGGGATTTTTTTCCCACCACTTATTTAGGGAAGAATACTACCTTGCATTTAAATGTTCCTGTGTGGCCTCATGTTTGCAACACTGGAATTTATTTGAATGTTTTTGTTGCCATTCTGTTGGCAATCACTCCAGGCTTGCTGTCTTGCCAACTAAGGGATCTTAATAGTACTATCTGTTTCTTGAGCAGCACCATTTTTCTCTGTATTGCTCTATTTGCTTCTCATGCTAATTTTGCTTTGCTTAGAAGTTTCTTGTGATAGGTATGCAGTTCCGCTTTGTACCTAATCTTTTTCACAAAAAAAAAGTATGAAAGCAAAACAACAATTTAAAGACCATTGAGTTTCTCTACTGAATTATTATGTTCTAGAAGACAAGCGGCTTCATAATGAATCCAGTTGGGAGGCTTATAAGGGACTGATTTGAAACCTCAAATACCTTGGTCTTCCCCTGGAATTTAGCAATATAGCTTTGATTCATTCATGCAGCTTGTATTTTTATAAGGTTAGCCTCAGCTGGTTAGGCTCACTTCTAAATACTTGCTAGGGAGCACAGAGCAGCCATGGCCAAAGAGTACTGATGAAGGAGAAAGCAGAGTGGCAGCCTTCAGTTAATTACTGAGTCATCAATAAACCCAGACCCCTTTAGATGTGCCCTCTTTCCAACCAGCGGTAGTGGCACTTCACTGCTCCAGTTTGGAATGCCTTCCTTTCCCCAAAGCAGTGATATAGGCGAGAATAAAGTGACAAAACTGTGCTGAGACTGTGACACTGAGTGCTGTGAATTTTTGTCAGTCTGTGCACAGGGCCATGCCTGCTTCTAGTGCTGCCTTCCTACTTGCAGACTATATTCCTAGATTAATGCCAGAGAAAACTGGTCATGGTCTTCTGTTAGGCAAGGAACACCTATTCAAAACTCCATGGGTTTCTTACTGAAAGAAATGTAAGACAGGGTCATATGTCCTTCATTAAAACTCCCAAATAAAACAAGAAGACATATTACCTGAACTATCAGTGATCCTAAACCAATGTCAGCAAACAAAAAGTATATTGACATCCAGTTAATGCTTAAAGTAATAATCCTGAACAGGAGTTTAGAAACCCGTTTGGCTACAGCTGCCAAATAAAGAATTTTCCAGGTCATATTTGTGATTTATATTGGTTAAGAAATGGCACCAAACCCGAGTTTCTTAATGTCCGAATCATAATTGTGATACCTGGTGTGAAGTTTCCTCTTGCAGGAGTCACTTACACGAAGTTTGAATTTGCACTGGGTATTTGTGCTGTGGCATTTCCATTGTGGAGGCTCACTCTGCCCTCTCCACAGTGACATGAGATTTATAGAGACAGCTTGGCAGGTCAGAAGGGGAGGACCACTGTCCTCAGTTGTTCCCAGGGCCTTATCTGACATGGGTAACATGGCATGGGGGCAGGGAGAGACTGTGCTACTCTGTGCACTCCTTCCCCACCAGCAGCTCCAGAGATCAACTGTCCTTGCAACTGTTCCGAATGATCTTGAGGAACAGTAGTTTGATGATTCCCATTTACCAAAAGTACAGTAATAATATCAGTTCCTTATGACTTAAAAGGTCAGAATATGCTGCAATAAAAATTACTATCAGAGAGTATTTTAGAACAGTTTAAAATTGTTCCTGAGTTTTCTAGCTCCTCTCCTTTGCTGACTGCATAGATGCTCACAGAGGTATGAGCAGACACAGTTTATGAAACCTACAGTCAGTTTTAAACCCCCTCATCCCTCTGAAAAAAGCATTTTCCAGAGAAACCAAACAAAAATAAATCTAAAAATATCAGAATATCCCTTACCTACTCAAAATAGAGCATAAAAAGGAAAACACAAAACATTTAAGCTATTGGGACTGTGGAAACTCTTCAGCTTTCTCAGTTTCCTGTGGTCTAATCAAGAGTGCAACTGCATTTAAGTAGCTGCTGGCACAGATGTTTCAACCACTGAATGTTTTTCACAAGCACAAGAATTGTCAAAGGGTAAGTTGCATTTTTGTCAATACTTTATCATACTGTTCTCAAGGTAAATTTCCTTTCGGTAATCTATGGATTCAAAGGACAAGCTCTAAGATAGGCTAGCAGAATTTGATTAAAAACAATAACTGATTTAAATTGGTTTTATGTGATTTAGAAAAAAGGTCCTCAAATGACATTGTGTCATTGACATATGGAAATTTTAGAAAAATTACTCCATAGCTATACCGAGCCCTTCAACATTAGTCCATCACCCAATTTAAAATACATTTGAGTAAACCTGTGATTGGTTTTGTTACTTCCAGTGAGATGCTTACAAGAGAAATTTAGTCCCTTTTTCTCTGTAAAACAGAGCTCTAAACCAAGTTAACTAATGAACTCTTCAGAAGGTAGAGATAATCGCAAGCTTCTCAAAATGAAATCCCTTCATGTAAAAATCTTGAATTTTCTGTAAGTTCTGTAAATCCATACGAACCGTATTTCTCACCCCGAGCTTGTCTGTAAGCCTAGGCCTAGTTTGACAAAGACCAAAGATTGAAACCACGCTTACCTATGCTGCTTTAAGAACTGTGTGTGTCCTTCAACTTTCCTGCCTTCGCTTCTTCCTTCCTACTAAAGCACAATACTTTCTAAGTAATATACTCAGTATACCTTGAAAACATTTTATAATTTCTTTTGACATACCATGTCAAACCAAGTGCCAAAACAAAAGGAATTTTCCCTTGATTTTGCAAAAATCTACTCCACTTTGTTGTATGCCCTTGGTAGTATAATATGAATATTCTTTGCATTAATATTCCCACCTATTGCTTAATAACTTCTGTAGATAACATATGTGATGCTCAACCTTTTCTTTTATATTTAATTATTGTTATATGTGTTTTAGTTGTTCTGGTTCCTCAGAAAATTGCCTAGCAGATTTTGAAGATTAAATGAGTTTTCTGCTGTACATGAAAGCTTCCTTGCTTTTTTTTTTGTAATGGAGATCCAGTTACTTTTACATTAAAATGCTCTTGCTTAAGGTTTTTGTCGCTCCTTTAATTAAATAGGCACCATATACCATCTTTTTTTCAAGCATTGCAGAAAAAATTAAAACAAAACCTGAAACAAAGTGAAAAACTTTACTGTTTTTAGAAACAGGTAATGACTGGTGATCGTAAGAGTAAAGTAAATATTGAAGTCTTTGAGTTTAAACCTGTTTGCTTTTCTGCCTTTTACTCTTACAGTTTTAACACTTTGTGTCCCTTGTGTAAACTGAATATCTTCAGCTACCAAAAATACTCGGGTAAAAAATACATTAAGGAATTTCACTGCCCCTTAGTTTCAAACCACAAAATTGATTTATTTGAAAGAGAAGTTTTCCAGCATGAGGAGTCAAAGATTGGTGTTCATTCTAAAGTACAATGTTAACAATCTAAAGAATTACCTAATTTATTTAGTCTGTACTGATTAACTTCGTTCTTGATGGAGACAGTTGCTATTGCATGTGATGACAAATGAAACTCCCTGCTATGCTGCAAAGTTTTCTGACTAAATTGGCTGGTTTCCTACTAGTCTCAATGGCCAGAGAGAGCATGAAAAAGGATATAGATGAAAGAAAGACTTGTGGTGTTTTTTAGGTTTTTTTGCCGTTCTTAAAATTTGAATTCAAATTATCAAGCTGTGTTGATTTGAAAAGTGGTGTTTATATTTTATTAATTGTATTGTGTGCTGTGACACGTCTGTGAACCTACATCAATTAACCAGCTTCTTTTTCCAAGATATGAGTGTTGTTTCAATTATCCTTTTGAAATTTTATTTGTGGCATGCTGTAATTATACCTTGCACATACATTTTGTAAAGTTTCCCATTGAACTGAGAAACTGTGCATTGTGTTCACAAACCCCATCTTGTGTTTGCTGTTTTAAGCGTGCTGTGAAAGCTGGTCCCTTGTGCTCCAAATGTAAACTGGACATAGCTAATTGCACCTACTGCTGGTGAGCACATTCAGTGAATGCCGATTTCTGGAGGGAAATGTGCCTCCAGTCCTCGTGCTTAGATAGAGCCCTGAGTCCTCCTTCAGATGTGCTTCATTATTGGCAGGGGTAGGCTTCACTGCCAGTGCATCTTATGGGAAACCAGAACATTTTGTACTTTACTTGTTGATATAAACCTGGAAATGTTTTCCTCTTTTGGATGTAGAATATTTCTCATTACTTTCCGTGCAAAACTCACTTTCCGAAACCCCGAATGATGAACTTTATTCTGAAAGTAAAAGCAATCTTACACTCTTATGCTGTTTGTAGAGTCCTTCACTCCACAGAGAGGTACAACACCTAACACAAAGAGAGGCTGCAGTTCTGTGGTAAGCTGCAGCTGCTGAGGTAGGGAAGAGGAACATTCAAAAAAAGGATGTGGTGCTATTATTGAAAATTCAGAGTCATTTCTGAATGTGTTGTGGGTGCAGTCAAGGGAAATGCCCAGAGGTATAAACTCAGCAGACACCTGGTGGTGACAAGCTACCAGAGAGGAGTTAATGACTGGCTTCACGAAGGGGGCTGTTTTGGTTAGATGCAGTAACATTGTCACTCTGCCAGAAACATGAATCTGTTCCTGGTTTTGAGGAAAAGAGAAATTACTAAAGGCAAGTTAGAAGGAACAGCCAATTGGTCTTAAAGAAGTAGTTGGTGAGTTGACCAGTGGAAAATACATTGTGTCTTGAAGAAAATACTTAGTGAGAGCAAAGCTGCATCACAGTAGTGAAGAAGTTGCTGTGAAAGTGAAACTGTGTATGAACGCCTAAGGCCCAGCCTCCTTAGAATAGTGCTAATCCAACACATTACAATCTCTGTATCCCATCTAAATAAAACCAACAAAAGATAGCTTTAGAATTGAATACTAAAGAAAGAAAAGAGTGAAAACTTCTTTAAAAAATCCTATGATAGTTTGCTGATTTTCTGATGGCTACACACTAAGATCTCACAGAAGCTTGTGGATTGTGAATTATATCATTTCACACACAAAGAAGAAGTAAATATACACTTTAAATTGCGCAGCCCAGCAGAAAGAGACCATGAGAAGAATCACCTTGTTATAGGAAAAAACTGTGGGATTTTCATTTACTTATGCCACTTTTACTTTTTCAGAACTACTATGTTTCTACTTCTTGGATACACAACAAATATTGAGGCAATAGACAATAAAAAGTTTGTTTGAAAATACATGCTATGTAACATCACAGCTCTAAGGCTTGTAATTTAATATCATGTAAGATATTTTCACATTGAAAACCATACAATTCACTGAAAAAGAAACACAGTTTTCATGCATCACAGAGGAAGATAGATTCTCATGTATCATTTTACAGGCAAACACCTTTTATAAGGACCTGACTTACTGAAACTGTGAAATTGGCAAAGTCCAGATATTAAGGGCTCGTGCTCCTCTTAGGATTAGAGGGAAGAAAAATACTTTCTTCATAAGTATAAAGTAGCTCAGTATAAAGGAACAAAGTGAACTGCCCCATCGAACAAATAAGCAGCAGTGAGCTAAAGGAATGTTTTCCTGGGATCTCTATCAGGCTTTTCTTCAAGAGATTTCATGCTCAGCTGAATGTTAGAAGCAGATTATCTAGAAACACACTTCACTTCTCCATATGTATTATATTTCTCTGCTAGTAATAGAATATTAAAGCTGGTTTTTTGGTAAGCCAAGGCTTCTGATGTAGCAGTAGCCCACCTCTTTGTGTGTCTCTCACATATTTTAGCAGTTGCAAGTATTTATGTAATACATAATCTCCGGTTACAGACAGAGGTTGCAGAGTTAGAAGTGGAGAATTATGTCTAGAGCTATTCAAAGAGATTAGAATTGCAGTTTGTTTCCAACACAGTTGAATAACATTCAAGGTTGTTTGTTGGTGGGGTTTTCTGTTGGTTTTAAAACTTTCTGACATATTTAAGCAGATTTTCTGATGTGCTGCTTTACTGAAGTGTCTGCTTTTTCAGCATATACTTCACTACAGTGTTTTCACAGTATCATGAATGTGTCTTTGGGACAACAAAACTGTCTTAAATTTTTAACTTTTCTTGCTGACCTTAAAAGAGGAAATGTTTTTGAATCCTATTTAAAAATATGAGTCAACAAGGGACAACTCACATAAAAGGATAGGAGTGTATTTTCATCAGAGTGTGATGGGCACATCATCTCACACAGTATCCCTTGATTTGGAATTCCATCTGCAAATGGCAGCAAAATTGTCCATATACAAGTCTGATGGTCTTTGCTTTTACTAATTATATGGTTTCCTTAACAATTAATGACAGTAAAGCATGTCAGGAAGGGAAAAGTATGATCACTAAGAAAGAAAGTGACCCTGTGTTGGCAAAATACTTCACTTGTACTAGATAAAGGAATTGCTCCCACTGTGTTTGCTTTTGTAAACAAAATGAGTGGTCAGGATGTTTCTCAGGCTCAGGTGCATATAGGAGGAGCAGCCACTACTGGATTCTCAATTGCATAATCCTAGAAGACAGGTGTACACACCGTAAAAGGGACATATCTGGGGTAGCTTTGCAGACGAATGTCTCCAGGGACCTGTTGCTGTGCAGTGTCACAAAGGGCTGACAAAGCGTGTAACAGCGGGGGAATTGATGCTGTCACTTCGGCATGGAGTGATTTTTGGGATTGGACAAGGGACTTTGCTGTATGGAAGTACAGATACTGAGACATTATGCACAGCAATGGCATCAAAAGGCAATCTTGGCATTCTATTGGTGTTAAATAATAATGACACTTGATACCACATTCAGGGATTAGTGACAACAATGTCTTCAAGATGAGTTTCCAGGGTAAGCTATGATAACTGGAGTATTGGTCATTATTTGTGGCAGTGTTCATGAACATAGCAGTAAGAGCAAACTGCATTAATTCTTAGTGGTACTGGCTCCAGCAAATATATCAAACCTGTCTTTCATACTAATGTTCTTTAGTATGTAAAATAAAGTTCAAGGTTTGAGCTTGAGCCCAGCATCTCCGATTGCTCGAAGTGCTGGAATAACAATAATGTTCAGCAACTTCATTCCCCTACAGTGGATATACATACAAGTAGCTGTGTAAGAGACTTTCTTGGGTACCATACTGAAAACGAACTCTCTAAAAACCAAAAGACCCACTGGAAACCTGGCTTTCTGCTGTAAGACTTTGTCTTTACCAAAAAAAGCTCAGTCCAACTCAACAAGAGCAAGGCACTAACCATGCTTTTTTCCTTTAGGAAAAGGGTGGAAGGAGAAATACTTAATGGCAGAAGCTGATGATGGTGCTGGATGTGGTGCTCTGGAAGAAGCAGCTGCTACAGGCGGCCCTGTGTGACCCCAATACTGAACTGAAGGTGCTCGAACATCCGTGCTGTGCCAGGGAATTCAGCAGGGACATCCCTGCCTGCACTGAGGCACACAGCGATAGTCTCACTTCTGCTACACAGAACTAAACAGTAAAGCATCATGAGAGTAAAAGGGACGGTAGCATTGCAACTCCTGTCTCCAGCGGGGTCCAAACCAGACACCCGGCGCAGCTGCACAAGCAAAGCACACACTGTGACATTACTTTCCCTACTTGTAATGGTGTGAGCTACTCGTATTGCCGTGGGAAGCGTCCACACGATTTGCGAGACTTTTCCCCGCGGGCTCACCTCGGGCACGGCTGGCCCTGGGCACGGTGCTCCTGCACTCCCCAGATGTCCCTTATCTCCGAGGGGGGCTGGCACCTGAGGGGCGGCCACAAGGAGCCGCTCCCCTCACGATCCCCCTGTGCCCGCCACAAGCGGCAAAATCCACCACGGGCGGGAAAATCGGCCACAGCCCCCAAGGCTGCCCGCAGCCACCGTCCCGGCGGGCCCTCGACAGAGCGACAACCCCGCCCTCCGGCCCTACGCCGCCTCAGGCGGAGCCGCGCACGCGTGTTACAGCAGGACTGTAAGTCTCCATTTTGTGTTAATTTCACCCTCCTTCTCCCCTGTCCCCGCTGCGGATCGTTCCAGCGGGAGGAGCGGGCGGCGAGCGCTGAGGGGCAGTCCTGGGGCACCGGTGCCCCGCTCGCTGAGGCGGCGCCGCCCCCGCGCCCTCCGCGTCCTCACTGCCCCACAGCCTCCTGTCCCTCCGCTCCGATACTGCAATACCCTCGTGGGGACGTTTCGCTCTAATGAAAAGTGTTTTATTTGCCCCTCGTGAGCGCTGCTGTGGCCCCTCGGTGAGCGGCAGAAATACGGTGTGTTACAGCACACCCATTAATTCGCACGCTCCAGCAAAACGCAAGGCAGTCATTGCAACAACCAGCTATCGCTTAAATTTAAATTCCTGTATAAGGCAGTAACGCTTAAAGCCATTTTAGATGCCTTTCGCACTTTGTCGAAGTGATGGATCAAGTGCTTTTATATCAGTTCCTAAATTATTTTAGCTGAACGTGGGTAGGCTGGGTGACAATACCATACACAGGGCAAAGGTAGCTAGCTATGTTTTTCCAAGGATACCATGTGTCCAAGGAATAGATTCGTATTGCAGATTCCCAGTAACTCATTTAAGAAATTAATAAAATCAAGATGAAGAACAACAAAAAGCCCCACTCCCTACCTCCTCCCCAAAATAGTCCTCTTGTTCTTGGTTCTAGGCTGGAACCTAAAATGTGAGCTCATGGATTTTCAGCTGAAAGTTGCTTTTGAGACAAAAAATATTTTAGATTTAAACTATTTTTGTAGTGTATAGTGTAATTAAAAATCTTAAATGATTTAACACTCTTAAAAAGAGGAAAATACAAAGTTCAGTTCAAAGAATAATTGCACAATATGTCACCTGTAAGCAGTTTTTAAAGTATTTAATTTTTGAATGTTGGATGTTGGTGATTGAAGTGAGACATTCCAGACCATGTGCTAAGATCTTAATTTTAAATTGAATCCCTGAAATGTCTAATGGAAAAATGACATTAAATATTTTGACTTTTTCTTCAGAACAAGATGTCTCTTATCTCCAATAAATAGCAGGCCCCCTGATTACATAACCTGCTTTCACATTTTCCTTCAAATGCACTTTTAGACATTCTGAGTAGTTTTAAATCTTTGCATGATAGCAGAGTACTGTTCCTATCTTCAAAAGTTACATTCTGTGTGCTGAAAAGAAATTCTACGCACACACGCACACTGCTTGTTTCCTGTGTTAGGCAGAGTGCTGGCAAAAGCTGAGTTTAGTTTGCTTGTCAATTCCACCACTTACTATGAAACCTTTAGTTTATTTCTTTCAGCTTGTTTATTTTTTTTCCCTTGCGAGACATTTGGGCAGAGATGTTGCTAGTTTCATTCAATGGGAGCTGTTACATTTCCAAGTATAGCACTTCTGATGCAAGTTCTAATTCAATCTCCTCAAAATATGCTGTTATAATAGTGCTAATTTAATTGGTATTGTAGTATTGAGAAAACTTAGAAGAATTAAGGCAGCAATATGTGAAAGCTGTGGAGCCTACTTGTTTTCATTCACTTATTTATTAAACGTTTATTTTAGTTGAATCCATTTTTCAGATGGTTTTATTCAGCTTCTTATAATTTTGTTTTCTTTGTTATGGTTTATGTCTCAGCCTTAGAGTGCAATGAGAATAGCATGTTACACGAAGACTGTACTGATAGTAAAATATTTTAGTTTGACAGCCTTTGAACTATATGTTTGCAGTTTCCATTGGCTTTGCTAGTGGCCATTTTAATACTTTTACATGCTGGGAAAATTGGAGGATATAGAGATGCTATTGGAAACAATGGGTCAACTCATATAACTTAACGTTGAACATGGGATTATCCACTTGTCTTGCATATTGTAACTGTGTATGTATTTTATAGGATTTGCCTTTTTATAGTTACAATGTATAATCCTCTCATATTCATTTTGTCATTTGTCACATGAATCCTTTTGTGAATTTGCAGTAAATTGAATTACTCAGTTTTATACATGTCAGTCATTCTTTCTTCTCCAGTATCTGCAGCTTCAATTATGTCAATTACATTTGTTTATATTATTTCATATATTTATAATTTTGCCTATTTCTGCCAAGGTTAAAAATATCGTCACTTTCCAACTTTGTCAGCTGATTTGTGTATAGAATGTCTTTACTGTGTAAATAAACAGCTTCAGACAAATTGGCCATGTTTACTACAGAGGGCCAAATGTTGATATATTAAGTCTCCAAGAAAAACATTGTTGACTTCTGCAGCTCAGATCCTGATAGGAGAATGATTAAAAAATGCAAATTGATTACTTTTAAATATTTTGCTGCTGTGATGTTTTATTTTTTTCATCAATATAAGTTGACCAGTATCATCCATATTTTCTCCTTATTAAGATAATATCTGAAATGTCTTTTTTGCCTTCCTATAGATTTTTGCTCACTTAGATTTAAGTTATTCTTACAGGGCTACATGGTTTTGTTGCTTTGTTATTTCCATAAGCTCTAGGGGGAGATGGACGCTTTAAAGAAAGTCTTAATAAATTGCGTTCATTCTTCTTGTCTTTCTCTACTCCACCAGTAATTTATCAAATAAAACTCTTGGATATGTTTGGTGCAATGTGTTCCTTGTACATCCTTGTAGTTTATAATTCATATTTTCTGAGTGCAGTGCTCAAATGCATATATAATTGTGGTTTTTTGTTTGCTTCTTTGGTTTTTATTTATTTTTTTTATTTTAAAGGCCTAACCAAATCTTAGTTTTTTTTATTTGCTGATAAAATGCCTTCTGGGTTCCTCTGGGAACCAGAGAGGGAAATATGATTGTCTCTGAAGGTACAGGATAATTCTGAGTATACATGCCCAGTAACTGATGTCAGAATTTGAAGCCTTTCACTTTTGCGTGTAAGTTTTTGTAGTGAAGGAGGTACCTCTCCACTTAATAATGTACACACAAACTAAGGATAAAATTGTGTTGTATGAGAAAAGCAGTTTCATAATCAGCATTTAGAAAGCTTTACTGGTAAAAATGACTTGGATTAGTTGAATGTTATTCCCGTTGGAAAGGGCTGGATCTGGCCCTGTTTATGACTAACCCAGCACGCACTGTGTCCAGACTGAGTTATTTGGGACTGTGCAATTAGATTGTACTTGTTCTCTAAGTGACTCAGCTGTTGAGAGAGTTTCTGCAGAAGCCCTTAATTAAGACTAGCTCCTCCTTCCTTCCCTTAAATTTCAGGACAGTCTGCTAACTGTCTTTCTACAAGGAACAGATTGGAAAGTTGTTGAAAGAGCTCTCCTCCACCAGTGCTTCAATTGTGAGGGGGAATCCCAAGATATAAAAGGCCCCTAAGTGCAGGTTCCTAAGACTGTAATCCCTGAGGGAGATGTGTCAGGGTGGGAGGGCTGAGGGTACCTACAGAGGGGAGCAGGTGTTTCCATAGCTCCCTGCAGATTGTTGTGGTAACAGCGTAGAATTTTTCAAATTTATTGAGTGCTTCTAAAGGCCTACTCCTTTTGGAAGTGGTGTGGCTATTCTAGTAGCAAACTTGAAAAATTATAAAGAGGTCTTAGGAAAAAATGCTAGTTTTAATCTTCTGGACAATACTAAAGAAAATGTCCTATTTGTGAGGTGTAAATAAACCTTTTTCTTTTATTCAGACTGTGTGCTTCTCCTCTCATCAATTTGCACTGCAATACTGAATATTCCCAGTGTAGCTCATCAGATTTGCATTGTAACGCATAACAGCAGCTGCATTTGTCTGCTTCACAATTTCTAGATACTCCAAAGTACACAATTTCTGTATTGGCGCTGCAGTGATGCCCGTTAGTTGATCAAAATAATGCTCTGTCTTACTGCATGAATAGTCAAAAGCATTTATATCAATTCTTCTGAATGTAAAGGTTTTTTTAGCATTAACGTTTGTAGAGATTTACCAAGGTCTAAAGCCACTAAAAATCTGATGTGTCTGGTAGGTATTGGCCATGGCAGGTGTTTTGTTGTTCAGAACTCATTGCATACCGACTTGTTGGAATACTTTATATATGTCATTTGTTTTCAAAATTATTTCTGAAATGTTAAAGAATAAGGCTTTAAATTGGCATAGTGCTGATGCTTGGCACTAAGTATGCATATTATTTATCCTTTTCAGTGTTATTATGCAAATACTGAAAATTAAGTACCTTCTAAACTGTTTTGCTGGATTTGTGCACAAGTCTTTACTGAGAACTAAGAGATAATGAAGGCCTGTTAGAAAGCAGTAGGTAACACATGAGGCTCAAATTTGCACTTAGCTGGCATTAGGAATGAGCATCAGTGTTCTGTTAGTAAAAACAATATAATGATTCCCTAAACTGGTAGGAAGTAAAGTATTTCATAGGGACTTTGGATTTTGAAATAGCTTTGAAATACCATTAATGCAGTAATATTTTTCTAAATGGTCACTAAAATGAAAAGATTCTTGATTTTGTTGTTTTCTGTTGTCACTATTTTTCCCATTTTGATGCTTTACCTGACTTTTGCTATTTTCCTGATATTCCCCTTTAAAAAAAAAAAAGAGAAGTATCATTAATTTTGTATACTTTATCCATGATCTTTTTGGCATTTCCATGAATCAAAACTAGTAGCTTCATTACTTGGTTATTTAATATACAGTAGCAGAGCAACCAAGCTGACAGTCTTTAGATCCCTCTGTGAAAGGACTTGGAAATTACACTTGCAGAGAAATGTATGTCTCCTTTTTATTTCTTGTGCCAGGACAGTCTTAATGATTTAATGATTTCAGGCTTTCAGACTCTTTTTAGTGCATGTTGTGTTATTAAATATTTAAGAATTATATGGTTGCAATGAATCCTATTTCAGAAGAGCAGAATTTGGTTCGCTGCAAGGAAATTTTCAGGTGAAATTTGTCTTTAAAACATTCAATATTAGAAAGAGAGGGGGAAAGGACAGAAGGGAGCTTGCCTAAATCTGTTTATGAGTCTCTAAGTCTTATTTTTGATTAGGCAGATGTTTTGCTGAAGAAAATGGGTAGTCTTGTTTAAAAATATTTGTAAAAAAACCAAAATGCAGACCAGCAGAGCAGACAGAGTTCGAATGAGAACCTAATGGTCTATCTAATATTTCTCTAGAAAATGTTACGACCCTGTACTTCAGCTTCCATTGCTCTGCAAGCTGTTATAGGAGTTGGATTTAAACTGCAGTGATGTTATCGTTTGGGGAAGTGTTGATTGTCAAACTACTGTGCCTGTTTGTGTGTTGCTGCAAACTATTTATTACTATTACTATTATTACTATTATTTATTGTCAACTAAAATGTTCAGTTCAGTTATCGTTACAGACTGGTGTAAGACTGGTTATTTGCCTATTAAAAACTGGAGTGAAATATTGGTAGTGAAATATTTGTATTATATGTATAAGAAGTTTTTATAAATGTATTTATCATGAGTTGTCCTACTAAGGACTGAATTAGAAAAGGAAGAATATGGAGAATATTCTTGGCAGTCTGACTAGTAATGCGGCTGTCCAGTGTGGGATAATAAATAGTTGTGGGGTGGTGAATAGTTACTTGTCTGCAACTTTGTAACAAAAATCAGGATTAGTGTTTGAAGTTATATGAGAGTATACTGGGGGCAGGATTTAAATCAGGAAAGGTTTAGAGGTGGTTGGATATTGAAGCAAAACAGTGCCAAGAATCTTACTCAGGATACAATTTGAGGTACTCGAAGGTTAGACAAAACAGTGCATTTTAGTATAGATATTTTGATGGGAGTAGTCAAATAAATGAAAATTACTTTCTCAGAAAACCAGGTTTTTTTAAAGGTTTTTGTTTGCCTAAAGATATAGAAAATTGCTTTAAAATTTGGAAGGAAAATATGAAACTAAAAGTTCTATTCCATTTGGCAGCTGTTTTTTCTTTATTTTTCTAGTGTAATGTTAGTTTTTGATCATGTGTGTGTGAGCATTCATTATATATTGAAAATAGGAATATGAAGGCAGCATTAGGAAAGATAAAATCATTCTACATTATTTCTTAAATGTTTTATAGTTGTTACAACACTCGCATTGTAACGGGTTCTGTGTTGCGTGTTGAGACTGAATGATGCAGTTATCAATAGTATTTCCCAATATTGTAAGGAACCACCCATTGCACTCAGTGTGATTTATTTCCAGGTGCCAGGGCCTCTGTGACTCTGTTTGCAAGGTCAGAATACTTCACACTGACAGACTGTGCAAGTGTCTGTACACAGTGATCAGCTCCCTTCTCAGCCTTCCTGATAAGCTGAATAAATTAAAATCCTTCATAGGAAAAGATGAGGATATCAGATAGCTGTTGCAAAAGACAAGCTGTAAAATTCTCTGTGAGCAAAGGAGAGAGAAAAAGACCAAAATAAGGTGGCAGAAGAGTGTGATTGTTGCCATAATCTGAAAGGGGTGGCTGGTCTACAGCAGTTTCAGAGAATGAATCAGTGACACACAAATGAAGGAATGCTGTTCTGGAAAGCTCTGTTCGTGATCCCACCTCAACGTGTGTTAGCTCTCAGCAAAGCTGGTTTTCAGAAAGCTGTTCTCTTGCTTACTGTCTTAGAGGCTACGTCAAATAGTACAGGGTTTGCTCACAATCATCTGAGTGTAGATAAGGGGACCAAATTCTTTAGAAACACATTTGACTCACCTTGCTGCTCATAAGAATTACAAGAGTAGTGCTGGTTCTATAAGGAAGCAGCCAATATAGAAAATTCATTTGTGAGCCATGAATACTTACAAATTCATGTAGTTAATAGTATTTACTTTATGTTTCCTTTCCAGCTGTTCTATTATCTAAGTGGTTTATTAAACTGAAAATCTCTGTGTAAATACTAAGAAGTGAAGCTTTAACAGCAACTAGGCCAGGAGTAATTTGGACTGGTGCTGTTAGATAAAGTGCATTATTTGACAAAGCTATGTTGTCCTAGTGTGTCTCTCAACTGGGCAAGTAATTAATGAGGATCTTTGTCCTGCTTACTGTTGTTTTTTCTCAAAAGTACCAAAGCCAAACTTCAGCTTTTTAAGTGTCTTTAATGTGTTTAGTCTCATTTTACTCTCATGCTGTCTTTTCCAGGTTGGGCAGAACCCTGTTGTTGCTGTTGGCATGGAAGGTCTAATTTGATGGAGGTTGAACATTGTGAACCTAAACAGGGCTTTCAGCTCCCCATGCTAATTATTCTCATTTCATCAGGCACAAGTAATAGAACCGCTTGCAGTGACCTGCTTTGGACCTTCTATAAAGTATAAGGTTTCTTTCCTTGTTTTTTCCAAGCATTACAAGCAATGGTCAGCTTTGGTGGCTATAAATGCTGTCTAACTCCTGATGTTACATCTGTCCTTCCACAAAGGAAGGTGCTGTCATCTAGTTCAGCTAAGGCTCATTTGTGTATATTTCTGAGAACTTCTGCTCTCTAACTAGAGATTTTTTACTAGTCAGCACTGCTTGTCAGGTTATTTTTGCTGCAGATCTTGATATTTTTAGACATTTTATCTGAAAAATCTAAGATAATCAATGTAACCGAGAAGCTTTAAGCAGCCACTGCATGCTAGGTGATCAAGGAGGCAACTACAGGCCACTCCTACAAAATCCGATTTTTAAAATGTTTGTGTAAATTACTTTTTTTTTCTTTTAGGTGTCAGCTCTTCAACTTAACTGAGACAGAAACATGCATAACGGGCAGAAAGGGCTTTTCTCTCTAGAGCATAACTGGCAGAAAGGGCTTTTCTCTCTAGAGCTGAATTGTGCACCTTAGCTGGATATTGAGGGAGTAGAATTTCAGAGGAATCTTTTCCGAATCTGAGACTCTTGGGGCTATTTAAAAAAATATTTAAAGATTGTTTTATTTTGGTAAAATGTTGTCTTTTTTTCCCCTTAAGTAGTTTTGTCATCTTTGTGTTACTACAAGGAACCTGAAACAGACTAACATTGTGCAAATCCGATTAAAATGATCTGTGCTGTTTCAAAGGTCAGGTGCACTCAGTGAATTTGCTTTCAAATTATTTTGTTTATTCTGTGTACGTATGCATCTTGAGCTCTATAAAGGTCAGGAGAGGAGATTCATTTTGGAATTTGAAAGAAGTTAGGTTTTTACTGCTGGTAGCCCTGGTTAGTTTCATTTGAACTAATAAAAATTGTTTTGCTTTGTTGGTTTTGTTTTGCTGTCAGTTTTATTTTTCTAGTGAAACCCGTTTTTAACTATGAGGTCTATTTGAAAATAAGACAGTATTAGTAATGCATTTTTTTTTTTTTTTTTTTATATTTTACATGATCTTAAAAATTAACTACTGTTTGTACAAATTAAAGACTAGTCTTACTTGGTTTTCGGTTTCTTGGCTTCTTTAATCCATCTGGTAGACTAACTATTTTCCCAACTAGACTAATATATTTAAAGGATACACAGCATTTAACTGTCTCTTGCCACAAATGTTTTCATAAAATAGGTGTGGTGATGCAATTCCTGTAGAATTTATAAGAGTCCTGCTATTAATGCAGGTTGAATAATATAACCACAAAAGGATTTGTGTGTGTGTGGTGAAGCATAACTAATTGCAGTTTTTGGTCACAGAACCAGTGACAGTTAGTAAGGAAGTGGGCTTCTATTAAATAGAAAAGAAAGTGCATTGTAAAAGCCTAAGTTTTGTCCTAGAAAAGGCTGTTATATAAGCCCCCTTGCATTCCAGTTCTGTCTCTAGAATGGTTGAAATATTTGTGATTGTTTGACACAAAAAAAATTTTTAATGATACTTGTAGGAATGAAGAAATTTTCAGTCCAATAATAATGATTTTCACTAAAAAATGAGTATCTTTTTCAAAGCTTACATTCATTTGGAAAGTCTTGAGCTGTTTAACCAAATCAGATTTTCCTGTCAAGATAATTCAGACATTTTCTTTGCTAACTTAAGGAGGTGGAATCTGAATGAGGCAGAACATGCTGATTGAATGACCATAGTACTAAAACTTAACAAAACTCTGTGTTTTAGTGCACATTTTACTGGAAGGATGGACAAATTTTGCAGTTATGTGAGAGGTTAGGAAGATTGTTCTGAGTCTCTTTTTATGTGTAGAAGAATATAAATCTCATGTGGGCAGTTGTGGTGCTTTCAGTAGTAAGGAATAGATGTCGTTGTAAGCAGAGCACTTGTCTACCTTGCCAAATATTGGTTCAGTGTGTATTTAACCTGCAGTTGCTTCGGTCCATGTGGATGTAACCAAGCTTGGCCATTAGTGGCAAGAGATTGGCCACACTGGTTTCTTTTAAGTTTAATAAATTGCTTTAGTAAATCAGGTGCTTGCCCAGGCTGGTTGGCTCTAATTTCGTAGGGCAGACATTGGACTGCTGGGTGCCTCCTTTGAAAGACACAGAAGATGGTGAGGCCAAGACTAGTGCTTTTGCTTGTGAGAATTTTGCCAAGATGCCACTCCTGCTTTGAGGCTCTTATTTTTCTTGTCTGTTTCTTACTAATTAGTATAATTGGTAAGCTTTCCTCCACTGATTCATTATTGTTGGTAGCAGGCACTGTCATTTCTCTTTACCTAAGTGTTTCCAATGAGAAAGATTTCTGTGTCAGCTTTTCATCAGTTTTGCTGTTTGAATCCTAGTCCATTAATTAACTTTAGTGTTTTATACCTGTTGTGAGATGTAGCCTTCCCAGTGCTGCAACTGAAGTTGTAGGTGTTAGGCCTTGACAGTGTGATTTAAGAAAAATTTAAAAAATTTAAAATTGGGAAACTTCAGGATATTTGAATTAGAAATTAGAATATGTTTTGTAACAAAAAACCCCAAGACGTTTGTGTATACTTGACTTATTTGGAAAACTTCCTGTTAAATAATGTTATCCTGTTTTTCACTTTCCCAGGTGTCAGGGGAAAAAATTGCCTTCTAGTATTGTGATATTAACATTTCTCATGTCATGTTAATTCTGATGCGTGGCTTGTTTTGAGAAGACTTGCTTAAGTGGGATAAAATCCCAGTATGATGTATGCTATGATGGCACATTTCTGAGAGGTAAGCTTGAGAATTAGAGTTACAGACAAAGTATCAGGATCTGAATGCAGGGAAATAGAGAAGAATAGAAAGGAAGAAAAGATGGAAATACTGTTCTTTAGAGAAAGATTAATAACACATTTGGCAGTGATATATAAGGGTAGGTGTTGCACATAATCAGAATTCTGGCTTATAGAAATACTTTGAATGCTATGTAAAGCTTCTAAAATTACTTCATTATTTTCTTCCAGAACTGTGTTGTAATATAGAACCACATTCATATTCATATCTTTACACATAATAAAACATTTGTACCAGTGAAGATCTTTTAAACTTTGATATACAAAAGAAACTCTTTTGAAAAGTTTGGGGTTGGTAGTAGATTCTGAGGTATTAGGTACTAAGCATCCTGTGAGATACATTGGGAATCCTAGAATTAGGAATACTTTGTCCTTGAACTTTTTTGTTATTATTTGATTCTGAGACTAGAGCAGTGGCTTCTGTGTTTGGAAATTTGGTGTATGGGTGTGTCTATGCTGTAGTGGGCACTGCAAAATTATGTACTTAGCTGCATTTGCACATTTATTGTCATTAGGAAGCTTATAATGCCTATTTCTCTTGCAGTGTAGGAGTTAATTCCTAGATAGACTCCTCTAATGAATGGTTTCAAACTGGTGTAGCTTTATCTGAAATAATAAAATATATTAATTTTGATATATTGTATTGAATCTGTTTGTTGCCATGTTGTGGTGGATTGCATTGGTTCCCTTGGGTACTTCTCATTTATGCCGTGTGTGCAATGCAGGTGATTCTGGGCAGCATTCTGGGATGCTCTTCCTTTCAGCTACCTGTGGTTATGGACTGCAAACAGCGGAAACTCAATCTGAACACAGCTGATGTTTTCTGAAATACAAAGCACACAAGTGCCTCGCTGTTCCTGCTTGTTGTGTATGCACCTGGGATGGGAAATAATCAGTGGCTGCTCTTGTCTTCTGGCAGCAGCACTGCTGCTTTTGTGCCTGTAAACTCCTGAGGCTGAAAAGTTGTGGCTGGATTTTTCCTTTGAGCATTATTCATTCTGTCCATATATATTACGTGTTTCTCTTGTTATCTGCTTAGGGTTCTATGCTCAAAATTGGCTGAATTAGTTATGCATTTGTTGAGTTCCCCTTTGTTTTGGAGAGTGTGTACCATCTCTTCAGGAAGTTTGGAGAAAAAACTGGAGAATACAAAGAATGAAGTATTGTCAGTGTTGATGAAAAACATAAGTCAGAAAAAAAAATTGATAGCATTGTTTAAATAGCTTCTCATAAATGTGTAAGATTCTCATTAGTCCAGCATCAGAAGTCTAATGAATATTAATGAATGAGATCAAAGACATTTAGAAATCAAAGCAAGTAAACAACAATTATTTTTAAGAATTATATAAGTTTTTAACTGCACAAAAATATGAATCCTCTTAACGGAATGGCTCCATGAGAAGTTTTTATTGAAAATATTTTCCCTGAAAATTTTTGTGTTGAACTAGAAAGGCAACATTAACTAGAAAAATACGTACATCAAAACCTGAAATATATAAAATGTCTTGATTATGCTGTATTGAAATACCTAAATTAAACTGTGGAATCCAATAGGCTGGGAATTTTTACTTGACCTTAGTCCATGATTTGAGCGTGACTCAGACTGTCAACACAAACTCATAAATATTGAGAAGGAAATTATTTTGGATCTCAGACCTTTACTGTTTCCTTGTACATTTCTAGTACTTTTGGACCAAAGTTATCTGTGCTGAAACATATACATAGTGCAATTCTGTTAAAAAAGATAGGTTTACATGTCACTTAATACATGCAAGATTTTGCTCATCAAATATCAGAGTATGGCCAGAACTATCTTCATCTCATTATCTGCTTTTCCAAATCTTACGTAGAACCAGCATGTGGTGTGATCTGTATGCCACAGTTACTTAATCTTTGAACATGCTTGTAATATAGCATGGGATATTTCAGCATCACAGTATGATGCAAGTAAATCTTCCAAGACTGAGGGAAATAATTGGAACAGTTGATTAAATACTACTTTTCATTTATCTTTACTTTTTTACTAATACTCATTTAATAATTCTTTTATTCCACTAAAATTAAAAAAAGAATTGAAAATAATAGGTGTAGGCATGAGTTCAGGTATCTTTTATTTTTATTTCTGTGATTAAAAACCAACATTTTATATCTGTATAATTTTCTTTAAAATTCTGTGATGATTTTAATGAATTTAATCCACAAAGGCCATAATGGTGATATTACTCCAAAGGCCCAGCTCCCCTGGTGCAACATGGAGAGTGTTGTCCTCATAAAGCACCCGCTTGCTCTGGGCAATAGTGACATTATTTGACAGTTTGTGATTCCTACGAACTTTAATGGCAAAGTAGGGCCTGCAAGAAGATCCTTCAAATGCTGTCAAAGAAACAGTTTCATTTTGAACCTGGATATAAAACTAATGGTATCTAACAGCTTTTAGTGTCACTGAATCAAATTCCTCAAGCAGAAAGAACGGGTGACATTCTGTTTTAAAGTGACCGTATGTTTGACCCAGTTTCGAGATGGTGGTGTCATCACAATTGTATCTTGCTGCTGTAGGCTCTTGCAGCCTGACAGGCGGAACAAGTTGCTTTAGCTCACAGAGCTCATCTGTCACACTGAGCAGCTTGCAGGTTTCTATTATCTGAATGAAATGTGGAGCGAGGACTTCTCCCTGCTCCCTGCCTATCAGCATAGTCAGCAACCTGCTCACACCCCTGGTAATGGACTGAAATGAAATGGTAGAAGAAGAGAGAATGAAAAAACTATTTCCAGAGATGCAAATGTAAGCCACATATAATAATTAAATGGCTTCTGGTTCAAAAATAATAATTAAAAAAAACATGTCCAGGAACTAGATGGAAAGTTAATTTCCAAGGAAGGATTGCAATTTCCTTATCTAAAATGAGAGATGGAAAGCTTTTAATTGTATATTTAAGACACAAAACTAAGAACAGTTTATAATTCAGTAGGGCAGTGACAGGCATCTCTGTTTTCAACGCGAGCACTTGCTTAGCATTTAAAGTGTTCAAACCTTTATGGAGATTTTATTATATTTTCCCAAAATAGTGCACCTAGAATTTTGTACCCTAGGCCAAATCTTGCCATAATCTCTACACTCTTTGTAGTTCTGTAATAGGAGCAATGTTAGGGCACTGAGTTTGTACAGGTTGCTCTTTGAAGTTCATGTGTGACTGACTTGGCTGCTTTAATCTTGCAATGACCAATTTTTACTTGTTTTGAGAATATTGGCAAAAGATGCGCAAAGCATAATGCTTAGTAAATTCTGATTAGTGGTTTTTCCTATGTTAAGCATAGGAAGAAATTTTTTCTAGCATATTATGTCTAGTTTTTTTTAAAACTTGTTTTTACTAGAGTAAAATTTCTAAGTAAAACTTCAGCTAGTAACAACCACCAACTGGTTTCTGTTTGTTATGATAATAATGATTGTGGCAGTCCACAAGCAAAATGATTCACGTGTGGCACATGTCAGGAATGCCCTCTGATATTAAAAATGAGATAGATTGTAGTGGGGGAGAAACCTGTTAATGTTTTATTCAAAGTGATGCTGTACAACATTATTCAAAAGGAATACACCAGTTGATATTTTCATCATGGAAATGATGAGCTGAATCACTCCAATCTAATGAAGAATAGGACTATGGAATATGTGGAATACGTATGAATTAGGAAGATATTTCTATCTTTGGGTTTCACAGCTTCCGTGGAATAGAAAGGGTCATTCTGTGGTGATCGATGGATTTGTGGTGAATTGCACAAGATCTGAGAAAATGAGGATTGCATTTATCACATCTAAGGGGAATGTCAAAGTGTGTGTCTGCCCACAACCCCATCAGTGATAAAATGATGACAATGTGCCTTTGGGAGATACCAATCAATATGACTGTTGTAAAGCTCAACAACAAGTGATGCCGTTCTATCTGATGAGTTCTGGGGGTGGTTTAGAGAGCTGTGGAAAGAAAAAACAAAGAAAAACATCAGCTTTATACTCAGGACCTGCTTGGGAAAAGTTTGAAATAAGTCTCATAAAAATGAAATGGGACATAATGTTCTAGGTTTGAAAAATTAGATAAAGATGTTCAGCTGAATTTGGTTCACCTGGTCATTATAGACAGCACTTACACAATATATAATCATCGAGAGCATGTCACAGATGCAGAATGACTTCTGGTGGTCTTGAAGATGAAGTGTGTAATGAACTTCCCAGAGTGCAGTTCATTGGGAAAACCAGTAGTTGTTGGCCTCCTTAAAAACAAACAAAAAAAAAAAGTTGATGATAATCCATTCAGAAAGCCCACTGGTTTGCTCAACAGAAATAAATCCTATGATTTCTGACCAGAATAAATCAATGGCAATGTCACAGATGAAGAATATCCAAAACAAGCTCAGAAGTAAAATGTAAGTGAACATTTTAAACAGCAGGAAGCTGCTCCCTCTGTCACAAACCCCATAACATATAAAGGCTAAAATGTATTTTGTTTATTGGTTTTCCTTTTCCCAGTAAAAACTCTGAAACCTGAATCAGATTTTCTGTGGACGAGAGAGGGATTTCTGAGGGAATAACCCAAATGCATGCTGATAAAAACATGCATATATAATGTATACAGGCACACTTAAAATCCCTCTAATTATTTTCAGCAGTAGTGAAGACAAAAACACCTGAAATCTTTGGTCTTATTTCCTAACTCTGAAGTTCCTAGCTAAAAGATGTGCAGCTTTGTTCCTTGACTTGACGTGTTTTTGTTGGAATGGTGTCATGGTTTCCGCCCAGTTACCCAAACTGAACCCGCTACAAATGGGTATCTTACTCCTTATGTAGCCAGATCTTGCTAGTCTAAATAATTTGAAGAACCACTATAATTTAGGTGCAATTCTGAAATTAAAAGAGGGAAGACGGTAGAAGTGGGAGTTTTTTTGGGAGCAGTAATGGGGTGCAGAGAAGTAATTCTCTGTCAAGTTTTCCAGGAAAACTGAAGGAAAGACTCAAAAGATTTTTGTTTTGCACAAGTTTGTGTTTATTTTTGTGCTAAACTTAGAGAAAAATTGTACCTAGGGTTACAAGGGTGATAGAGGTTCATAGTAGTAGAGATCAGAAGACATCACTGAAGTGTTTTGTTTGATCTCCTGTGTGGGGAATGTAAATGTCACTCATTTCCCTTGATGGAGGCAGGTAACATGCTCAGCAGAAGTGGATCTGCTGGAAAGCTTGTCTTCCTTTGAAGAGACTGAGAGGGATAAATGTCCACTTCCTTTGGTAGTTCTATTTGTTGGTTAATCGTCTTCCAGATTAAACTTGGGTTTGTACAAATTGATCTTTTGGCTGTGTTGACCTGTCTATGACATGCAGGGCTTCCTTCAGAGGAAATTGGGACTGGCCAAAATTGCTTCAGCCTTGGCTCCCCTCTCCATGTACAGGAGTGCTGGATGAGTTCAGTGTTAGTGACCAAACAGTGGTATCATAAAAGCAGTAGAGGGAAGCGACATCTATCAGTACAGACCTTTTTCATACAGTAGGAGCTGTACAAACTAAACATGATTATTAATGTATAGGCCAAACATTGATGTATTTATTATCCCTTTGTAGTCTCTAATTACACAAAGATGATACTCTAAAGGTAAGTATATTTCTTACATTGTAGTGATAAACATTGCCTTACACCCTTTCTGTTACATTCACAAATCTGAGTGCAGAGATTAAAGATAAAGCTGACAGGACAACTTCTTCAGCCACCTGGCTTCCCTATCAGACAAAAGTGCTGAGTGATAGAGGGAAAATGTAAAGAAAGTTGATGTGCTGAGGGTCTCCAAATCTTAGAGAATAAGTGCTGACTTCTGCTTTGTTCACAGTGGTTAAGTTGTGCTGTTGTAGTTACGTTTGCAAAGATTAATGCCAATGTATTAAAAAATAAATGCACTGGTCCTGCATCTGCTCCCTAAATTAATAATGCCAGGTGAGAAAAACAAGAAAATTGGAAGTTACTTTTTAATGCTTCTTCTGAATTTGCATGAGGCTTGCTTATGTAGTAGTATGCATCAAGCATTTCTATGGAAAGCAGGAAATTAAGATACATAAAGCTGCATAACTGTGGATTTTTCACTGTGTATTAAGTGGATGAATACCTAAAATTTAGGTAGCAGAGCATAATAGTTCTCTGTGTGTATAATATCACAATAACTTTAGTCTTTGAAGATAGTTCAGCATTCTGTACTTGCTCATAAATGTGTAACTTAATTGTTCTTTGATTCGTAGTTAAAGTAGAAATAAGGTGGGTTTTTTGCTAAAAAGAGATTGGATATTACATCAGACAGCCTGACAGAAACCCATTTTCATCAATAAGCTATTTTGCTGAGATTCAGATATCCCATAATATATTTGTTTCAACAACTCCAGCTTTTCATTTTCAGATTTTTCTGTTGTCACTTTCAGAAAGTTGAACTGGCATAATTAAAGCAGCCTGCAACATAAAAGAAAGATGTAGAAATTCAAGATAGTCACATTATGCAGTGAAATTTAAATTGATATGAATTTATGTTGTTATAAACTGTAAATCACTATGATAAACTGTTTGAAGACCAGTTAAACAACAGATTTGTATAGCCCAGAAGAAGCAAATGTACGCTATGCTGTGGTGTGAGTTTGCTTTTTTTCTTCTGATCATGTTTGCCTTTTATGACATGGTACATTAATTTTTAATGTATATATAGGCAGTTGAGCTGTTAATAGGTAGAAAAATATGTAAGAAAAAGACTGAAGCAAGGAAATATTTCTAATGAATAAAAATATTTTCAAAGGAAAACATTTAAGAGGAGCTAGAAAGTGGAGTTCCGTATGTGGCAGCAGCACTCTGTAGGTTTGCAGCTGTTTGTACCTGTCTAATCTTCTTTTTATCTAAAGTTATTATGGTAACTGTCGTGTTGCTTGCCATAGGTGACCTTGAACCAAATAATCTCCTTATAATTATCTTTAATTTAGATAGATTTGGCTTCCATTTCATACTCACATATGCACACACACCCAGTTCTTTCTCCTGTTTTTTATTTGGGAAGAGAGTGAAAACGTCTGTTCGATCCCTCACAGTACCTGCGTCCTTTTTTTGTGGCACATCTGCACAGCTGCTGTCAGGTGCTGTTACCTGCATTAATTGTCAGACTTGCTTTTCCTTGGAGAGATGCTGGCAGGAGGAAAATTCCCTGGAGAGGAGGTGATGACTAATTCTGCCCTAGTATGAGCACATTTCTTAAATGCTTTAGTCCTTGTAGATAGAAGCTCACCACACCGTTGTTGAGAACTGGTGAATACAAGTCAGCTCCATCCTGAAGCTGCTGAAGCTGCTGTCTCACCCCTTTAGCTCTGAGTTAAACTCAAGCTACTATGATTTGCCCCTTTAGCATCAGCTACTGATCTGGGTTTGATGCTGAATTAAAGAGAATCATGCAGCTTTTCTTTGGATTGAAGTGGCAGTTTAGGTCTGTCCTTAGTATGTTAGTGGGATGTTAAGCACACAGGCTGGGTGAGCAGAAAATGGCAGTGAAGCATCCTGGCTGTAGAACCTTGTCCTTGGCTGAAATGGAATTGCACGTGGTGATCTCTGTGTCTCGTTGAGAGCCTGATTGCTTTGCTTTTGCGCCCTGAGCAGCCCTGGTGAACTGAATCAATTTATCTTTTTGTGAGAACATGTGGCTTGAATTCCTGATTCTCTGGGCATGTTTGTGTTTGAGCTGAGATTAGTCTGGCTCCAGATAGAGAAAACAGGAGCTCTGAAGGGAACTTAGAGAAGAAAGGAAAGAAGGGTCTTTCCTTCTATGCTCCTAACTGAGCATAGGTTCAGTTCAAGTACTCAAGAGAGGAGTTAAGAATTACAACAGTTCTCTTTCTTGTTGGTCATTTTTTTAATGTGAAATGTATATTTAGAATCATTTAGGTTGGAAAGACCTTAAGATCATTGAGTCCAACCATTAGCCACTAAGCCATGTCCCTAAGCGCCACACCTGCACATTCTATATTTGAATATAGGATGTTGTTGTACCTAGAATGTATGAAATGTAGGGCTTGCTTATCATGTCATTGAGAATTAATTCTATGTACCATCAGTTTTAAAATAGTCTCAGATTTTCCAGTAGTTAAAGGATGGAGGAAGAGTGAATAAAGTGAAAAAAAGAATAATAAAACCTTAATCACTGGCACATCACTACCTGGCAATAACGAAACTATTTATTAGGTGGAAAGATGGAAGTGTTCCATTTGCAAAGCAGCACACTATGTATTCACATTGTTTTACTGCTTGCACTGCAGTGGATCTAAATTTGATCAAGTATCTTTGTCACTGAGAGGCAGTAAATGTTTCCTCACTAATTGTTTCTAATGCATTTCTTTTAATTTATTGTGGACCTGAGAGTTGCAAACACTGAAAGTTGCTCAGATTTCATGAAAGAACTGGAGCAGTTATACCTTGAAACAAAACAAGAGTGTCCAGTTCCTAGGGAAGAAGTGTGTTCCCTGAATGCATTTGTATTTCTGCAGATTAATTGAGAAATGGCTTAGTAAAAGCAGCAAAGGCCTGTTTTCCAAACCAGCTCCTTCATCTGAGATTTTTAAGACCATTTTCTCTACTAGCTGTTTACTCGTAAGTTGATTGACTTTAATATTTTTCTGGGACAGTTGCATATCAGAGGCATCAGAGGGTTATATAGATATACTTTGACAATATAATTGCATTGACCAGCATAGATTTAATTTTTTAAAGTAAGTTATTTGAATTTGGAAGTAGCTGACTTTGGACACCTGCTGTCCTGTAGAAAGCAGCATGGTAGAATGGGAGTGTGTCGTTAATGTGTCCTTTTTAAAGAGAGAATATTTGTAGTACCAGAATACCAATTACGTTATTGGCCCTGCAGAAGAACTGAAAGGCGATTGCCTGAATTAAGGTGACATTGGGTGTGAGCGTGATTGAATTTAAGTTCCGTCTTACCAAACACAGTTGGTAAGCCCTTAGAATCTCCAAATAAATACTTGTGCTTTAAGGTCAGTCCAGACCTCATGGATTGCTTTTCCTTTCCCTGATAAAAGCAGATGCAAGCATGCCAAATTGCTTTGCTCCAGCTTAACCCCAGCACTGTTTGAATTCATAAATGCTACAAAAGGAAAGCTTATTACCGCATACAGCAGTGAAATGGGAAAATGTCATGCCTACCTAATCTATTTCCTGGGAAGGGGAGAAAAATCTTTTTGTTCTTTTACTAAGACCTGGGGAGTAAAGTAAGGACTGGATGTGACGCTGATAATCAAGGATTGTCTTTCATATTTTAAATGGATATCAACCCTATATTTTCTGTTGTCTCTGATATATTTTCTCAGAAATGAGACAGTAAAGGAACTTTTTTCTGAATTGAATTAAAATAGTATACTCTATTTAAATAGTTTTTAATTTTTTTAACTTATTTTACTCTTTTTTTTTTTTACTATTAAGCAGCTGTTTCTCTGAAGCTCTTGGTTTGAGGATAAATTGTTCAAACACTGGCACACCATTTAGTAGACGAAACAAAGCAATGCTGCATTTGGGCTTTATATGGTAACTATAGCAATATTAGAAAGGGCATCAATGGGAGCTTTGCTCTGAATTGATAACAAGTTTTAAATAACTTGGACAAGAACAAAACACTCCTAAAATAGAGTGCTCGAGGGAAAAGTAGGTTTTCACACTGTAAACAGTGTTCTTTGAAAGCTGGAAGAAGGAAAAAATATACTGTAGCACAGTACAGTAAGTTAAATCATTACATTGATTGAACATTTGTCTATTTGCAGTGGTTTTGTTTTGAGGATGTCAGTAAGATGAATGGTTGAGAAAGGAAGTAAAAGGGAAGTAGTAGTGGGTAAGGTACAAAACAAAGCAATTAACATTCATAGGGTGTAATTGTGGGTAATGTGTTAAGTTCACTTTCCTGAAAGTGGTTTAGTGGTGTTGTAAACTACTACCCGTAATCAACTTAGTAAATCTACAAACAAAATTCTTGTAATAATATGTTCCTCAAGTTTTAAGTGAGGATGACTAATATCTTGTGTTGTATGAGTCTTATTTTATTTCATCATAAGCATTACGCAAAACTTTACTTCATTGTAAAGTTGAAATTCTGCATCTAACAGGTGTTGAATCCTTTTCTTTTGGAAGGTGGTACTTAAACCTGAATGCCTCTCACTGTAGTTCTGAGCCTGAAATAAGGCAGGTATTTCTTAAGCTATTTGGTAGACAGTCTGTCAGCCCAATGAGATATTGACAGCATTTTGCAGGATGAGATGGCAGAGGAAAATGTAGTATTTCACTGCTATCATGAGCTTTTCATTTTGTTTCTGCTGACAATCCAGTTATCAGGTTGCCATCTTCCTCACAAAACATAGCGTGTGGCTACCTAATTAGATTGCTTTAAAGCCTGTTGGAAATGCTGATATATTTCTCACAATACTTTTGCCTTGGGTTCCTGTTGTTAAAAGCTAACTTCTCAGTCTTGGGAAAAAAGGCTTGTTCGCTGGGCTAAACATGAAAAATGCATTATGCTTGATGTTCTTCATGATGTTCTTGGTTCAAGTATAATGTGCAACAGAATTCTCTCTATACTGTCTCCCTTGAAGCTGTAGCTGCTGGGCAATGATAGCAAAAAAATTGTTCAGATTACAGTTATAGGGACTCTACATAATCATAGTTGGTAAGATATTAAACTTTAATCATTCAATTAAAGCTTTTGGCCCAACTTTTTTTAAAACAATATCAGTAACAAAAAACTTGGTCTGGGAAAGGGTGTGTTGTTTGACACTGCAAATGACATTGTCTTTGCACAGCATACTGCACATATTGCACAGGAAGGGTTTGCATTTAATAGGGTACTTGAAGAAAGAGGGGGTATTTTATTTTTTTTAATATGCCTTCAAATTGTCCACAAATGAAATCTACATATCCAAGGCTTCACCCAGTGAAAACTGCTGTACACTTCTAACTATTAAAAAGGGATCCCACGCTTCTGTGTGAGAGCAGTAAGATGAAATATGGTTTTAAGGAATTGCTTATTTAAAGGTACTCAAAGGCAGTCGCAGAGAACTGAAGTCACCAGAAGATTTAGCAAAGGGCTTTGAATACTTAACAGGAAAACTTGAGACATCCAAGCCCCTCCATTTCATGTAGCCTCAAGGTAAACACAAAACTAAAGTTTGAAGCCATTCAGTTGTCTTGCGAGCAAAAGCAGATCCCAAACTGGCATTTTTTGTTTTATTGAAAAAACTTCTGAAGGAAAAGATACTGACATGCAGCATCATCCCAGTAAGAAAATTTTGCTAGGACTAGAAACAGGGATAGTATATGTTACTGCAGATGTTAGGCACCCTTTAAATGAAGTCAGTTAGGAAGACTATCAAAAAATTAAGGCAAATCCGTTTTCAAAAAAGACATTCTTGATCAAGTCCTTCTGAAATTGCAGTTTTGAACTCTTAGTAGAAATTAAATAAGCATTCTAATTTTGTCTTTCATACTGTGTACTGTCAACAGGAAAAGCTGGCTTAATTCTGCAAGACTTTCAGTTTATAGCTTGAAATTGCAATTTTCATTGTTGCTATGTAGGTTAGGCATTATTCTTGTTTATCGATAGTAGATGTGTATTTTTATTTGATAATAAAGTAATATCAAAATAATCACAGTAGTGCAAATACCATATTGTACGTTACAGTATTTCAGACTTAAGAATTGGAATTTATAACAATTTATACCAAAGTTGTAGTATTTTGTTATCACTAAGTAGTTCAATGACTACTCAGTTCTACCGTAGTCCAACTAACAAATAGTAATTTGTTAAGTTATTTTCATAATTTCATTACCTTGTTAAATAATTTTCATCTTTAAGCCCACACCACAGTTTTGCATCTCAATCTATTGTTCTACGTCTTCATTTTCAAATTATTCAAAGAATTTCTTGGAATCTCTGCTAATCTTCTCAAAGAAATGACGTGAGCAGGGAAGGTAGAAAATAACCTGTTTGTTCCAGCTGCTCTCTTGGAACACCGTGTCTGGTGGCTGTCCCAGCCCTGAGAATTCGTCTCAGGTGAGCTGAGCTGAGTGGTTGCAGTGAGCATTCAGGAGTGGCTTCACTGTGCAGAAATGCAAACTTGGGTTCAGTGCTACAAGGTGAGGATGACTTCTGGCCACATTCTTGTTATGAAATGCCGTAGTCTTTCTGGCCTTTCAAGTGTTGTTACTAATGGTTAGAACAAAGAAGCAGCAGTAGCCAATTGATTCTTCTTTTTCCCAATGTCAGCGTTCTGTATTCTGCATGAGGAGCATAAATCCTCTAATCCTATAATTCACACGTACAGTTTAAAAAACAGGCAGACCTGTTAACCTGCAGGTAGGTAAACCTGCTTATTATTGTTATCATGAAAATGAGATGTTGAGTAAGACAGTGGTAACCTGAAGCTATTATGTTTTATGCTATTTAAGTCAATACTTTATAAACATTTGTTTTAGTACATTCCTCTAGTTAATGCTATAGTAATGCTAATCACTGCTGCTGTCACTGTTTAAATAGTTTTGCAAACTGAATTTCTTCAAGGAAAATCTTTGCTGACATCCAAGTGTGGACAATACTGAAAGGTCCTAAAAAGGACTTGCCCATTTCTTATATATTTAAAGACTAATTATAAGAATAAAGGTTTAGTGATGAATACAGAATTCTAATTTAATTGGAGAGTATTAGAATGCATTTTTTTCCTTCTTCTAACTTAGAAACTTAAATTTTATTTTTCATTTTTTTCCTATCTGGCAAAAGCTAATTTAAGCCAACCAGATTGCACATTTGAAATGTACAGAAGTTTGATCCTATTTACTGAGTATTGCTCTCTGGGCATATCTCAACTTCCCTTCACAGGACTGACAGATGCCTAAATGTAAGAGATTGTTCTTGTCATGGGAGGCACTGACACAAATTCAGTTGTGTGGGTTGTGGCTCTGTCTGATGTTGTCCCTTCTAATGCTATAGAACAAATCACCTTGCACAAAGTAAGCGGCGTGCCCTGTCTGCCTTTTATTGAAATCTGTTTCTTCTGATCTGTCTTGTCATGATGCCTGTTTGAACAACGTTCTTGAACAGTCTTGTGTTCAAGCCAAACTTTCACAGCAGTTTTCTGTTGCAGAGTCATCTCATATGTAGCATTTGACTGTGGATGAGTATCAAAGGGCCTATTCACTGCAACATAAAAGGCTTTTACCTGCTGTGACTAAACCATGTTAAATTGTTACAGACGTGCAGGTGTATCATGTGTTGGCAGGAGTGTTTGAGCATAAAGATCTTTGTTCAATCACCAGGTAATGAAACCAACGAACTTGACTTCTCTCCTACATGTGAATTAAAGAAACAGGTTGACTAAGGGAGATCTTCCTGAAGGAGCATTTGCTTCTAAAGAAGTTCCATCTTTCCTTTAGACTGTATTTTGTTCACTGTATTTTATGGGTCTTCTAATTGCATGTTGTTCAGAAGAGGTTTACTGCATAGAGTGCTCACAGTTGTATTGAAAGAGAATGTGATAAGCTACAGCTTTGTTCAATTAATTAAGTACTTCCTGGCTTTGTTAGTGTTCAGAAAACTTGACAACAGTTGTATTGTACTTTCCCCCGTATGTTTTGAAAAAGCTCTATCGTAAATGATACAAGGACAAATCTTTTGCTGGAGTGGTGCCTTCTGTTGCACTGCTGACCCTGATGGAAAAGCTAAAAAAAGGCAGCTCTGGTCATTTTTTCTCATTATCAGCTGTCTTATTAAGTATTTCCCTATGCACATTGTACAATAAAGTCATTTGGTAAAAGTGAGGGAAGAAAGGCATTTCTGTTGACACTCTTGGTCTAGGAGAAAAAGTGTTGGGAAAGAAAATCTGCTCTCCAAAGGAGGAAGAAGCATTAACAGTTTTAAAGAGAGCTTTGGGAACAAATACAGGTATAGGCATCTCTCTTTCTTGGGAGGGGTCAGTGTGAGTGAAAACTTAAAACCCCATAATGGTCTATGGAATCTCTGTCCACTAGAGTGTCCATACTGCAGAATACCATGTTTTGAGCTTAAGTTCTCAGGGCAAGCTGCCATGGGTGGGGATGAGGTGTTCACTTTTATTAGAACTGTATTCTAGTCAAGGTTTTCCCTAGGTTTTTTAGAATAAGTAGGATGTGCTTGGGATGTGAAAATGAGATGTTGGTTTGCTTGAGAATGCAACAATTCAGAGCATCCTGGAGTTTTTTTATAACAATGACAATGTTTTTAGTGTTTTGATAGACACAAAGAGGTGGAAGGAGCAGAGGCAGATACAGTTATCTTCAGTGAGATGAACTAGAGTTAATAATGTATTACTCTACTTGAAAAAACTTCTGAGAATTTTTTCAGAAGATATTTTGATGAGTTCAGAGAGAAGTTGGTGGTATCATTAAATAAGTTGACAACTTCTGTAATCAGCTTTTTGGTATTATAGCTCAAGGGAAAGTCAATAAACTTTGATTCCCAGCATTAATGTAATTATTTTTCCCCTTTTTTTTTCTTTTCTGGCTGCTTCTGCAGAAGACTGCAGTAATATAATATCAGATGGCCAAAAGCAATTCAGTGTTCAGAAAGTCAGTGTCCCCTAGGATGATGTACAAATGTAGAAAGACTGGGGGTGGAATAAATCATTTCCTCTGATCTTGTTAGGGATGAAATTATTATAGAAAAGCAAATGTAATTTGCTGAATATTCTGTGAGAGAGAGAAGTATGAAGCTCCTTTGATTACCAAAGGCACTATTCTTTTAAGAGTTTTTTTTGTTTTCCTCTCACCTACAGTATTTTCCTTACACAGTATACAAAAGCATGTTCTCACTGCCACTTGTTTTGATAGTTGTAATATACTACTTTAAGTCAGCTGCTACTCCTATATTTTGGTTGATTGGGCTAATTGGACTTTAATTTTCATCTTCTCCTGACCTTGGCCTAGTGAGAAATTACTTTAAATGTTTCAGTAAGAAAACTTGCATTGTGTTTCATATTATTTAATTATTCTGATATTAATGTACTCAATTTCATTCTCATAACAGAATATAGGACAGGTGAGATGAGTGAATCATTGTAATATATATTATTACATATGTATATGGTGAAGAGTATAGACCAAAGAACTTACAAATTGACCTTAAAACAAAAGCTTGATCAGCCTCCTGTGAAAATACTCTTTTCTCTGAAAAAAAAAAAAAATTAAAAGATGATGCACTGAATCTTTAAAACGAAACCTTTCTGTAGGTTTATTATCTGTGTGGTTATCTGAGGCTGACCAACAACATTCAGCTGGAAGTGTCAGGTGCAGCATTAAAGGTGTGCTTTCAGGTGTGATGTAGCAGCTCTGGTCATGTAAAAATCTGCTTTCAGTCATGTAAGCAGCCAGCAGAACAGCTTGGATTCAGTGTTAGTCTCAATGCAAGTCTGCCCTGAAGAGTCCAACGCTAAGAACTTTAACTGGGCAAGTACAACACCATCTAATTCTTTAACTTTTGTAATCTGGGATTTGAAGTGAATTGTTTTCTAGTTTAAGCCTGAAGCTGTTTAGAATTATCAGTTATTGTTATGAAATGCTTAAATTTAAGGGTAAAAAAAGATGTACCCAACTGAATGAAGTGTTTAAGTTCCAGTTTAGGGAGAGACTTGATTTTGAATAAGGTAAACACTTTTTTATCTCATGAATTTAATGACCAGTAAGAGAGACTGAATTTACTGCTTGGTGGTTACACTGTAGTTACTCCCTGGGTAATATTTGTCAAGCACAACTAATATAAAATGCTTTTCTCTGCATTTCCTCAACTTACCACACACTTACAGACATCCAGAGAATTAGTAGATTGTGTTATGGTTATTCTCCCCTTTGTCTACCTTAGTAACTTCCCCAGGAAAATAGTCTTAGAGGCTCATCAGTGCAGAGGAACAGGTTTCACAAAGCAATTACGGGTTTGGATGATACAGCTGAACACGTCTTATAAATTCCACTATCTGCATTATTAGACATGTGAGAGTTTGGCGACCTGTGGTAATTAGATTGTGTGATCTTTCAAAAGAAGGATCCGGCTCACGTAAGTGGCTTAGGTACTTTGGAAAATGGTACTTTGTGTTGTTTATCTTATACAACTGATATTTTCTTGTATTTAATAGGGAAGATCTTTTACTACATGGAAAACTGTACCTAAAAAAAGTAATGTAAATGTTCCTTCCTTGTTGTTTCTCCTTGTTTTTTCTTATTTCCCTTTTGGAAGAAACCAGTAATCAGAGCAGCAGACCTCTGGCTGATAAGAGCTGTTTTGTATAGCTGTAAGTAGTGGTACACTTGGAAATGTTGACAGGCCTTGCATAAACCAAGAGCTGGTTTTTCTTGGCCCCTGGCAAGAAAGCAAGGTCATGATGCTTTATTATTGAGGTGGATCCTTGAGTAGTGTAGCTAAAGCTTAACAAAATCTATCAAATGGAAACCTGATTTCTGCTGGTAGTAAAACCGTGTTGAACTGTTGTTGTGTGTGCTTTGTTTTTCTTGTGTCACTTTCTTAAAATGTTTTGTTTGGTTTTTTTTTTTTTTGAAGGTGTAATTTCACCTTTCCCAAGTGCATATTTTACATTTTGAAGTTATCATTTGAGTATTTCCTTTGGCAATATATTTTATTGGAGCATTAGCAATGCAGCTGAGTCACTGAAAAATGTGGGAGCCATGGGCATATGAGGCTTGTCTGGTAGTTTTGTGTTAGTCATAGGATATTTTTAGTGGTCTTGAGTAGAGACAACTGTCAGTAATGTTTACCTTGGCAAAAATAAGGCATTGGGAGTGGAATAAGCTATAAAGAGAGCAGGTAAGTAAATTGTGAATAATAATAATGGTGCTTATTAGCAAGTGACACATTTGCATGTGAAACAGATCGGATACAGAGCTGTCCCGTACACTCTGCTTCTGAAACAGCCAGTGCCAGTTGATATATAGGTAATTAATGGGCTTAATGACTTTGTGCATGATGTCTTGAAGAAAGTCTGTGGTTACAGTTAATGATATCATCACAGGATTATTTTGCATAGTGACTCGTGTTTTCTTCTTAGGTGTGTGTATATACAGATCATTAAATTTCTATTCATGGTGCAAATATTTACATAAGTTCAAAATCCTGAATGACCAAGAAAATTTTATAGTTTGAAGTAATCTTCCATAGGCAGTTGACTGTATGACTAATAGAATTACATATGCGTAAAATTACTTTTACTGGAGAAGCCAAAATGCAGAATAATAGCTTGTCAAACTGTCATTTGCCAGTGAGATCATAGATTTTGTAGTCCAAATTAGGTTGTGTTCTTTTTCTTTTTGTCAGGTCACATTCTAATAACCATATTGTGCATTAAACCCTGTGATTATCTGAACACTTGACAGATGGTAGGATGTTAATTTATATGTAAGAGACAGTGATTGCCTGTGCAGTAATGGCATTCAACAAAATATGAAATGTCAAAATCCCTTTTTTTGTTACGTCTTCACTTATTTCAGCAAGGTAATTCTAGCAGGGGAATATTTTTTGTAGCTAAACATATGCTTCACTTACTAGTGTTAATAGGTTTTGGAGTTTTGAATCTTGCTTTTTATATTGAGAGATGTTTACATGTTGGTCTAGTGTACAAGAAAATTGTAGAGTACAGTGAAAGTGGAAGAGGTTATTACATTTAGGAATCTAAAGTTTTCAATATGCATATTACTGAGTTTTAAGGAAAATGAGATTACTTTTTGGTTCAATTAAGAGTTACTATAATGCTCATGAGTTGGTTTTATGATAACACAGTTGTCCTAACTTAGAGTTCCACTTGTTATCAAAATGAGTTGTTAGTTGCTCCTAATATCTTATTTAATTATATTCTTAAGTCATGTGTAAAATAATATGGGAAAGAATGTGTTTGAACCCAAAGGATTTTGCCTTTTTGCTGGATTTGAGGCAGTTGGGGCTGTAACATACAGCTGAGGGAGGAGTGTAAAAAGTGGCACAGTTCAGTGCCACACACTCAATGATGAAACTTGAAATAATTTTCTGAAGCTGAAATACAAAAACCCAAAGAAATGAGCTAAGGTTATAGTTTCCTTTAACAGTGCTGTTTTCAAAAAATTCTTTCTACCTTTTCATCTTGTCAAGGCATTCCTTACTCCTGTCAGTTTATTGTATGCAGTACCTCTCTACCTGTGGTTCACAGGATTTGCTTATCTGTTACTGATTGCTTATCACTGTTACTCACGTTTTCTGCTGGACCTCAACTAAATGTTAACACCTTTGAGTTGAAAAACTTTACTTTTTATGAATAAAAGTCCCCAAAATACCTTGCTTTTGAACAAACCATTGTAGTTTGTAGTTTTTTAATACTGAGGAAAAAGGACAAAAAAAGAAGAGGCCAAGTATTTAATTTGCTTGAACCAGTTTTCCAACAGAAGAGAGTTGAAGTAGAAAATCCCAAGTCTTAATGATGTATTTTTGCAGTTCAGTTGTCTTTGGCTGAGACATCATTATTGTGCATTTATAATCGATCACTGCTGTTTTTAGGTATTCAGTAACTCTTGACTTATGAAAGAATACGTTCCTTTTTAATGTTCCTTAATCACTAAGAAAATTAGTTTTCTGTAAACTGTTTCAGTAGGCCAAGAAAAGAGTCATCGAGTCCTAGAGAGTGGTAATTACTTTGCTTGTGCCACAGCATTGTGGTGTTGTTTTCAATGTGTGGGAAGTCTGAAAGGCTGTGAATTGGTACTTCGGGAGTGAAAACAGCAAAAAATAATTTCTGTTGAGTATGTAAGTTATAGGAATTCTTTGTTGGCTTCCATGCTTGAGGAAAAATGTGGTCATCAGTGTAGTTAATATGTGTTATGTAAATACTTACTATAGAAATATTAGCTCTGAAGCTTAATATTCTTTAGGAAGAACAACATGTTCAAGGATTTCACAAGCAAAAGAGGTTGTACTTCTCTTTGTAGGCTGCTACTTTTAGCTAAATGGTGTAACCTCTCAGGTATTGTGAAGCTATGTTCAGTCATGAATGCTTGTGACATTTTGAAGCACTGCAGAATAGTGCAGTGTATGATTACCTGTACCTCATGTTTTAATGATACTTCATGTAAACTTTTCCAAATTTATGGAAAAGCATTGTTTTTCTATTAAAATAATGATCCAAGTATGTACTGCTAAAGTGAGAAATTAAAATGTAAATACCAGCATTTTTGCAGCCATTCCATTTGTCTGCAATTTTGCCTGCTGTTTCCTATAACAGCCCTATTACAGAGCATTTAAAATAGAAAATACAATTGTTAAGATGAGCTTTTGCTGTACTACATAGTAGGGAAAAATCTACCAGGCCTGTCTATCAAACCGAGCTGCTCTTTAGTGTGTCTTTTTCAAAAATATATTCCTTAATTTTGGAATAATGTAGTAGCTCCTATTTGGATATTTTATTTATTTATATTCTATGGTGATCTTAATAATTTGGCTTGAAGATGTTGGCACACAGTCAAACAATTATTTGTATATCTACAGTTTCTGGATAAAAGTTCTTCAGCTGGGCATAAGTGAGCCCTTAGAAGAATTTTTTAATGGTTTTGTGGCCTCAGTTACTTGTTCTCAGGCTTTCTCTCATACTGAAGAGCATTAAGAACAAGAGTGCCCACTGTAGGATAAAGAGTAACTGTATGAAACACACTGGCTGAAGGCATAAAGTGGTGTTACAAGGATATTTTAACATCGTTGTCAAAGTAGATATTCCTATTTCTTTTAGAGGTGTTGTATCTGGTTTGAGTTACTTTTGGTACTTCTTTTCTGCAGGATTGGATAAATTTAGGAGCATTATTTAAAGCATACCACAGTAGCTGTAACATGGTATTGTAATATTTGAATAATGCGTGTGTTTATATACAAGTGACAAAGGATTGCCCTTATTGTTATTATTATTGTTTGCTGTTGAAACCTTTGATAGATGGAATTGTAATCAGAAGATGAAAACTTTTAACAGAGACCAAACTATGAAGTTCCCCTGGAGTCTCCTTTGAAAAGAAAAACTTGAACAAAATTATTTTCATTTAACTAATAAATTTTTAATTTAAATAATGAATCATTCTAAATGAACTCTTCTTTATTTGAGAGCCTCTTCCATTAAATTGGCTCCTGTAAGGATGTGAAATGAAGCCTTAAAAATGCACTGAATTATCCACATGCAATATCTGTGTTAGCAACCGTTCGGGGTGTGTGTGGGGATCTGGCATAACTCATGGTTTAGAGACTTTTTTCCAGACCTAAATATGTTAGAAATTGTGGCTCAGTGAAACACTAGAGTTGTTGAAATATAACCTGTTATGCAGCAACAGCTTGTCGTTAGACAATAAAGGAGAGAAAAATAATTGTTCTTAGTGGGAACATGAAAGAAATGAACCAAACTGTAAACAAATGTAGGCATTGGTGACTTCAGAAGCAAAAGAGCATGTTTTAATTAAAGAGAGCGAGGTGTCTAAAAGCAGTGATGTATGGGTGTTTAGGTTCCATGGAAGCCTGGAACTGCTTTTAAATTTTACATTTTGAAGAACTTTCTGTGACATAAAGCCCAGCTCCCTTTGAGACAGCAGCATGCTCAGACTTTGAGTGCTCAGCTATGAACTTGCCAACCATGTTAGCTGGAAGAAGGAATGTTGGTGCTTAGAACTCTGTCTGCATCTTCTCAAAATCCCCATTCATTCTGAATAACTTCGGTAGCCCTTTGAGACGCCAGTTACCTCATTCGCCCTCATTTCATCTCTGACCTTGTAGGCTTTGCAATGAACTCCTTCCTGTTGCAATCTTTTCTTGAAGGCAGATAAGAGTCAGGGAGCTAACTAATAAATAAAAAAAAAGTACAGTGAAATATTTCAATTTTTGCACTGGAGCTACACTGGAAATGAACTTTACAGCTTTGCAGTCAGAAGTAGATTCTGTGTTCAGGATTCTGGTGCACGGGCAGACTCTGAAGAACTCTTCAAAGTTGATTGCAATGTTTTTGGCTGCTGGTGATGAGACTCTGAGTTCTATAAATGCATAGTGATAATTCTGTATGTAGCTGAAAGAAGAGATGTAATATGTGGCCTTTTTTTGTTGTTTTTCTTGTGAGTTTTGATATGGTGTGGAATGTATTTTCAGTACACCTAAAGTCACTCGAATACTACTTATGAACTGACATTTTACTTAACAGTAAGGTGTGTTTTCAAATAGGAATTATGTTCCGAAGTACTGTTTGAAATATTGAGCATGTTTCTATTTCTACAGTATATCCATCTAAGGATCTCTCAGCATTTCATAAGCATTAATGAAATAAGCCTCACTACAAGGCAGGTATTATCCCAATTTCACAGATTGCAGGGAGGTTAATTAACTTGCCCAGAATCACTCAGTGATCTGTGATGAAAATTGGTTTCTATTTAAGAATGGATTTGCCATCTCATGCTTTAACCATTAGGCTGTGCTTCCAAAATAATATTTGTGGTTGAAAACAATGTTTGGCTTATTATCAAGTTACAATAAGCTTTGTCTATGTGCAAAATAGAGCAAAGTGACCAAATCAGTTTTAACTCTACCTTGGTACATTCCAACTGAATGGAGTTGGGTTTGAGCTGGATTTTATCTAAAAGAAACTTAAACCAGGTGAATAGAGACACAGACTTGGCATTAAGACTATTTTTATGCAAATTTGTGCTCATTGATGTAAAAGGACCAAGTAAAACTAATGTTCCTTATTGGTCTTAGTTTTTAATAGAAACATTATAATTTCACTTAATCTGGTTTAACAGAAATACCATAATTTAAAAAGTAAGGGGAAAACACATTTTTTCAAATAACTTTAGAAGTCCTTCAGGTATGTGACTTGTTCATTCCAATTACTTAAGTTGCGTAACTACCAGTTCTAATTTTAAAAATTATAAAAAAGTGTTTCCTGTTAAGTGTTTTCACTTTCATTAATGAAACATACAAATTCAGCTGGAGAAATTTATTAGTAAAATTTTATTTCTGGGAGAATCCTTCTCTGTAGTTTTGCTGCCTTGGTAGGAAAGAAAGTAATTTAGGAGAGAGGGCTTTATTTTTCTTGATTTATAGCCCCATTTTTCCCTGTTCCTTCACCAAGTATGCAAATACGGTTGTAAAAGTGATGATGCTTGGGTCTTAAGAAACCTGCAACTTCTTCACACTCCCACTGTTGATTCTTTATGTATCCTCTGACAGGTCATTTCAACTGGTTTTAATATAGTTTCTGGATTTACAAAATTGGCCTAATGCTTGTGAAATGCTTTGAAAATTTGAAGACTGTTATGATCAGGAAAGTATTAATTTTATTATAAAAGTGTAGGAAACTTTTCAAAATGGAATCATCTTTGTTTTTAACTTTAGATTTAATCTAGTAAATCCCAGCTAAATGCAATTCTGTTTAATGAACAAGACTGGAATTCACCACCTAATTAAGCATTCAGCACTTGACTTTATGCACCAAAATGCCTGATTTTAAAATTATTTCATTCAAGTTAAAAAAATAAAGGATCAAGGGGCATAAATGTTTTTTAAATGCCATATAAATGTCTCCATATAATTGCTGACTACCTGTAATGCAGCACCTATGTAGGGCATAAAATTGTGGATCTTTTCTTTGGGCATTGCTGCTTGGAAGGTACTGCAGTAATGCATAGGTGAGTGCTAAATTTAAACTAATTTTTTACATCTTCAAATGCAGTGAATTTTTAACATCTAAGTTAATACATTCAGGAATTTTTTTTTAGAAATAAGATGTTCAATGAGCCTTTTGGTACTTCCTCCTCATTTTCCCTACTTTCATATTCCTTGATTTTGTTTGAAGGCGAGCATATATTTGTAGCTCACCAACTGAAGTTTCCTTTGGTGTCTTTCTTTACTTTTTTGTCCAAGCAATGAGAAAACGTCTAAGACTGTTCTGAAGGTAGTGGTCTATGTAGTGCTCATGGTAAAATCTGTCTCTTCACTTGTATTCAATTTCCATAAGGACACTGTGGCCTGTAACTGCAATATGATATAAATAATACAACATGCCAGCCAGGAAAAAGAGTTTGATTTAATTAATGTTCCTCCAACACATTAGTCTTTCATTACATATAATTACTTGGGGACTCAAAGTAGGCACAGCTGTAATATGGCTGGTGTTAAAGTTGAGATTTCTCAGTAATGCATCTCATAGGTTACCTTTTCATGTTTCCTTCAAGTTCCCTCCTCTTTGTGTTGTGCAGAAAATGATTTCATCAGAAGTGGATTGACCAGGGAATGTTTGGTCTTGCTGCCACTCAGATGTCTGGGAGAGCAGACCCAATTGTTCAGTTACAGGGATGTTAAATTTATAGCAGGTAAAAGCTTTCTGTGTTTGTCAGACTATTCCTTGAACACAAAGGGATTGCACCCTTGAGGCAAAGAACCTCAATGAAAAGTGGCTGTACATAAATACAAACTCAATTCCTACCCAAATAATTCCTAAATTTCAAGAATGTGTTTCAAAGGAAAACGGAGTGGCAGCCAAAGGCATATGTCAAGATTTATCTAATTATATTTGTACTGTACAAAACAGAATAAAAGTTATACATTTCACCAGAGTATTTAACTTTGTAGTATTGATAGTCTTGGTCATAAACTGCATTTATGAAAGCATAAATTTATCACTTTTTGTACATATGGATACTTTGGCAAAGGGACTTAATGAATTCAGTTGCACTTGGAAAATTGCATCCAGCTAATGCTCTTCACTGTTAAAGAAACAGAGTACAGTCAGGTAGAAAATTATTCTGGGTATGTGGCCACTCTAGAATGGAACTAGCTGAGAGTAGCACCCAGCTTTTCTGTGAATGGAAGTTCAGTCTCTTCTGTTGATTTATTTCTCAACAGAAATAAATTTTATGTGGTATTCTCAAAAAAAAATAGGTGCAACTGTCCAGGGAATAGATATTGAGGTAGTACTGTGCTTCTGTGAGTAGGACAATATTTATTGGTTGTATATTGCTAATAACAGTGTCAGGTTTGTTATAGTCAATATTTTCCTCTTAATATTGTCTTCAAATCTTTTGAACATTGAGTTGGTGTTGTCTATGCCCCAAAAATATGACATTGTATCCCAGGTCAGTTAGATGCTGTAGAGATTTTACTTCAATCTACTTTTTGTGCAGCTATGTTTGAATGTGTCTTCAAGGTTGGAAATGAAAGGGTTTTTTATTATTACTTTTGGTAGATCTTGGTAATTTATTTCATGTATCTTTGTGTTTTCTGGTTAAATACCTTCAGTCACAGTTTGCTGGTATTTATGGACTGAAAGTTCCAGGCAGGGGTGTGGGAATTTCCTTTTCCCCCTTGTTTGCTACAGCCCTCAGGGTTTTCACAGGTATTTGAGCCTTTCCATATTTTCCCTCATGTTAAGGCCTTCTGGTTGGTAAATAAGACTTAGTGAAAGTAGTAATGTAGTTTCTCTGAGTACTTGGGCTTGGGAAAGCTAATACCTGCTGCCAAGGGAGTGAGCATCAAAAGAGACTGTGGATTAATGCTGACTTTGAAAGTTTTTATCTTTTCTCAGTTAATCTTATTTCTAACACGTCTGTGGCGTGTCAAGCGAATAAGAATTCCTCCCTTCAAAAGTCTTGCATGTAATAAATGGATTTGCTTTATTAATACTCAAATTTGTTGTAGTTCTGTCTAGTGACTCTGAAATGATTTTGTGAAGGACTTCAAAAGCATAAAAATCTACTAAAAAGACATCTTGACAATTGAAAATTTTGGAGGAAAACTGACTTCCTTTTGTCTTTATAAGAATAACAAGGAAAATAGCCTAGTTCAACTTAAGAGCAGACCACAATGCTGAAGATGTGACTGCTCAAATGGCTGTTGAAGATAGTAATTTATAAACAGCTAAAATGTTTAGAAGATTCTTTTCACTGACTTGCTTTGAGCATAATGTTGTACAGAAATCTATAATATAGGAGGCAGAGCATGTTGTTAGCTGACTTAAGAGGAAAATGAAGTTGTAGCAAAAGGTTGTGTCTCTGTTCAACCATTTTTCACCACAGCCCTGCTTTCCACTTTTCCATTGCACATTCCCATCAAGTACTTCAGTGAGGTGCTCTGAGAGCTGAAGACAAAAAAAGCGTGGATTTAAACTAAGTAATGAAAATTAGGGATGAGAAACATGACTTCTATTTATGTTTGTAGTTGGAGTATAAGAACTGTGTATTGGCAACTGAAACTTGAGAATAAAAATGAACAAAAAAGGTGGCAGCACATGTAGCTTAAGATGGGAGTTACTTTGTGCTAATAAGATTGTGTTTTGTGCCTAAAAGTGATGTTAAACACAAATGAAAACCTTTTCTAACTATTATAAAAACTATGTGCTTCAAATTAATGTTGGTTTATACCAGCTGTTACTGCTTTAACATAACAGCCCTCACAGTGGAATGCCTCACCTGGATCAAGTTGAGTATATGCATAAATCTTTGCAAGACTGGAGCTGGAGCATTTCATTAAATGCAAAATGGTAAACTTTTTATGGTTCTACACTTAATGTTTTTGTAAACCAATCTATAATTTCATTATGGCAAGGAAAATTGTATGAGCGTTATGATAAGCTGTCTAAACAATGACATTTTCGAAGTCTTTTCGAAGGAAGGAGATAAAATAAATTCAGCTTTTGCTAGCTCTGAAGTAGATTTTTTTTTTTTGCTGTGGTTCTTTTTTTAACAGATCTGGGTGTATCCCGGCACCTCCTGTAATTTGAGAATTTTTGTTTAATGAGAATCTCGTATTCCTTGCTGCTTTTCCTTTCCTGTACCCCTGGCTCAAAGGAGAAAGGCAAAAAAGGTTGTGTGCTTACAGGGTCTTGGTAACAGACAGTAATTACATGTATCTTATCACTGTTCTTACTTTGCTCTATGACTGTGTTGGTAGCCATGTATCTCATGGCTACCAAACATGGTACCTCATTTATCATGTCATGTCTTTTGATCAAGACTCTTAACATTTCTGCCTCTTTCTAGGCACAGTGCTTAGCCTGGGAGAGTTGACTAACTGTCCTTGGCTCCTTTCAGAAAGGGGAAAAGCTGATGCAGAGTGTGGCTTTGAACACCTCCAGCACAGCTCGCCAGGCTCTGCTGCCTTCAGGGTCTATAAAGGGAGCTGTTCATGACTAAAGACACACAGGTTGCTGTCATACTTTAATGTCCCAGACTTAATTTTTGTTGTAAAGCAGGGAAAATGAGATTTTTAAGACCAGGCTCATAAGAAGATTTTATAATGGTTCGACACTTGTTTTGTAAAATATTTTTGTTCTAGTGAGAGAAACTGCTCATCAGCTTTGGTGTTTGAGGTCACTTCTGCCCAGATTTGCAGCATGTCCTAACTTAATGTATTCATATAATAAGCATGATATAAGATTTTGCATACCTGAGAAGGTCAAAACTTGTGGCTCAAACTTGAGTTCTGGCAGTTCAGAGGATGTGATGCTCGGACTTGTTCTGAATGTGGTGGGTCGTGGGTTTTTTTCTGGTTTGGTTTTTCTTTTTCCTCTGAAGAGCAGCAGTAAATAGCAAAGTGTGTGTCTTTTCAGTGATTGCTGAAGTTGTTGATCTGAAGATGAAACTTCTCCAAACTTTGAATCAAATAACTGATGTTAATAGCCTTTCTTTTGATTGGCAGGAAATACTTGGATCTGTCATAATTTGATTGAAAAACATAAGACTCAAAATGCTATTCTAAATTTTATAGCTTATTTGTGCAAGGAATGAATTACTGGTGATAGAATATATTAATTGTTTAGAGAAAAGAAAATTAATTGTTTTTGTTAAATTCTATTGGGACTAAATTTTACTTGAAGTTGTGATGCATGCAATTTTCTAAGACATATGTAAATGAACTCATTAGTGCACAGTCATATTGAAATCTATTTTGGCCCTGGGATAATTTGTCTTTTCAAAGCACAGCATGCCATTAGTGATTCTTAAAAAATTTTTCTATTTCTTTAAATGTGATATTATTTCTATTTCTTCGTTCCATCTTGCATATATAGCACCCAGCAGAAGGGAGATGTTTTCTTTCCCCTCCTTTATATTTTCAAACAGATATTCAAACAGACTTCAAAGTTAATCTTGCAGTTAGGCCAGTGGAGAGAGCAGAGTAATCTGTGGTGACAGGCAAAGGGATAAGGGTGGAAAGGGTCCTCCTCAGATGCTGGTAGGGTAGCATTTATGGACTTATCCCAAGGGAACTGCTTGGTATCCAAATCAAGTATGAAAGTGTTTGCAGAACTGGCAGCTGAGTGCAAATAGAATATTTTATGTGGTGCCTCAAATATTGTGATAAATTTGCTCAAAATAAATCTATGCTTCCTAGTCATTTTAGATTTTGTTGTTGCCAAAATAAAATCTCAATGTACTTGGAAATTTGCATTTAGCATGTAACATGTAAAGTTCATTTCCTATGTTTGTGCTAATTCTAATATGGTTTTATAGAAATAGTTGAACAAAAGTAGAAAACTTTGGTTTTACTATTACTCTGCTATAGTATTTGGTTGGGGTTTTTGTTCTGTTTTTTTTTTGTTTTAAGAAAAGTATCTGAGTGGCTTAAAAAGCCAAACTTGGTGCAAATGTCCTGCATAAATGAATTATTTCACAGCAGCTTTTGGATCCTCCTTCTGCCCTGCAGGGCATTGGATTTGTACCTATTTGTTAATGGCCTAGAGTGGATCTTCAGTAACAGATGAATGTCTTTAACAAAGGCAGTTTCAAGTGTTTATGTGGATATAAATAAGACTGTGTTTCAGTTTTTTGTTTGTAATTGTTTAGTTTATTTTCTCTCTCCTCCTCTGAAATTTGTGTTTGTGAGATAATCTGATGGATGTAATCAGAGCTCACCAAAACTTTTCCTGGGTTCTGCTGAGAATCTCATTGTGGGGGGTTTGAAGAGGCTTCAGGCTGATCTGCACTGAGCTTTTTTGTTGACAGACCTTGAAGTGAGTTTGCTAGTCTATGACTTTCTTCTTTAGCACTTGGCTACAGGGATCACTTTAAAAAACAATGGCAGCCCAACAGAAATAACCCCTCAAACAAACCTGCTGTTCAGCTTTATGAAGTCATTCCAATCCAACATTAGAAAAAAAAAATCCAAAGAACTATGAAACAAATTCAAGATTTGAGGTCATTATAAATGACCTAAGTCTGTGAATATAGAGGCCTTTTATCAGTTACATTTGTTTATATAATGATAGACTATATATCTAGTATTCCAATTTACAGTTATGATAGGCATTTTGGCCACAGAGAACTCGTAAGACTAGATGTTTTCCTGAAACCTGAGTTTACTAAATGTGCCCTACCTTCTAAAATGAATCTGTCTTGCCATTTGAATGCACTTACTAGAAAGTGTTGGATGTTTTGGAGTTGCATTGTGAAAAATAACTCCACACACTCCAACCACCCACTCCTCCCCCCAAAACCAAAGCAAAATAAATCCAACTCAAACCAATTACTAACTAATTTATTTGGAAAGAAAAAACCCGTTGAAGTATATACAGTAATGTGTTTCATTTTGCCAGAGATCTTGACCTCTCTGGCATACCGAGATACCAGATGCAAGATTCTTAATTAGCAGAAAAAAAGCAAAAATCAAATGTATTATATAGCTTGTGGTTTAAGAAATTATACTGGCAGATGTTAAAAACGTTCCTTGGAGTGTAGAACTTGGTTAATGTGAATTATTTTCGTGTATTTAATGATCCATGGATAGTAAACATTTCTCATTTGTTACAAATATCCTGTGTCAAATCACAAATAAGCTGCTGTTTTGTTTTACTTCATATTTACACAATCAATTTAGCTTCTTTAACCCTGCTTAGAGAAATTATGAAGAACAAGTTGCCAGTGATGTTAATAAATAGTAGGAATTTCTATCTTGTGTCCTTGAATCTTCTACTTAAGCCTCCCTTCTTTAAATTGCTTATTAAAGTTACACTAGGAGCACAGCAAGTATGACACAAAGAAACAGAGTCTATCTGGATCCTTGTTTTCTTTTCTAAGGTATGTAAGGAAAAAAGGAAGAAATCTTTGTGCCAAATATAATTTTGGGAAAGATTTGAATCTGAAATGGTTTGAAATGCTCTTCTTTTTGGGGGGGCGGGAAAAAAAAAGGCTTTCTTTAGAGTACACAGTATTTTGATTATTGCAAATGGGGTGTGATCTCATGTTCACAATCTCTTAAGAATAGGATGAGTAGGCAGAGCTGGAAGTTGTTCTGTCATCTTGACCTTACCACTATTTTTGATTAATTCTGTGAAATACAATTGACTCCTTAAAGGCAAATTGATTAAAAATATTGGAATCAAAACTGGGCCATTGAAAATGGAATTCAGTTCCTGGTTGTGGTTCATGTTCTTTGTAACCTTGATGTGGAGGCCAAATTAAATTGTTTCAGTGTCTTTTAATATGTGGTAATAGGTGTTTTAGAATAGTAATTTACAGAAGCATGAATTAAATGAAAAGTACAGGGGTTTTTCTTTTTTTTTATGAAGTACCGCTAAAGTGAAATGCTGAGAATGAAAGTGCTTTATAAGATTAAATATTCACATAAATGTTTGAATATTTCCCTTTGGCTTAAACCTTTTTATTTCCTTATTTGCAGTAGAAATGTGCTGCTGCTGACAGTGATGACGGAACCATCCTTATCTGCCCTCTTTGGCAGCTTCACAGTGGAAAGTCTTGCAGCCCTTCCCATTTGGGCAGGGTGACCCGTTTGAGGGAACAAGCTTTTTAGCTCCATTTTGTACTTACCACTCCGGGTCTTGATTGCTTCTGGTTGTTTGATTGCTTCCAGCTCTCTTCAAGGGGACTCACCTGTAATTCGGTAAAAAGAGTTGCGTGTTCATATATTGAGGTGGCATATTGATAAATCAGTACTGCCTTAGCAACCATTGGTGCTCAAGTGGTTTAAATTTAAAAAATAGTCATTAAACCTCCAAGTGCCCTTGGACAACTTAAAAGCACTGGTGGAGGAAAAAGTTGAATGAATTAATGACTTACTCAGTGTTGCTTGAAAACTTTTCACTGTTAGAAATCTCACCCGGTGGGACAATGCACTGGAGGACTTTGCTCACCCTGGAGCAAGGTGACACATGGCCTCCTCCTTTGTGGCCGTGCTCACTGCCTAAAGGGTGTCTCTTCATGTGAAGAGGTATAGCAAATACAATCTCAGAATGGTTTGGGTTGCAAGAGACCTGAAAGATCATCTCATTCCAACCCCCCTGCCATGGGCAGGGACACCTTTCACTAGACCAGGTCGTTCAGTGCCCCATCCAACCTTCCAGAGATGGGGCATCCACAACTTCTCTGAGCAGCCTGTTCCAGCACCTCACCACCCTCACAGTAGTGAGGTACTGGGACAGGCTGCCCAGGGAAGGATCCTATGACAAGAGCTGAGTGTTCTCCAGGGGCTTCAAAAAATACATTTTTTAACAGACTGGGAGAGGAGGAAATATAAAATAGAGATAAACTTCACAGTATTTTTTGTTTTAGAATTTTTCTGTGGATTTTTACAATGTTTTCCTGATTTACAGACATTTTACTTACCACTAAAGAGGCGATGGATGATGTGCTTTGCGTTGAGGAACAGCATACTTTTAATGTAATGGCAATCAGTTTATAATAAAGCTTTTCTTCCCCCCACAGGAGAGTTCTTAGCCTTCAACAAACTTGTACTTAAATGCTGACTTTTTAATAGCACAATTTAGGTTAAGCTGTTTAAAATAAGGGTTGAAAATAACATTTTTGTTTCTTAATAAGTGTCATGGTTTAACCCCAGCTGGTGACTCAGTACCACACAGCCCCTTGCTCACTCCCCCCCTTCCTTCCCCACAGTGGGGAGGAGAATCAATTGGAGAGAAAACATAAAACTCCTGGGTTAAGAGTAGTTTAAAAATGGAAACAAAAAATATAATAATAGTGATGATGATAATAACAGGGACAATAATTATAATAGTAGTAATTGTGATGAAAAGGAGAGTGAGGGAGGATTAAAACTGAAGAGAAACAAGTGATGCTCAGTACAATTGCTGAGCACCCACTGATGCCCAGCCCATCCCCAAGAAGCTGTCAGCAGCCCAGTCTATACCAAGATGAAGCAGTTTGGGTTTTTTCCTCAAAGGTAGAAGAGCATCCTTGTGTGTGAAGTTTATTGAAGAAGTGATAATAGATTAAAATGTGTGCTAGGGCATTTGGTGTGTAGAATTTCTAAGGCTGTATCACCTCTAAACCAGCTATGTTCAGGGCTCAATTATTTGCATTTTAGATTCTTATGTGACCAATATACTCTTTTTTAGAGCTACCTACATTTATTGACTTGGGACATATGCCAGTCCCTGTTTCTTTCAAGTAGCATTTGTTGAGAGTCCTGACTCCTTTATACAAATTCAGACTGTACACTTCTTTGCCATATTGTGGCAATCTCCCTGAGCAATTTGAGGTACTGTGTACTTGATCAATCCTAGTCTTTGTCTTGCCAAATTCTGTCTTTCATACTTAAAGTGTTTTGAAACTACTTTTCTGTTGATAGCTGGTGTATTTTTTTTTTCCAGATCTTAGTCTATGTAGTCATATTGTGGATACCAGTCAATAACCTCTGCCAGATGTAAGCATTCTGTGTGTCACTTTACCTCTGAATCCTCTTGTGTACTGTTTTCTGTCTGCAGTCAAGCAGCCCTCACTCTTTTGGACAGATTTATGCAGCTCTTTTCCCTGGAGGAAATTTCAGTTATGTTTTTTGCTGGCTGCTTACTTTCACATCACTGTGCCCCCGGCCACCAAAATTAAAAAACTGCTTATCCCCCAATCCCTCAGTTTTCTTTCATTGCAGCTCAGACTTCTTTCATTCCATTATTTGCAAATAGGGAGGAGAAAGTCTTCTTATTTCATATATATATATACACACACACGCATACATATTATATATGTATATGGTTTTTTAGAAGAAATCAAGGATGTCTTGCCTATTAGCATTACTGTTAATGGAAGGTTTTTGGGGTGCTTCATTCCTCTGGTGCTTCATTCCTCTCCCCCCCCATTATAATTCTGATTAATTTTTTTCCTGAAAGGTTTTAAATTGAATGCAGGGAAATTTCTTCTTTGATTAAGTCTAACCTGAATTCTGGAATACATTTCTCTAATTGAATGTGACAGACACTTATTTGAAAATGAAGATTATTTCTCGTCTTTAAATTAGTCCTGGAGCTGCAAATATCACAGTAGTGCTGAAGAATAAAGGAAAGGTTGGGGTGAAAGCAGTTGATTTAAGTTCAGTAAATGTGAGTTCAGTTCATGACTCTTGCTCCTTCCTGATACTGGCAAAATTATTTTGGTTTTGACCAGTGTTTTGAGGATTGTGTTCATTATTCCTTCTGACTTAAAATGTAAAAGGAATGTAGATGTTGAAGTAAGTTATTTAGAACAATTTTACCTTTCATTCTTTTCTTCCATCGGAGAGACAGATGGTGATAACTCTGTTCCTTTATCTCAACTTATGTTATCTTCACTGAACAGGGGAATTGGTCTCCTGCATGTGAATAGCCACCGTCCCAGTAGGACTGGGACATTCTGAGAGTTCTGGAACTCAAAGATGGTGAAGGGGGATTCGTTCATGACAGTGTACTGTGCTGTGTTGGAAAGTTTTCAAGGTCTTGAAAACTGCAAGTGAAAGGTGCTTTCCTTAGGAAAAGCTATTATTGTGTCAGCACATTTCTTAGCTAGGCTGATGTTCAGCATACCTCTAAAAAAATCAATGTAATACAGTTTTGGTGGGTATGGACTCTTTATTTCCAAATGTCCGTGCCACTGTAGTCTCTGCATGAAAATTCCAAGGAGGAATATTTTGTTTTAGCTCTCCAGTAGAAAAATTAAAACAACAAAATACAAAGCAGCAACATGAATTCAACGTGCCCAGATACAAAAAGTATGAGAAGAGTTTTTGTATGTATTTGGTTGTCTTAAATGTCTTGTCAAGGAGCTGGCCAGAATCGGATTTTAGGCCAAGTTAATGGCAGAACTGACAATAAGAGCTGTCAGCAAGGAGCAATAGGAGTAACTCTGATTTCTTGGTATGTAAAGAATTCCAGGAAGTACTGTGTTTCCCTGAGACAGAGAGACTCCTACAGTTGTGTGGGAATGTATTCAGTGTCTTCAGAAGACAAATAGGTTCCAATCAGAATGATCCTGGATGATGCATAAAGAACTGGGGACTGAAATAGGCAGTTGTTTGTGCTGACTGGACGGGTACAATTTCAGTCGTGTTCCTGCCCACCAGTCTGTGCTGCTTTGTTTCAAAAGATGCCTTCCCAGCCACTTTCCTTTTAAAACAAAATAAGATGTGCTTTGCTTGTTGACACCTATGGAATAACGTATTTATTTTTCAATGTAGATGTTATTAAAGTTAGAGAAGAGATATAAAGTTTTTAATAGTAGGTGCAGAGATTTAAAACATGAATGTTTTTAGCAACAGAACAGGAGCCTCATCGATGGTGATGCAGAAGGGTTTGTCCTATGTTGGCTGTTTCTTAGGAAAGCTGTAGTTTAGGATGTAGCTGCTGTCTAGATCATATTTGTGCAAAAATTAGAAATGCTGCTGGATAATGCTAAAGCCTTGTGGTGAAAAGTCTGAAAACCTTTTAGAGGATTTCAACATGGGAACCTGTCTAATGGTGTCAGGTAATAGAATTATTGTAGTACTTCCAGGAATTGTATATTGGTAGAATTATTAGAAAATGCACATTCAGTTAATCTAGTTTGAAAGTCTAAAATACCATAGATGTCACAAAAAGTCAAGGTTTTCGTTTGGAGGGTGAATAGAACAAGACACTGCTGAACTACTGAGTGTGTAGATTCCCTCCCTCCTCCCTTAACTGTTATATACAATGGACAGTTAAACAAGTTGTAGTGGCTGTGCAGCTTTGCTGCCTGATTCATTGTGCATTTAATTTAATTCACTAAAGGTCACCTTTTTGTATTTCAGTACATTGACACAAACTTTGCTGGCTCTGATTACCCAGGCTTACGTGTAAACTTCCCATGGTAAAAAGGACATGGTAATTGTTCCCACATGATAATTGTAGCCACATGTGATCTGGCTTTTGAGTGTTTATTTAACTGATTTGACGCAATTTAAATTTCCTCATCAGTGTTGCTCATTTTTAGGGGGTTGACTAAAAATGTATCTCAGCCATGTCCTTACCCATTATGTGCAAGCTACCTTAAATAGCAGCTGCTTCAGCACAGTGCAAAGAACATTTTGGACTGTTAGTTGGTGAGTGTTGAGCTACTAGTTGTCTGGGCCTCTGATCTAGAGAGGAATTACTTTGTTTTATATATATAGATATATATATATATACACACATACACAGAGGTACCTTTGAAGATACAATGTGATACCTATTATCTCAAAAGAAATGGTGGAATTATGACTTGTAAGAGGCCTTTTTTTTTTTTCTTTTTTTCTGGAGTGGGATGGTAGTTGTAGGTGGTTGTATTTCTTTTTTGCCAGTCAGATATCTTTTGGAAGACCTGGGAACTGATGCCTGCAGAAGCTTTCCCAAGGGGTGGAAATTAAATAATTGCTTAGACAGAGAGGACAAGGCTTCACTCTGGTCTTTTTCCCACCTCTCATACTTACGGTTGTAAGAAAACAAATGAATGCCTGATAAACATTTCACTGGGACAGATCACCTCCTGTCTAGCTCTAAGTTTTCTTTGTCCTTCCTGGAAGTCACAGGTCTTAAGTCAGTTTAATAGGAATGTTTAATCAGTAAAACTGAGTTACTTTTCCTCAGCATTAAATTCCAAGAGTAAATCTCAGCATTTACTCTGAAATACAGATTTTTTACTCTGCCTCCTTTTTGTTTCTAAAGAAAATGTCTTAGAGTAGCAGTAATTTTTTTCTGTTCAGCTTCAATTTAATGCTAGAATTCAATTTAATTGACATACTTCAGTTTTCTAATAGAAGTTTGACTCTAATTTGATGTTTAGACACAGGTTGAATCTTGTGTCTTTGCATATTAATAAGTATTCTAGAAAGGATTTTCACAGCAATAAATTTCAACAGCTTCTGTTTGTACAGCATTAGAAAACATCTGGTGTTATCAAAACTCAGACAAAATGAACTTGTTGTAGAGAAGACTGTGCTTTTCTGCTCATAATGGCCTCAGCTGCTTATGTTGCCCCTAAATAAAAACAAATTTGTGTGCATGGAATAATACTAAGACCCCTGCATTAATTGATACTGATACTATCTAAAGCTTGGGGAGCTGTTTTTGCTTACACAATGATTTATAATGTAGATATTTGTTTTGTGAAAAAGTGCAAAAGTGTAGTGTAAAAGCTGCTTTCTTTGAACTTGTAGAAAATTCAGTGTGTTTTTACAGCTCTGATACTTCACTTTGTCTTGTGAAACATATCCAAGGAGCAGAATAGTTCACTGCATAAAGGTTTTTGAAAATGCCATGGATTTTGGAAAGCTGCTGTGCATGTTTGTACCTGTGCAATCCACCCGTAGGAAGGAGAACAGTTACTCTCTTGAGCTTGACATTTTGTTCACACTACCATGTGCACCAGATTTATGGTATTAACTTTTCATGAATACAGACTCTCTCTAGGTGAACTCACCTTTGTTAATCTGGTTTCTACCTCTATTTAACTTTCTAAGTATGCATTAATATTTAAAGGAGCAGTGAATAGAACATTATCTAATTTTGAGGACTATTCATGATGCGTGCCTGGTTGTCAGTGTACAGAGTATAACTGATACTTTTTTTTCCTGTGAAGAATGAGGATTATAGTGCAAATTCAGATGAAAAGCAGGATGGTTGTAAATAGGATTTAATCTTCTTGAAATCCACCTGAAATAGAAGTGACTGTAAGGAATGGAAGTGACCCTAAGGGACAGAAGTAAAAGATATCCAGTCTGGAGCTACACACCTCTGCACAATGGCACTCCTCATGGTAGTTCTTTCAAACAATCATTGCAGCTTTTCAGAGCAGCAGTGACTTCAGTGTTATGGAAGTTTCTCAAGCAAAATGAGAAATTTTCCCAGTTGTTGGATTTTCTTTTCTGATGCAAAACCAAAAATTCGAATAGGTTATTTAGGGCATCAAGCAAGGTGGCTGTTGGAATTTGAGTGGTTTGGGCTGGATCTCATCTATCTTATGTGGGTGTTTATGTGTAATATGTGTGTTTAAGTGTAGTATGAAGACAACTGTGGATTGAAAGGAGATCTTGCATCAATTGCCAAAGCTGGGAACATGTGTGGCTGTTTCTGAGGGTGTATGTTCTGGAGGGTAATACTGTAATAATTATAAAATAGTGAGTCCTGTGTAATTTAAAACAACCGACAACTCTTCAACCAATTTGTTATCCTACCCTTATGCGTAAGATTTCCAAGTAAATTGTCTGCTGGTGTTAAAACACACCTGCTGGAGCGGGTCCAGAGGGGGGCCACAAAAATTATGAGGGGGTGGAATATCTGTCCTGTGATGAAAGGCTGAGAGAGCTGGGGTGGTTCAGCCTGGAGATGAAAAGGCTTCAGGGAGATGTTCTTGTGGCCTTTCACTACTTAAAAGGGGCTTATAAGAGAGAACAGGATGAACTATTTCACAGGACCTGTAGTGATAGGATAAGGGGTAATGGTTTTAGACTAAGGGAAGGTAGGTTCAGACTGGATTTAAGGAAGACATTTTTTATGATGAGGGTGGTGAAACACTGGCACAGATTTCCAGGCATAGATGATGTTTCATCCCTGGAAACATTGCAGGTCAGGTTGGATGGGGCTCTGAACAACCTGATTAAGTTGAGGATATTTCTACTCACTGCAGGCCAGTTAGAGTAGATGACTTTCAAAGCCCTTCCTACTAGAACTCTGCTTCTATGATTTTCAAATAGAAATTTTTTAAGATCTGGCACTGAAAGTAGACATTTATATGAAAGAAGAAATCACACAGAGTTTGTGATCGTTCATATGGATGATGTATGATATTGGTAAATACTGCCTTAACAGTTATGCTTGAACACAGTCAGTGAAGCCAAATCTCCGCTTCAAAATGCTGCCTCTTGCATTTGTTGGTTTCATCAGTGGAATCATTTAATAAGTTCTTTTCTGCAGATGATATTATAGTAGTCAATGGTTAATTACCATAAATCAATAGTTTGTCTGGTTCTTCAAATGTCTACCATAAAACAGCATTAGTCTTGAATCTGTGAACGAGGGGATAAATTCAATTTGGGAGTTTGCTCAGAAGCATCACAAAGTACAAGTTATGTATGGTGGAGGGAAGGATGCTCCTAACTTAAAGCTGAGGCGTCCATGTCCTTTTGACAGAAGTGGTGCAACACCATCGTGCTGTGTTTTGAGGCTGAATGCTGAAAATGACAGCTGCTACAATTTACATTGCTACAAGATTCCACTGGACTTTTTATAAGGAAAGTGCTGATGTTAATTACTAATCTAAGGAAAGTGTTGTTTGAACAGTAGTATTTGGTGTGTAATTTGTGGAAAAAACATTCTCTTAAGGTCTTTATTAAGCTTACTGCTGTGACAGTTGAGGATTTTCCAAGGTTGAGAAAAACTCAAGTAATTTAGGTCCATCTAAGATGGAGTGGCAAGAAAAGAAATCATTGTGCTCTAGTCTTAATTTATTAGAAGCAAAAACTCTAGTTATGTTCTTTTATGTGATGTTTTGTATGCAAAATTTAAATGTTATGTCAGGGACAAAACATGGTCATTGCAGTTTAGTGTTTTTACTGCTAAGATGATTTTTAATTAGAATAAAAATTTTAAAAAGGAAACAAGGAAAACTGGTTTGAGGAAGAACTGAAAAATTGCATTGTCAAAACTAGAAGTTATATTTTGATCTTAATTTTAAAAATAATTAATTACCATTTTCAGGATAGGCTTATTAGATAGACAAAACTATTTTATATTCTTTATTTTTTAACTAATTTTGAAGAATATGTTGAAACTGTCTCCTTGGCTATAGTATGTGGGGTTTTCTTTTTGTTTTATAGAGTTAACAGTACTATATTACAGAAGCTTTATTTTAACTTTAGAAGGTTTTTGCTTTATTGAAGTAGAAGAGTAAACATCAGTCCCTAACATCAAATGTCTTGTGAAATCTTTAATCCTAGGTTGAAAATATGGCAGTATCCTACAACTGTTATCTTCAAATTTTCATAGTAAAGGTAGTAAAGTTATGAAGGTTCATTTGCTCACTGAAATGGTGTCAGGATTTGCAGGGGAGTAACCCAGTCAGCTCCTCTTCCTCCTGTCCATTTCCTTTCCCTTTTCTAAATTCCCTCCTTCTCCTCCCTAAATTTTGAGAAAAACGGAACAATTCCGGTACAATTATTCAGTCCTCGTGTTTACATGTTGCATTGTAGAGCTGAGTCACATTAGCTCATGTTCTGTATTTCCAAATGAATGCTTTTGGAGCTTCTTGAATACTTCAGTAAGGTGGAATTTCATTTATCTGAAAACAAGTCTGTGGAAACATGGCAAAAAGCAGGTGTGAGAGCTGAAGCTTTTTCAAGAGTTTGTTCTTCCTATCCAGTTTGAAAAGAAACATGTTGGACAAGCTCTTATCCCTGTCTCACTGTTCCCTTAAATCTGAAGTTCTTGTAGACTCCCTGTAGAGTTCCTTTTTTCCAGATTTGATTAGTACTGCTCACCACAGACACCTGTCCTTTGGTAGAAACTAATTATTGGTCTGTTAGAGCAACAGGAACCAGAGTAAGAGAAATACCAGACTTCTTCTCTCAGGAACATTTATGTTTTGCTTTCAGAACGTTTCGTGAGCTCAACCAGGAGTTGGGGTGCTCTGAGCTGGCGCATTGTCCCGTGGCTCAGGGGTTGGCCATGGGCTGCCCTGTGTGTTCTGACAGGAGAAAATCCTGATACAAGGCATGGGTTCCATGGTTCCAGGAAAATACTCCCACTTCCTTCTCCAGCTTTGAGTGTAAATAACTTTGGTAAGGAAACCTTGCTCACTCCTTCCAGCCCTGGCTCCCTAGGTCACACTCCTGTTTTCTGCTTTCTCAGGATTAAACTCATAATTGCTTCTTGGCCTTTTAAAATTTTTTCCTTCTGGCACCTCCACCAAGCTGGGCTGAGGTGATGGGGGGTTAAATCAGTGGAATGCCCCAGGCTTTGCAAAAACATTTTTACCACTTCAAGCTTGATTATTTCCCCAAAGCAGCTTCTAACAGCAGCTTTTAGAAGAGATCCAGTGACTTGGTAAACAGCTTCTGCTGTTTCAGCTCTGTGAATGTTTTAAAAAGCTTAAGTGCTTATATCATTTAGCCAAAGAAAGGTGATTTAGAATATTAAAATAAAAACAATCACTGCAAATTTCACAAGCTACTTTCAGAGTCCAGTTAGTAACTTTGTGTGCTAAATTTCTGCACAATTGAAACAAAGCAGCTGCTGTCTGCAGAGAAGTGAATGTGCTCAGGACTGTGTATTTGGGCAATTGGTCTACTTTTGGAAAAACTGTCAGTACTTTTTACCAAGATATATGGAAAAATAGAGGAAAATGGTAATTTTCAGAAGAAAATCCAAACGGTAATTTTCATTATTTACATATTTTAAAATTTATAATAAGAGGAGGTTCCATAGTACTACTTTCTTTGCAGAGAGGAAGATCTAAAATTTTATTACAGATAGAGCTTATGCTAAAAGCATTTCATTCAAGGAGGTCTTCATGGTTTTTATTGAGCACTTAGACTAACAATCCTTACCTACTGTTAGTGCTAAATTACATTTCATTTTGACAGTTGACCACCATGTCACTTTTCCAGAGACTACTTTCTTCTTAGAGTGAATGTGACATGAGGAGAATGGTTCATCTGTGAATACTGTTCCTTGTAGATTTTTTTGTTCTTACAGAGATGCTTTAACAGGCTTCAGGGTTCCTGGGAAGAGTGTTTTTTTCATTCTCTTGAGTTTTTTTCAGTGTGAAAGTTGTGAAGTGTTGAAAGCATAGATTTTCCCTGATTAATGTGGCCTTTGAGATTCTCAGCTTCTTGGCAGCATGTCCCAGAAGATTTTTTTTTTTTTTTTCCTTTTCTGTTCTTTTCTTCCCCTTACCTTCTTCCTCTTCCCTCCAAGATACAGAGGAGTAAACAAGTCAGGGAGAAAGATGCTTGAGCATAGCAAAGGGAATTAGTCTTATTCCTGGCTTTAAAGCTGAAGTTGTTCCTGAGGTATTTTACAGACATAAGGCATACTGGATCTGTGAAGACAATGTGACATAACAGAAACTTGATTTAGTGTAGCAACAGTTGAGCCTCTGTTTATGCACTCCTGATTCCAAATTGTTGTCTCTAGATCTTTGCATTTAGAATGCTGTTAAAAGAACCAGACTCCACTGATTCAAAGCCATGCTGGTTTGCTTTAAATTAGGAAGCAAACCCAATTATATGCTCACTTTGCATTCAGAATAACATGAATATCATGAAGTAAAATAATGAAGACAGTGTGCATAGTGTTTTCTAACTGCCTTGAGTTTCTAAAAGGTGCTTCAAGTTGTAGTTTGCCTTTTCTGTGCTTGACTCTAGGAATGCCTGGTGTTAAGTGAAGGTGGATATGTGAAAATACTTGCAAGAAAAATGTGTTATGTTTGACCTGTTTGTTTAAAAAAGATGCAATAGTATTTAGTCTGTGAGCTGTAGCTATGAACACTTCTGTGTCAGGTGATTTGTGTGTAATGCTGATGAGGAAATGTGAGCACTTGGAAAAGTATTTCTTAAGCCCCTCTAGTGAACTGCTAAGAAAAATAATTCTTAGCTATTGTTGCAGGACTAATTCAGCTTGTTAGATACCACATATCACTGCTATGCTGAAAAAAGCAAGGGTGTTTTCAGTTGCACTGATAGCAATAGGCTTAGTAAACATGACCAAGAATTTATTTGTGTAGGGCACTGAATTTAATTAGCCAATGAATTTGTCCCGATAGTGTCTTCCTTCATAAGTTTCAAGATGCTATTTATATATCTGATCAATGTCCTGAGTTTCCTCCTGAATTCCTTGTACCTGAAAGAAAAATTGTTTTACCAACAATTGTAAACAGAACTAATTTTTCTTGAAAATTTCTATGATAGAAGGTCAGCAACAGTTTGAGCGTAGGCCTGAATTTAGACCTTCCTTGTGGGGACTGTTGCTGTGTAACAAACCTGCAGGGAGCATCAGATGTCATGTGTACCAAAGCAGAAATAACATCTATTTTCTTGAGTCTGCTTTCAAAGCAAGTCTCATCTTTATAAAAAGAGAAACTTTCAGATTAAACACTTTGAATAAGCTTCCCATCTTTTGATTGGGATTTCAGTTCCGGAGAACCTGAGCTAATTGCTAGGGGTGTCTGCTTTTCTCCTTTGCACTGATCTGAAGTGGATTTGAGTAAGATCTCATTCCTGTTCAGTGCTGCCCAGTTCTGACACGGACAGGTGACCTGTGAATGAGAGGCAGATTGTGTCTCACAGATACATTTCTTTGAGGATACTTTTCTGGCATTCCCTGCTCTTTGGGCAAGAGTGACAGAGCTCTGGAGCAGGGTTGGTTTCTGGTGACTGGCTGATGTGAGCAAAACTCAGCTCTGATACAGGGAGAGTGGTAACAGTGGCAGGGCTTTAAGCTGTTTGTGCCCTTCCTTCTCACAGATTGCTGTGCTCTGGTGCTGAGTGGGCAGTGAGTGGGTCAGGGAGAGACCTGTGCTGCAATCCCAGCAGGAGTTCTGTGGGAATAAATGTGATCCTGCAGATCCGAGCAGCAGTATGGGGTGTGGTTGGACTGGAGGGCTGAACTAAAAGATAAAGTTTAGAAAAGGAAGCTGTCTTTTCTCATGATCCTATTCAGTCTATGTGTAGAATGCAATTAGTACTTTTTGATCTTTCACATGATTTATTCTTAGGCTTTTTAAACCTTGTGTCAGGTATTCATGGTTGGATTTGATTTGCCTTGTAAGTGTCTGTGTAGGCTTAACCAATGACCATTACTTTTACTAATAGAATGAGCAGTGCAACTGCAGAGGAAAAAGCCACAGCTCTCGGGTTTTTGATGTTCAATTTGTCATGCCTTTTTTAGTCATTGGGTCAAAATCTTCCTTTTTTGTTCTGAACATTTTAGGAATTGGGCTACATAGCAATGACTCCTGATCATGTGAACATGGGGGTTCCTAACTGCAGCTGTCCCTGGAGTACAACTTACCGATGACATGAATAACTGAGGACACTTCTCTTGTCTGTGAGAAGCTTACAAAGCTGCTTGCACTCTGTCAATTAATGCTTAATTATTTGAGACTTAAAGAACCTTAAGACAGCATTTATTCATAACATTTTCCTGCAGTTTTTCATATTTCTTACCTGAGAGCTTCCTTGCATTAATACATGGATTTTGAAGTATAAATAGCTCTACTTAATGAAGAGCATTACACGTATATATTGTCTATATGTAAATGTGTGTGAGAGAACTGCAGTTTGGGGCTTGAGTATAACTAACTCTAAAATTCAGAGGCTATTATTTATCATAGTCATGACTTCCAGTCTTTTAAAGTATATATTTTTTTCTTTTTTAATAGCTAGGGTGATGTCCTTGTGCTAAAACATGTCTTTTTTTTCCACCTGTGCTGGAGCCAGATTTGTTTTGTTCATGTATCCTCAGGTGATTCCATTCCTAACAGAGCCTTATGAGGCAAAGACCCTCATTGGGGACAGGATATTTTTTGTTTTGTGTGCACAAGTGTGTGTTTAATTCACCTTCAGGTGTATGATAAAAATTCCACAACACTTTCCTGTGTTTATAAGGTTCCAGCATAGACAACTACTTCTACAAGAACATAAAAGGGCGTCAAAAATTGTATTTGGAACTTCTGGAAACTAGTTGATGAATGTGAAAAGTAGTAGGCTTTAGAGCAGGTTAAGTATGTCTTCTACTTGTATCTCAAGTTATTGTAGCTGTTGACAATCAAATAAGTTTCTTACCAAACAGTTCTAGGAAATCAAAAGGTATTTTACATACTAGATCTTACAATATCAGCTCTGAAACAATGATCTGAGTAACCCTGCCTTTCCAAAGCTGCATTTATCAAGCTTTGTATATAGATGATTGTTGTGGCTGATCAATAGGTTTTCTCTTAGCAGAGAATGTGGTGAACCCTCCTCTCTTGGTCCTGTTCCAGTGTTGGATAATGAGAACGTAACTAATTCATCATCTCTCTACAGTTTTTCAGTAATCTGTTATTAATGCTTGTATTCAAGTAAATAAAACTAAACCTGACAGATGTAAAAACTGTTGCATTCACATCCCAATGATGCAGTGAGGTGTAAAAATCTGGCTAGAAACTGAAAAGTATAGCTTTTCATGAAACCTAATGACAGTGTCTAACTTCTGATGAAAACACATTATTGTGAATGTCAGTGCACAGAGAATTATTTAGACAGACTGCAATGATGGTTGCTAAAGAAATATTGAAAGCAATAAAATATAGGCCAACAGTCTTCTATTGGTTTTGTTATAATTCAAATATGTTATCACTTGTGTAGTATCATTTCATACAAAGAATCACACAGAGTATGACAGGTGATCCTTGAAAAGGAAGTCATGGGGAAAAAGGTTTTCTTTTAGTATCCTAAAGACTTAATATGGATGCTGTCATGTGTTTTGTTTCTAAAACCCAAAATTATGGCAATTTGAAATAGAAGAAACTTGGAATTAAACTTTTTTGTGGGTGGTGTTTTGAGGCTCCAATTAAATTTCATTAGTAATTAAAAGAACTACTTCTGAAGAGAATTGATTTGGAGAGTAATCATACTCCGTGAAACACTTTGTTGAAGGGAGTGTCTGGTTGCACCCTTGTTGCTTCTGCAAATCAAGCAAACCAAAGGAGGCTGCTCCCTGATGGTATCCAATACAAAAGGTTACATTTATGGACGGTGATTGTTTCTTCAGGATTGTTTCCGTATTGCATTTATGCTGAAGTACTGCTTATCTAATAATTGCAATACTTAGTGGTATAATTACATTTTTAGAAAGGAAAAGTTTTTATCCTTTTAAAATAATAGGTCACCATGTACATGAGTTAGTAAAACCCTTTGAGTTCCCTTGACATTGAAAATAAATTGTGAATCTTTGATCTCGTTCATCTAAATTATACCTCTGCTAGGAAGCCTCAATTAGAGGCTAGCAGGGTGCAGGCAGACAAGCTGCACTGCTTTAGGTTCTCACAACAGAAGGAAGCCTTGAGGGGGGTCGTGTGTGTGTGTGCTCTGCCTAATCCGTGGCTCTCCTGAAGCCTGGAATCCAGGGCAGTTCAGAACCATCTGCTACATCGGGCATTTGGAGACAAGGCCCCAGGCCACATCCTCTGGATGAGCTCAGTCATCTGGCTGGTTTGGGGTAACTCTTAGTCCCCCACTATCTGCTGCTTTGACAAGAGGTCCTTGTTGGTGTCAGTATCTCCTTGGGGAGTCAGGGGCATTCTCACTCAAAAACAGGAGGTAGAACTCTAGGTTCAAATGACTGCTCAGAACAGAAAAGATTTGCCCTGAATTTACAATGTTTATAATAATATGTTTACTAGCTGTTTGTAAAATCTTCACGAATCCGAAATCTTTCCTGCCTTAGCTCCACACCCCCTGTCATTCTGAATGAGTTAGGTTGTCTTTCAAGCAAATGAAAATATCACATTCTTAATTTGTCTGTTCTGCTATAGAAAATGAAATATTTAAGTGATAAGCAAAAAATACTTTAGGATACAAACTTTTACACTATTTTTCTTTTTTATTTTAAAAAAGTTGCTTTTAAAACTTTCATTCAGTGTTGGTTTACAGTGTCATGGGAGGGAAACCGAAATGAACTTTGAAATAATCGAATTTTATTTTCTCTTAAGAGGTTAAAATAATGTACCTGTGGATTGTTATGTTGTAACAGTATTTATCAGAGTAAAGTCGATTTAAGCTTTTGCTCTGTTGCATCTGTGGGGAGACAGATGGCTGAAAAGAATATAAAGAATGTAGTATTTTATCAGTTCTTTCTGTTTTCAGTGAAAGTGCTCATTGTGTCCCTTGGCTGCCTGAACACAGATGCAGAAAACAGGAAGAGATAGTGCAAGAAAAGGAATTTGTGTATGAGATTTCACCCAGTGAAATACAGAAAACTTCCCCATCTTCCCCACTCCTTCAAAACCAAATTACTGAAAGCTAAATAACATCAAAATACTAAAAATTCTTATCTTAACTGAGTTTTTACATTGGTCATGTTGTGTGCTGTTGGGCAAACTGGGCTAACTTTTTTTCACTGTTAAACTTTTATAAGTGATCATGCACAGTACTTTGTTGTGTCACTTTGAATTTCTGTTCGTATCTCCAGTTCAGTGAGCCTTTTCCAGTGTTATCAAACATGACTCAGTATTGGGAAATACTATCAGAATATTAAATTTGAGGTGCTTTGTTTCATTTTTAAGTTTCATTTATTGATAGGGCACATCCCTCTAATATGCATAATTAATAAAACACCTTAAGCCCAGTCCATCTGAATGCTGCTGGCTATCAGCTGGTAGCAGAGGGTTCATCATAAATACCAAGCCCTTTTTTTGCTCTGTTATTGAAAAAAACCCCTTTTCTCTCTCTCGTGTGTTATATTTATATTGAAAGAAGCCCCAACAAACCAACAACCACAACAAACTGTCTCCTGGTGATAAGGTCAGAAGTGATTGCTATCACACAAAGGAAGAGCTTGAATACTGCTGCAGGGAGACACAAAAAGAGCTCACTTAATGAATGGACAGATTATGCCTCTAAAGAGGCAGTGAAGGAGACTTGCTGAGGCTTTAGGATCTAAGAAAAGGTTTTTAAACATAGACATGGTGGAAGAGTAGACAGCCAGGTGATGGGAAGCTGTAGAAAATAAAAGGAGGGATACCTGGCAACAAGAGATGTTAAAGAATGTGGAGGAAGTTCTAGAATAAAGGGATGTATTAGAAGCTACAGAAGAAACGCATTTGATATAGGAGATAAGGTAAAACATGGAGTGCAGGGATGATGAGATACTATTTCTAATTAGCGGCTTGCACTTACATTCATCACTGCATTTCAATCATTGAAAAACCAGAACTTTATTTAAGGAAAAAAATGTTCAGAACTAGCCTTTTATATAGTTAATAGCCTGTCTGGTCAGTGAGCTGCCAAATATATGCTGAGCTTAGTATTCCCACTGTGATTTCCTTTTCCATAATGGAAAGAGCAGGAATGGCTTTCATAAAGACTATTTGTCATCTTTTAAAGGATGTATTGGATTTTTAATTTTTTTTTTATTCTAAAAACATGGCCTTTGGCATTCACAACATGCATTTTTCATAAATGCAATTCCTTGGCAGAGTGAACTGTTCAGATGTTTGTAAGAAGTAGGATTGTATCAGGCAAAAAACGTTAAGTAGTTGAATGCAGAATACTATAGACTTTTCATAATGCAAAAAAAAAAGTATTTCCTAGACAAAAACATAATCAGATTTTTTTAAAGTTTTAACACAAATATTTTATTTTGGAAGCTTAAATTATATTTGATCGGTTAACATTATTTTGTGCTTTCTTCTACATTCCTGCTTAAATTATGATTAGAGTGTTAGTTCAAAGATTCACATTCCTAATGAAGCCTGCTCACATAGGAGATGGGAGGCTGAAATGCAGCTCCATGGCTCTGATTCAGCCAAACAGACTTAGTTTGCTTTTAAAGTTTGTTGCTTTAAGTTTTAGGGGTCATACTGTCTTTTTATTCTATTTTTCCTTTGGTTTGTTAAAGCAGTGTCCTAGTTTCCATGGACTTGTAGCAAAGGAAACTGCCTTCCTGGGGATAGCATCACTTTAATTAAATCTGGAACTTCTCTTAAAAGGTGGAATTTTGGAAAGTGTAGGGTGTGATCAGTATTGCATTGTTTCAGAATTTATTTGGTTTTACACTTGGTTAAAAGGATTTAATTTGAAGTGTAAATTTGCTTAAAAGATGGACTTGTTGGAGTTTGCAGTGGAGATGAGATATATAGTTTTCTAAAGAAAGCTTTCATTTCTTTGAAAGCTTTATAGGAACAAGGGCTTTGTTTTTTTCCTAATTACTAAAATCATTGTAGCTTTATGAAAAACAAACCCAAAAATCTGCTGCTGTATTTTCATTACTTTTAAAGATCCTTCTTTTGCTATGCAGAAATTGTTTCCTCAACTTGAGACACCTTGAGAAGCAATCTTAAGTATTGGCAGTCACTGTGTAAGGACTCAGGTTGTTCGTGTTGGCATTGTTCCTTTTGCCTTTTGAATACACAAGGTTTGTGAAGCAAAAACTCCTAACCTGTGCTAGCTCGGAATAGTGGGGGACTTTCTCAGGGTGAGACTTCCTCGGGGGAGGACTGTGCAGGAACTGGCAGGGCTGCTAAAGCTGGATGGGTGCAGTGACCAAATCTGCCAGGAGGAGAACAGAAATGTGTCTGAAGCTACGAAGGTGTGCTGAAGAACAGCAGGCAAGAGAGCATGGCCTGTTGCCTGGAGGCAATTAATGTTTCTGGTTCTAGCCCTGCTGTGCCAGTCTCTATGTAATGATTCATAACTGCTTAAGAGGAAAAAATGGGAGGCAAACTGGGATGGAGTTTGTGCAGCAGAGTGCTGTTTTATAAGGAGCCATGCTGTTTTCCAAATACATGTTTCTGTGGCATATATTGCAATAAAATGTAAAAGATTCTCAGCTGCTGAAAGCTAATGTAATTCCAATTATGTTTGTAATTTCAAGTATATCTCTAATGCATTTGTTAATCAATTTTTCTAATATAGTATTCTGTGTTTTCTTCTGGATAGGTGATAAAATGTGAGAAGAAAATAATCCCCAAATTTTGGGAAATAAATTTTGCTGTAATAAAGCAAAAATGTAATCAAGAATTGTGGATATATTGGTGTTTTGAAAAAGTTTTTCCCTCTCAGTTGTTGTGTGCAGTTTGCACTTGTAACCAAAATACTCTTGCACTTGATGTTCATAGTAATTGCTCATTCATCTTTAAGTTATATCTACAAATTCTATAGCTCCAAATGTGCAAACCCACCAAGAATTCCAGAGAAAAAATCCAAAGCTATTTAATTTACTTTTCAAGTTCTGCTTCTCCTGTGAAATCATCACGTTCCACAGAAGTTTACTTTGAATAGGTTACATTTACATACAGTGGTACATAGATGAGATCCCACTGAAATGTGTGTCATGGTTTTCTAATTTTGGGGAGAAGGTTTGGAGAGGGAGCGGGAGGAAGTGTTTTCAACACTTTCAGAACCTTTCAACTTAGAAATCGTTTTGTTTGAATTGGCTTAAAGCAGGTGAGCATGGTTGTAGCAGTTGTTCTGGAATGTAAGAGGTATTAGAATTTTTGCAGAGGTCTTTATTTTAAATACCCTTTTTTTTGTACTAAGGTCCCATTGGGATTATAAACGCAAATATAGATGGCTCAATGTTTAAGAGTTTTCAGAGGAAGAAAATGGTTTGAATGGCTTTGGCCTGAATGGTGCTCATGAACTTAATGTTCTTCAGCTGTCACTATTCATTTTAGCTTTTGATTACTTTGCATATTGTCATCACCACAGGTTACAGCATAATAATTTAACATCGTCTGCAAGAGTACATTCAAAGAGGAGTTGTTTTAGGCTTATTTTATAATGTGGGAAGTTGGTTGCAAGTAAAATACAAAAAAAAAAACCAAGCAAATAATCTTAAGTTTCCATAACACCCTGGTAATTTACTAAAGGTAAAATGAATTAGAGGAAAACCACAATTCTCTTTCTTTTTCTTTTTCCCTTTCTCTCAAAAAAACCCCAAACCCAAGAAACCAACCTCAAACTTCACCTGTCCTGTTGCTTTAAGGTATTTATATATAAACCTTTTGGTGTTAGAATATGAAGTGTTAGATTTCAGTTTAGCAGAAAATAGTGCTGATCACCTCTCCTGTTGGCCTTGGTACAATTCTTACTGTTTTGGTGTGAAAGGAAGGAATCCGAAAAATGAGAAATAACTGCCAGCAGTATGAAAGAGTATATTTTAAATTACTGTTTTAAAGCTGTTTAACTCACTATCTTAGATAGTGATAGATAGCTTAGATCTCTTAGATATCAAATAATTGCACAATCTGTTACTGTAGTTGGAAAAATGTAAATATTTTTGCCTTCTCAGAAACCTCCAATGCCTTCTAAAAATCATATTTGCAACAGTTTTAAATGGCATTCTTAAATCCCCAATTGTTATTGACAGCAGTAAGACTTTAGTGGCTATTGACTACTGAAACTGTTGTTGACTTCAGTATTAAATGTTCTGTTTTACAGGGACATTTATGGAGTAAAGAGAATACTCTGCCTCCTTCTCGCACCATAATTAATAATTTTGTCATGTGCCGTCTCTGTGCCTCTTCAGTAACCATGACTCACCTTAATACCAGTGTTTGACATTAGAAGCCTCTCCAGAGAGGAAGAAAATCATTCAGAAATGAGCTGTATAAAGGTTATTAAACCAACACTTAAGATTCTAGTCCTGCACATTTTCCTTTACCCCTAATTAAATGCCAAGAACAGCAATGTAGAATTTTCAGTATATACATATGCTGAATGTATCTTTGTCAGAGGAAAAGTAGCTACAGGGAACTGAAAGTTTATATATTTGGAATGCTGTTTTTTTCAAAAATGGGGAAGAAATCTTGGGGGTTTGAGTGTCCTAAAATTACATATTGAAGTACATATATAATAGGATTCTTTTATTACCCCTTATGGTATGGGTCAGATTTTTAGCTGAAGTTGTTTTATTGACTGCAATGTTACTATTTCTATAAGTAAAGGCAAATTGTATGAGAAAGCTTGAAACATTGGGTCTATGCTGTGTAAATGCATCCCTGCTTACAAACTTCTCATTTGTCACCTCTCAGAAAGCTCCAGGTCTAACCTGAGTATCAATATTCACAATATGTGGAACAGTGTATTAATTTTCTAAATAACTTTGAATTGTAGGCAAAAAACCACTTACCTTCAGTTTTTCTGTTTCTAAAGCTTCAAAAACCCATGTAGACTGGGAAAAAGTTAATTTTTAATCACCAGAGTATAGCATGCTTAGTTACATTCCCTTTACAGGTAGCAGACACTGGCAGCTGCAAAGCAGTGATAATTTGCAGTGAGACCGTTCCCACTTGTAGTGCATGACCCTGGTGAGGTCGGGTCCTTTCAATTAGCAGGATGAAGGTGTGAAATCCTCTGCTTTTATGTTCTTATTGCCAGGTTCTACTGCTGATTTACAAAATATTGCATAGGTTGGCCATTAAAGTCTAATTCCTTCAATAAAAATTTAACACAAACTTCCTTTCCTAATTTATAAAACTATCTGGGTCTTTTTCTAACCAGTGTTCTCAACCATGTGCATGTCAAATTAATGCTTTGAGAATATAAAAGGTCTCTAGATCTTCATTCTTTTGTGTTGGCTTTTTCAGTGAAATTTGCCTAATACTTTATGAAATGATTTTGCTCTCATGAGTGGTAAACAGGTAATTCAGCTTAGCAGAGTAAAAGTGCTATTTTTGATATTTAGTGCTTACTGAAAAAAAATTCAAATAATTGTAGCATTTTTAAAAGCTTTAGAATCCCCAACCTGATCAGCAGGCTGCTGCTGCTAATAATAATAAATAAGAATAATATGGCACTACAAAGGCAAGTTTTAGCCAAAATGAGAATTTCCTAAATTGACTTTTAATAGTCTTTTCAAGAAATATAAAAGGCAGTGCTAGAAAAAAAGAAGTTGCAAATTATGAAAATCTGGAAATTCTATTTTATCCATAGGCATGGTTTATATAATAGCATTTAGTTTAGTTTATTTCTCGGTTCTTCAAATTCAGATATTTTTTGACAATAACAAATTGGAATACCAAGTCTGAAATCACTGATCTGATTAGATAAGTCAAAACAAGAGACAGATATTGTAGAATTGTGCTGCATGGACATGTAATGCTATTTTTTGTCTTGTTCATGGTTCAGTTTTCAGTTAAATACCTATTAAAAAAGGTAGCTAAACTGCGCAGAAACAAATATCAGGGGTCATGCCTTTAATGGTTGTTTTCCCACCTTAACATCTATAAATACAAATTTTGTTTTCTTAGCAACATACGCAGGTTTTTTTTTTTTATTTTAAAGCTTTCCCTCTCTTCTTTTCAAGAACACATCCCCATTTGTTTTGGCTTTATGAGCACGTTATAGTCCTAATTTGTAAATCAAATCATCCTGTTTATTTTGAAACACCTTCCCCAAGTGCAGTTCCAATGTTCTGGCCCTTGTGTCGTTATCAATGTTCAGGGCAGTGGGAATGGGGCAGCATTGCTGCTGCTCCTTGGCTCTTAAAGCTCATGTCTTCTGCTTAAAAATCGACTTTCATGGTGCACAAGGAATGAGGGCATCTGTCACAAAACTTTGTAATGTTATTTTTAGATATTCTTCATTTCAATATGTGTTGCTTTTAATATTCTCCTTCTCGGTCAAATGATGAGGAAACAGCTGCACTGCAGTGTTATCACTATCGGTACCTTAGGAGTGTTTATACTCAATTAAAATATGCAAAATTGAGAAATAAATTTTCATTAGAAACTCATTTTATTTAGCTGATGTGAAGTTTGATAAAGGTTTTGAATCCTGAACTAGCATTCATATTAATGCACCAGCATATATGCTGTGTTCCAGATTTCTTTCTAATATTGCCTTCAAAATGAGTATTGTGTCTTCTTATATTTCCCTGCTTTCTGCTGGATATTTTCTGGTTTGCCAGAAGGTTTTTAATTACAAACTAAGCCCATGCAAATATTTGATTCAAACTGAAAAAGGTTATTCTGATTTTTGTATCTAATCCTTTGTGATGTTTTTACTTATATAAATTGTAATATGCCTATTTTAGTATTTTAAAAATGTTTAGATACTTTCCATTTGTATTTCAGGATTGTCTGATAAATTATTTCTGTGATGCAGTCTGCATTCCTCACTGTTACTGGTGTGGCTTCTCCCTTGCTCACACACGTGTTGTGTGCTCATGTTTGTATTTTTATACGTGTGACTATTTGCCTGTGTACCTGACTCTCTCTCGTCTGTCTTGGAAAGTAACTTGGGAACATGCAGTTATCAATCTGTACAAAATTTTTTTATTAATTCAACAGTCTTGACTGCTGCTGCTTTGTCAGAATCTGTTGATATGTTGTAAAATAAAAAAGCAGATTTAATTAAGGGAGTTGGAAGGAGTATTACTTGAGAGGAAGAAGCATTCTGGTGCATGATTGATGCTAAAACAGGTATTTTCTGTACAACTTTTGACCAAATGCTTCCTGCCTTGACACCTGGAGGATGCATTGTTATTTGTGTGTTGAGGGGAGGAACTGTAGGGTCATTGTTTATCTGCAGCTGGTCGAGGCATTGTAGTCATTCATTTCCTAATGGTGGTGTTATTACCTGGTTGTTTTTAAGTTTCTCTGTTCCTATCTTCTCCCATCCTCAGTTTGAGGTGGAAGTGAGGAAAGTTCCTGATAACAGACAGTCAAAGCATAAGTCATGTCATGGCCTACTGGGGTTACCTGGTTCTCAAGCCTCAGTAAGGGCTTTAAGTTCCTCTCTTGATACAGTCTTGATACTTAGTCTGGAATTTAGTTATTTAAGAGTCTGACTTTTATCTTAAATCTCTATGAAATGAGATTTGTCGGAAAACATGCACATCTTGAACTTCAGTCAAAAGCAGCCTGCATTTATGGAACACATTCCCTTTCACCCACAGAGCAAACATCTAGAAATGCTTTGCAGACAATTGATTTGCTTAGTCCTTTTTCAAGTTATGTTTTGGAACTCAGTTTGTAAGAACTAATTTTGTAATGCAATTTTGGCAATAATATTCTATTTCTTGTGTTATCCCAGACCTTTTCTGTCTGTAGTTGAATTCACTGTATGTTATATTTCTTCCACAGAAAGTCAGGTGCAAGTAGTTCCCATATTTTCTTTTATCATAGGGATTATGGCATACAGGAGTGAATCAGTTCTACATTTGACCAGTAACTCAGTAACCAGCACTGAATCACTTTCTTAAATAAAATCCTGACCTTTAAAAGGTCTCATCAAATGTGATGTGGTTTGTGTGTTGAGTGCATGTCTCCCCTCCAAGTGTGGCAGTTGGAATGGCAAACTGATAGATATTCTGGACAAGGTACAGATAATATTGATTTACTTAGTGTACAGTTGCTTTGAGCATTTTTGCAAAGAAGACTTGTGGTACTAATGAAGGTCTTTTCTCTTGGAACATTTTCACTCCCTTAATCCTCTTTTTTCTGTTGTTGGTTTTTTGGTTTTGTTTTTTTTTTCTTTTTTTTTGGTTTTTTTTTGTTTGTTTGTTTTTTTGTTTCTTTTTGTTTTTGTGGGTTTTTTGTTTGTTTTTTGGATGGTACTGTTGCACCATCCTACTGCACAATAAACTCTGAATTTGTTACAAAGCTATAGTGTTCCATTAAAACTATTGTGACTGTTTGCTTAAATCCAGTTTTGATACAGCAGAAGATTAATTCAGTTTCTAAACCAAGTAAATCTCTACCAACCTGTCTCATTTTATCACTGAGAACTCATGAGATTTAGTAGTTTCAGGAATCTTCCTCCATTACTGGTACAGATCAGTGGAGCTGAAGCAACTTAATATTTATGTTGGAATGGGGATGAAGGGATAGACTTTCCTATGCTAAGCAAAGGGCTGGAGGCTGCCTATGGAACAATTGATTATAAGACTTTTTTTTTTTTGCAGTGCTAATAAAGCACCAGGCTGCACTGGTGTACAGTATGGATGGACACCTCCCTCTTACTTGACTTACAGCAGTTCCATAATTTTTAGAAAAGGATCTCTTTAATTTCTTGTAATAAGAACTTTTAGCATTTTCTCTTTCCTTTTTCTGTACCATTTACAAGAAGTCTGTTTCTCTTTTATACATTGGCCTGATTTCTAGGAAGATTTTGTAAATGTTCCTAATCACCAGTTTGCACACAGAAATCAGAATTACTGATTGCTTCGGGACAATTTATAATATGTCTCATATAACTGTACTGAGTTTAGGAATTACAGTATCACAATATAGTTCTAATAAGAGGATGAACTGCTCTTTTTTTTTTTAAATATTTGTCATTAGCACTCAAATAATTCACTCCAAAGTGTCTGTTGGTGTGCTGCCTCATGAGTGTTTAATGATGACTTTCATTCAGTCTAAGCTGTCAGTAGGTCAGAGATGCCTCATGTCTTGGATGGAGTTATGAAATATCCTGAGTTTATTACCCTATTAAAATTCATTTTAAATGTCAAAGTTTCTAATTTGAACAAGGAAATTTAATTTAGGAGCATCTTCAAGGGAGCACACAATTTTCTCCTTGAGTATCAAGTGAAGTATCAGATAAAAATAAAAAGAACTTTGTAGCATATGATATTTAATTCTTCCTGTGTTTTAACTTCAGGTAGTTTGCAGCGATGGCTAGAAGAAATAATAATTTTGTGGTCTTTTATGATTTCCTTTTTATGTTAAAAGCAGTTTGGAGAAAAGGCCTGTATAACTTTAACCAAAGATTATGATGATTTTAAAAAAACAAGCCCCAACATTCTTAGCAAAGCCTACTGCAGTTTTTTCTTTTGAAAATTCTGTGCTTTGCTGTCCCCTGAATGCCTCATTGTTTGCTTTGACCCAGTTTGTTCTGTGTTCTGTGATGATAATTTAATTTTTCTCCCTTGCCAAGCTGTGGCATGTCTGTACCAGGCCTTGGCCTCTCTGGCTGGGTTGTGTTGGGTCCTCTTCTCACTGCAGTGAGTGTTTTCCTAGTCAGGGGGCTGCAGCTTCAATGACCTGAATGTTTTACAGCAGGTATTGCGAGTCTAAAATTGCCCAGATGAGCATGAAGATTATCAGGTAATGATCAAAAGAAATGGTTTTCTGAGCCATTTCAGTGTGGTTCTGCTTCTGAAGCTGAACCCACACTTATTCTGTCAGCTGCTTGTAAAACCTGAAGCTGGAGCTTTGATAAAGTCTCTTTTCTTGTTGATAAAGAAATATCATTAATGATACCGGATATCAGAGGTACTGGCTTGTTGCTCTCTGATTAATTCCTTTTGTGGAAGTATGAGATTAACAGTGGAGGACAAAAGACATGATAAATTCGTTTAGTGATAAGGACTTAGAGTAATCAGGAAGTAGCTTGCTGGTTTGTGAAGCTTAAATGTTAAATTCCCTCAAAAAAAAAAAATAGTTGTGGTGTTCATTTCAGTATCACTACATCACTGTTGAGTTTTGAAGATGGCTCATGTGAAGCTCATTGAGGCAAATAGCAAGTGTAATGTATCTCTCAAGTTCTCTCAAATAGTCATATATCCTTTGGTATTGCACAGTAATTTTAATTTTAAAAGAAAATTATAGCAGCGTGGGAGAAAATAACTGTAATTTTTTTTATGATTGTAATTAATTTTGTTTGAAACAAACCTCTTAGTGTTTGATACCTCCATCATAGTGGAGTGCAACACTCTCCAGAATCCCCCCATTACTGTAACTTTCCCTCCAGGCTAATTTACACATTTGCATACTCACAGTCTGTACAAAGAGGTATCATTTTCAGAGATGCTGGCCTGCATCTTGAATTGATCATTGCTCTACTTGGGCTGAGTAGCTATCCCTGAGGTCAATAGTCTATTTTGAATGTTAGAAGTTGATATTGTATGCCAAAATCCTTATTAAAGCGGCCTTAAATTGCTTATATTAAAAAAAGAGAATGACATTAATGGCAATAAAACTTAATCATCACATTTTTGTGATTTGAACTTCAAAAGTTTTGATGATGTCCTACATTTATTTAGAATGTAAGTCACAGTTATCCAGTCACTAAGATATTAGCCTTCTTAGCTGAATCTGTTCCTCTGAAAAACTTTTCAAAAAATACTTTTTTCTTGTGACCCCACAGAAAAGAGACTCTTGGTTTTGTTCTACAACATGAAGAAGAATGCAGCCTATCTTAAATTCAGGTATTGATGTAAGAAGAGTTAATATTGGGAAATTGAATTACTTTCATGTGCTCTAAATGTAGGTTTCAAGACAGTTAATTTCAGAATGGCATATCTCAGCAGATGTGTGGAATTTAAAATAGTTCTCATCTTCACTATGAGCCTTAATATACAATTATATAAAAATTCTAGAAATGTCAAGTCGGGAAAAATTCTTAATGCAAATCAATAACAATTTGGCCATGTTGCCAGATCAGTTGTATTCTGTGGTTTGTAATTTTTCAATGAATAGACAATAATGTTTTACATAAGCATGGTAATTTCTTTTTATATTGATTCATCTTGATAGTTCCTTCCAGTTATTAGAATGACTATTATTTGTTTGACACTACCACCTAGCGAATGTGGCTCTTGTCATAAGCTGCAGTGCAACTTCCTGCTCACACATAAAAGATACCTTGCCAGTAGTACCAGAAGCAAGACAAAATATTATCTCCCTTTTACAGATGGTCTGCTTAACGTGAGTACTTATCTTGGCTTCTGGGCAGAATTGTACAATGCATGCTGGAAACTTTGCTGCCACAACCACATTGTCACTGGTTCTTCCAGTGGTAAAATTGAAGCCATTTGGATTCTCTGTGTATAAGCTGCAAAAACAGCTCTTGCTTTGAGCTGTAGGTGTGTATGGTGCACCTCAATGGGGTGGCAGGTTCTGTCATCAGTACTCTGTTATTCAGAGCTAATAATAAAAGAATCTTCCAAGCTGTGTTTATTTCATCCTCCATTCAAAACAGCCCAGTTTCTTGGATAGTTAGAGCCTTAGTGGGAGGCTCATGTATTCAGGATATCTTGTATAAAGGTCCAGAAAAGAGTTGAGTGGAGAAATCAAGTTGCTGCAGAAGCTGGAGTCCCTGTGGTGGGAGCAGCTCATCCTTCCATCTTATGCTTCTCTCTGTTGTTTCTTTGCCACAGGATTTGGGAATCTCATTGCTGCTCTCTTCATTCAGGCCCAGAGGTGCCTCCTTTGCTGCACTTATGACTTGGTGGTAGTTCCCAGAGTGATGTAGTGATTGGGTTTGGGTGGGGGGGGGTTGAGTTTGGTGGTGTATTTTTCAGTGGCTCTCCACTACCCTTGTGCATTGCTGGGTTCTTTACTCAAGCACGTTCACACAGATAAAAGACAGACTGCAAAGAATGTTCTGGTCATTCTGACCACTCTTGTGATCCCCTGAATTCTATTGATGCAAATTATTGTATCTTGATATTGAAGGGCATGTAGCATGTGCTAGCTCAAACAAGAGGTTCATTTGGTTTGCTCAATTTGTGTATTTTTAATATTGTTTTATACAGGTACTGTTGAGTGATCGCATATACTCTTAGGGGTGGCACAAATTAATTTCCCTCCCATCATGGAATCTCTCCATGGATTTATTGCAAATTGCTGCAGCTATGAGTGATTCCATGCTCTCATGAGAAGTATGAGATTAAATTCTGTCACTACTGTACTGTTTTTAATTAATTTAACCTCCGAACTAATCATTACCTAGTGTCAGTTTCTGTCTCTTTGGTCAGTAGATAAATTAGTTAATGGCAAATTAATTAGTTAATGCAGTTAATGTTTCAAAGCTCCATAAAAGGGATAAGAATGACTTGTGCAGATTCTGTAAGTGTTGCAGAATCGTGGGTTCATGTCTTTCACAGGAAAAACAGAGGTTGCATTTTTGTATTAGTTCCTTGACTACTACTGTTGAATTGACTAAGGAACATGCTCAGCTACAAAGCAAGAGTGGAAGCTGAAATACTATAGTGCCAATTGCATTAGATCCTGAAGTGATGTTTTTGTAATAACTTGGAGAATAACAAAGGCAAATAGGAATAACTCTGACAGAGCTGAAAAGAATTGAAGTGTGCTGTGTATTGAGGAACGGGCATTCCTTTTTTTTGTTTTTGGAATAGGAATTAAAGTATCTCAAAAATAAACATAATTTTTTTGAGTTTTTTGAAAGAGCCTGAAGTCCTTGACATTATCTCATTGCTTAGTTTGGTCTGTGCATTCTTACTGAACAATGTCTTTACGTGGTAAATAACAGGGAAACAAATTCAATAAACAGAGGATTGTTGCACTTTTACTGTTTCAATGTAGAACGCTCATGCATTTGGGTTTCCTGGGAGATAAGCCTTACAAGGAAGGCTTAAATAGGCAGCAGAGCAGTGACCCTTGAAAAGCACTGTTACCTCAGTTGGCAATGTCTTTGCCTCATGCTCAAATCCTGGCCCTCAGCTTTGTGAAAGTGAGAAGCTGGAGCTCACTGCAGCGTGTGACACTGAAGAAGACAGAGGGGAGTGCTGGGGTACAGCCAGTTACCACAATCCCAGTTAGCAGTATCTGTGTTCTGAAGAAAGATATTTGTAACTCAGTACTGGTAGAACACAGGGGGTTATGACAGAGCTGTGTCTGCCCAGGGGCTTGGGGAAATCACCAAGCACAGGTCAGATGGATGCAAACCCCTCTGGTTTTGGCAAGTTGAGGATACTTGAAACAAATGGCTTCTTGTCTCCTTCCGAACAGGTGGAACCCTGGTCTCTCATATGAATCAGGTTGTTTCTGCCTTCTGTAGGGGCTGGCACCTAAGGGTTATTCCATGGACAAGTTGGATTTCTGGATCCTTCTAAAGAAGCCAAGATTGAGTCTGAGTTTCTCCACTGATAACAATGACTACTGAATTGGACTTGGGGAATGTTTGCCTGCAATATTTTCCACTAAATGAATTAGTGTAATAGTTGGAAAAATTGCATGTTGCTATACCAAAATTAATTTTAAATCTCATTAATTAGTTGAACTAGTCTGACAGTCAGATATATGCTTTGCCCTCTGTATTTTGTGAATACTGTAAGTTGCCATATTAAGAACTTCAACACTTGAATTTGATTAAAATTTGTTTTAAATTGGATTTACTGCCTTTAATATAGATACTGGCTCAATAGGGAGGATGCAATGCATGTTTTGCAAGTTTAATGAACCATTTCAAATGACACTTTGTTATTAGTTTCAAAAGTGGCATTGTGTTTTGTCATGTTTTTTTCTAAATCAAGTGTAAATGGGAAAACCGCAGTGGAAGTTATCCTGAAGGTGCTCAGATAGAAGACAGCAAAAACTGTTTATTAATACATAGCAAATGGAATTATTTAGTGAGTGGTTGAATTCTTGCCAGTTAAATGGGTGTCAGAACAGATAATGGTTAACATGATTGGAAAAGAGGTAATTTCTTCAAAATACAGTGGCGCTTATGAAACAATTGCATATACAAAAGTCAGTAACAGCTTTGGAAAATGTCTCCTGTTACACTGCATTTGATTGAACAGGTTTAGTGTTTGTCACTATGTAGAGATCCAGACTTGAACTCATTCTAAGTTTTAGGAAAGACTTTCTAGCTTCAGGAGAGCAGAAGCTGGGGAAAGTCTTCTCTCAGTTCATTATTTCTGTGAGTGTTTTGTATGTTCTAGGAGAGTCTAGTGAAGATTTATGCCCTGTTGGGTGTATATGAGGCTAATTCTACTGTAGTTTGTGTTTAATATTTCATGGCATGCTCTTTGTGTCTCAGGTCAGTACATATAATTCGAAGGCTAATATGCTTTCCCAGTTCTTACAGGAATCTACTCTTTGAAACTTGAATTGGGTTTTTTTGTATTGGTGGTGGTGGTGGTGTTGTTTTTTTACTGGTTCCCCCCATATTACCTGCTCTTTAAGAAATATTTCTGTGATGACTCAGGTGTACTTTGAATTTTATTGGCGTTTCTTGTGTTTCATGCTTAATCTTTTCAAATGCAATTATCCATGTGATGTATTATAAGCTTCTGGAGAGAACAGAACATTATAGTTTCCACATGAATAGCTTGTAAGAAAATGACTAAGTGGACCTGTTTATAGACCTAACGCACTGGGATTCAACTCTAAAAAGAGTATATGAACAATGGGCCCTGGTTAACATTCTGTGGAAGCCGGCAGCTTTGATGTATGTATTTGTAGATGTCTACAGAATACAGATAATCAGTATTTGAGGTGTGCAAATTAAAGATCTACTTGACCAGTCATAATTACAGCACTGTAAGGGCAGAATGGCACTGAGAAGTAATAAAATGGTCTGTAATCTCTTACACTGTAAATTATAATCTGTTTGTGTTTAAGAGAAAATGTTTTGGTGGCTGCAGTATCCCATTCATGTGGCTACTTGGGGGGGGG